>JAWNPC010000996.1:222500-822500 GCA_035045365.1 Drosophila leonis
GAAACAAGATGAAAATTTGCTGTGCTGCTCAATAAAAACATAAAAAAAAACACACACACACAAACAAATATAAAAACATATAAATTAAATAATATATAAAAAGAAAGGAAAACAAAACAAATTTTTGCTACAATTTATATATAATTATTAAAAAAAAAAAAAAACAAAAACATAAATTTATAAACTAAATTAAGCGATAAGTTGCACATCTTTACCTAAACGATTGGTAATTATTTCTAGATTTTAGTCAGCAAATTGAAAAAGCAGTTAAAACCAGCATACAGCCCGAGTCAACCCCCACCCTCGCTCTTAACCCACCCTTAAGCACTCTACACAAATTCAATAATTCAGCTAGCGAACCGGCACATGCAATCCAAAAATAGATCAATCCCCCTACAAAAACAAATCCCAAATGGTATTTGAGGAGCAAACCAGTTGCCCGCCCATCCTAAGATATAAGTTTTGTTTTTATTTATATGAAAGTAACAAACAAAAAAAAAAAAACAAATTTTCGGCGCAGCGTGATTATTAATTAATAAGTTTTAAGTAAGCTAGGAATTCCCCTTAAAAAATAAGAAAAAACAATTGCAAATTTTCTTGTTTAATATTTCGGCTAGGTTATCATTTTTGTACTATGTATGAATAATGTTTAGGTCGCCCCCCCCCCCCCTTTCTTCCCCTCCCTCCCGCCTCTCTTTCTTTCTCCCTCTCCCTTCACCCCTCTCTATATGTATCTTTATCATATTCGTGTATCTATGTATCTATCTGTAGTATTTGTTTAGCAGCAAGGCAAATTAGCAGAACAGCCGTTTGTGATGGATCTCTTGTGTGTTTTGTGTGCTTTGCACTCACAAATCACAAATCGCTATCGATAGGTTTTTTGTATAGGTTTAAGCAAGTATTTTTTTCTAAATTTAACAATTTACGATATTACTATATATATACTTATATGGTATGCAAACATCCCAAACAACTTAAAGAGCGGTTCAATGTTTCCTGTTTTGTGTTTTAATTTTGTGCATCAATAAAAAAAAGTCACCAAAAAATTCCCACCCAATTCCTACCCCAACCCAAAAACTCAAAAATTGTGTTAAACATTTTTTAAGATTTTCAATCTGAACTTTTAATCAAATTAAAAGCAAAAACCAAATTTGATACTCGATTCCAACTGTGAAAACTTAAAATAAAAACCTTTTGAATTGTGGTAAAATGTTTAAAAGATTTCAATCTTTACTTCTAATCGAATAAGAAGGAAAAACCAAAACTTGATATTAAATTCCAACTGTGAAAATCTTTCAAGAAAACCAACTCAAAAATGTGTAAGAATTTTAAAAGATTTCAATCTTTACTTTTAATCGAATTAGAAGGAAAAACCCAGATTTGATACTTAATTCCAACTGTGACTTGATATTAAATTCCAACTGTGAAAATCTTTCAAAAAAACCAATTCAAAAATGTGTTAGAATTTCAAAAGATTTCAATCTTTACTTTTAATCGAATTAGAAGGAAAAACCCAGATTTGATATTTAATTCCAACTGTGACTTGATATTAAATTCCAACTGTGAAAATCTTTCAAGAAAACCAACTCAAAAATGTGTAAGAATTTTAAAAGATTTCAATCTTTACTTTTAATCGAATTAGAAGGAAAAACCCAGATTTGATACTTAATTCCAACTGTGACAGCGAATTATTCGGTCCACCCTGAACAGCAGAAACTGTGTTAAACGTTTAACTTTAATTAACCTTGATATGTGTGTTGTGCTCGTTTATAACGTCACAATGCTAACGATCAAACTTGTTTCTTTCCCTTAAGTATTCGTCAAACTATCTGTGAATTGCGTCGCATCCTTCGGATCCTTTTGCTAGTGATACCCAAAGTTGGTTCGCTTCGCACTTAACTTTTGCCTGTGACAACAAATTTTATAAAAATTTAAAAAAAAGAAACCATCCCGACCCCAAACCCTGTGTTAAACATTTTGAAAAAATGTCTAAAAAGTTTTTACCACAATTGCCTGGATAAGATATAAAAAAAAAAACAGCCAAAACTGTGAACCAAATTCAAAATTTGCGATTTGTGAATTGTTCGTTGCGAACAAAGTTTTTTTTAAAAAAAAAAGAATCCAAAATCCCAGCCTCAAATACCTGTGAACACATTTAGAGCTTAAGCAAGTCTTTCAAATTTAAAATAAAAAAAAAACTTCAGTTCAAATTTAAATTTTCCTTTCTCCATTTCCCTCAGTCTTGTGATACAACTTTGTATATTTCTCTCTCTCTTTGCCCTTATGTGAATGTCTACGCAACGTAGAAAATTTTGGAAAAATTGTAAAAAAAAATATTTTAGCAGTGTGATAAAATTTTGATATTATAACCCCTTAAAACCTTGCCCCCTTCCCCCTCTTATTCCCTAAATTTTTGGTGACTTTTTTTTTGGCTTGGTTTCACTCCGAAATACCTTAATAGCTCCTTGGGACTGTGGGTCTATAGGCTATAGTTATTAGTTAACGGATTTTTGTGCATGTGCCGCGTTTACTAACACTGAAGAAAATCTTGGCAGTTTCTTTTTCTGAATTTGCCGCCATTTAAAAATACCAAAAAGAAATACAAAAGAAGAAAAGAAAATTATTTGCATTCAAGCAGGACAAACAAAATGGGGAAAAATAAACGAAGTGATAGTAAAAGAAAAGTTTCGTTTGCATACTTAACTATATAGAATTATGCTTAAGTTTATATGAATATATATATACCCTAACCTAAAAGAGGAAACTCCCAGCATCAACACTTTTGGCATTTACTTGAGAGAATTATATATATATATATATATTCATATATATATATATATATATATGAGTCTGGCAAACAAGCGTATATAATTTTCGTCTAAATTTAAGATTTAACTATATCTATGAATTCAAAAGAAAAATTTCATAAAATAATATATATTTATAGGCAAACACTCACATACACACACACAACTACACCTAATCTAATATGCATACACAATTTTTTAGATATTTAATTGGCAAACACACACACATACACACACTCGCGCACTCACTAAGAGTTTTATAGAATTTTTCGAAAGGAGCAAGCTTAAGATAAAACACACACATACCCTATATGCAAGGTCAAAGGCAGCAGCAGCACGCACCACCAACTATCATATAAGTCAGCCCGTGTTTATAACGTTTTTTGCTTAGTTTGTTTTTTAATTTAGTTTTCAATTTTTTTTTTTGTTTTAGTTCAATGTGCAAAGTATAAAAGTGTTAAAACTAACTCTAATTGACAGTTTAAAAAAAAAAAAAACTTATGCCCACCTCAGCCACCAAGAAAAACAACTAAACAATTAATTTAAATAATAAATAACAAATAAATCCTTAACTAAACAATGAATAAACTAAATAGTAGTCACAACTTTCAATACACACGCAAATAGCAATAAATAATTTAAAATTAAAAACAAAAGAAAAATAATTAATTAAAAACATTTAAATGTAATTTATATTACCTCCTTAGCAAAAATCAATAACAAAAAAAAAAATAATATAAACAAATTGATAAAAAAGAAAAAGAGAAAACATTTCAAAATGAAGACAGTTTTTGTTTAGTCTTATTTAACTTTAAATATGCATAAATTAAATTTGAAATTTGTTTAATGTTTTATGTTTTATTCAAATGAAAAACTAAATATTTGCACGCTGCCCAAAATTTTTGCATATAATACATATAGTAAAGTATATTTATATGGCTTCTACGACATCTTCAATATATATATATATATATATATATATACATATATATATTTCGTGCCCCCACATAAAAATCGTATATATTCATAAATATTCTATAAACAAATTGCTTAAAACTTCAGCCAAAATTCTTCAAAAAAAAAAAACATACACACAATTTTTGATAGCTCCCCAAACGAACGCTTTCTAGTGGACTTTCAAGTAGCATCCATGAGCTCTCTCAGATCATCTGATGACGAAATGTACAAATTGGTCGAAATTTTTGGCAATTTGTGGCGAGGGGGTGCCCAGTCTCCAATAAGAAACTATTTCAAAGCGTAGCAAATATTTGTTTTCTATTTTTTATTTTATTATTTTATTTTATATATAAATATTTACCTATCCTTCCCCTCACACACACACATATATATATGTATTTTCATTTGTAAATTTATTTTTATTTTTTCGGTATACCTGTCTCTGCCCCCCACTCTCTAATTTCTATTCGTATACAAAATTTTTAGCACACTTTTTTTTTTGGTTTAAGCATTATTTGTTTAATGTGTAATATAATACTTTGTACCTTTTTTCACTTATGTTAAAGAGAAGCAAGTCCCAGTGTGTTTGATGCCCTGAAATTGCTTATGCAAATGTAAAGGGCAACAGGAGGCGTGGCCGTACCCATAAAGTATATATCTGAATGGTGTGTTCAGTTTATATAGTTATGTTTTGTCTATCCGCATCTATCTGTCCGTTCAAACAAAATTGTCCAGTTTTTGCAAACTGCTTGATAACGACAAAAATTCATATATTTCGATGGTTTTTCGAAAGTAAAGATAACAAATTTCTCATAAACATCAATTCATAAATTTTCAATTTCAAAATATTGTCCAAAAAACAACCTGCCCCCAAAAATCAAGACAACACCAGCTCTGCGCAATGTTCAGGGTATTTTCTAGTCGGACACACCCGACTAGAGCACTCTCTAACTTGTTTTTATTTTGTGTTTCTTCATCACGCCCACAAAAAGAATAAGAAAACAACAACAACAACAACAACACGAAACAAAATCCCATCTTTGTCTACTTTTTAATGTAATTTAGTTGAATATTTTAGTTGATTTTTTTATTATTATTATAATTATTATATTATTATTATGACTATGCATAATTGAAAACTAAATAAATTTAATTATACATCAATAAAAAAATATATATATATATAAAAAGGAAAAACAAGAAAAATCACATAAACAATTACAACTACAAATAACTTTTTGCTATTTTTATTATTATTATTATAATTAATAAATATACAATTTTTGTTGAATTTTCAAATGATTAAATGAAATATTTGTATTATTTAAAAAAAAAAACACAAATTCGTTTTTTATTTGTTTTGTTACAGTTTATTTTTTTATTTGTTTACTTTGGTTTGTATGACGAGTTTTTTTCTTTCTAAAAACAAGTATTATTAAAAATTTAATTAAATAAATTTGCCGGACGACAAACTGCCGAGTTTTGCATACTTTTTAGTCGTGAGTGAAGCCATTTAGTGAGTATTGTGGATTGGGTCCACTCTAGAGTAGACCGATCCGATTCGTAACCTTTACCGTGAAGTGTATTGCATAGCATTTAGTAGAAGGTGCTGAAGGCCAAGTCCATTTGGCGTTTAGCCTCAACTTAGCTTAACTAAGTTTTTATACTCGTTCAGGAGTTGTAAAGGAGTTTATTAGTTTAACATAATGTCCGTTCGTCTGCTCGTTTGATTTTCTTGAAATATATTGAATATACATTTACTCATCTAATAGAGAACATAGATTCCCTGAACACGCCCACTTTGGGCTTGGCATTTGCAGAAAATACTTATTCCACAGTTTCGGAACTACCAGTTGTAGTTGGATCACAACTTCCCCTTTAGTCTTCTTCTTCGTGAACGAGTATTATGCAGTCGGTTGCGCCCGACTGGCAGGTTCTTATGTTTTATTTTTAAATTTGTTTTTAAGTCCCCCAACTCCTCACTTAGATACAGATACAAATAGATGCAGATGTAGCAACTTGTATAACGTAGGAACATGTTAATCGCCGCATAAATACACACAAACACACACACATACACACAGACACACACACACACAGACACACACACACACATACATATACAAAAGAAATAGCTTAGCAATTGCATTGGCGCCTCGGCGTATGCAACAAGTTTTGTTTTTTGCTTTTGGTAAAGAGAATTTTTGCTTTTAGGTTTTTCATTTAGCAAAACTTGCTTACTGAGTTACCTGTACATGCCCCCGCCTAGTGTGCTAGTCCCCCTTGACGCTTTCCCGCCCCCCCCTAAAAAAAGAAGAAGAAGAAAAAAACAAAAACTGCACTAAATCAATTTCTTAGTTGAATTTTGTCATCTTTGTCTTTGTCAATGTTGTAGTCGAATTTTTGTTCACGTTTGTTCTCGTTATGTTACAAATTTCTTGCCAAAGTACAAAACAAACTAAATCAATTCCTTGTAATTCCTAAATGACAAAGTGTACGTACCCTTTGAGTTACCTGAGAAGGAGAGAGAGATAGAGAAAGAGAAAGAGAATGAGAGAGAGAGAGAGCAGGAGTGAGTAAACATTGATGATAGCAAAGGAAAGTCAGAGGAAAAGTCGCTCGTCTTCAGATTCGAGTTCAAATTCTTATTTCGATTTTCAGTTCAATTTGATTTCTCACAATAATATTAGCTACGTAGGCAACAATACTTTTTACTCGAATACTTTGTTAGCGCTTAAGTATATATATATGTATGTACAATATATATTGTGTGTAAATGTTTAAGAGATTCATTCAAGAAAAAAGCATATGAATAATTATTTTAAAGCCCAGTTATGTAGAGGCATCGAAAAGGTTTTGCTAGAAACGAATTTTCCTTTTAAATTTTGCAGCTATATATATTTAGATTCGGATTTAATTGGTATATACATATATATGTGTATTTTTAGCATACTATTATATTAGATACAGATCGTCTTTAAGCACTACAACTTAAAAACCAAAAAAAAACCGATAGCTGGTCAGCATGGGTACAAGAACCGCTGGTAAAGTGGACCAACAATCGGTTAAACATGCAAACAAATGAAAATAACATAAACATAAACATAAACATAAAACATGATAAGTTATTATATTTAAAACACATACACATACACATACACATACATATGCATATGCTGTGTATGCATGTATTTAGCATTAGGCTTTGATTCAGTAAAATAGAAAGCAAGCAAAAGTGTTGAGCAAGCAATACGAGCGAGGGCCCAACAAGGCCACAAATTCCCCCAGGAAGCGCCATGGCCTGGTCTCGCGAATTATAAAAAGAAAAAACCCCCCCATAAAATACTCTAATAATCATCATATAACTAACGCATATTATATATAATGAATGATATATGTATTACTATATAATTTGTGGGAAAATCAATCTCTGAATATGAATTGTCGAACAATCGTTGCCATTTATTTCTCTCGATATATATATTTATATATATACATATATATTAGTTTAGAAGTCTCCAAGCCAAGTGTCGTATGTGTTGTACTTAGGTTTTTGTCATAGTGCTCTATGCTTTACGCTTTATGTGTGTTCTATATGATAAACTATAATTATAAACTATAAGCACGAGTATTTAATCGGGTTAGTCTTAAGTTGCAAAACAGCCGAAGCAGAAAGAAGAGGAAAGAAACTGAAGTAAGAGCTAAGAACAACATTCTCTATCTGTGTGTGTTAAGGGGAAATGTGATGTGTGTGCCGCAAAGTATGCAAGGCTTGCGTTAACATTAACATTAACAGCAGCAGCAGCAGCAGTAGCATTAACAGTAACAGTAACAGTTACTGTTCGAGCTAACGGTAAACAGTGTATGCATTAAAAAAGACTGAATGACTGAACAACAAAAAAAACAATGGAAACTCGTGATGATTTATAGATAAACTAAGAAGTGTATCTAATAAATCGAAAACAAAACAAAAATGAAAAAATAACATCCAAGCAATTCAGGTATTTGAAAAACAAAAGCAAAAACGAAACATTCAAATGGACTTCCAAGTATTTAAGCAAAATATTTAAATAGAGACTAAATGAGATACAAATTCAAATGCAACGTACTGCAAATAAAAATTTCTACCTCATTGTTGATAACTACGTAAAAAAACAAAAAAAAAAAACCAAAAAAATGTGTTGCGGAGCACAAATACCTCAATGCAAAAAAAAAAAAAAAAACAAAAACAAAAATTAAATAAAGTAAAAAACATTTAACCACCGATGAATGTAAATGTTTTATAAACACAAACAAATTGTTTATAAATAATTATCACTTCATGTCATGTCGGTCAATCAACAGTCATCAGTCATCAGTCATCAGTCATTTGTCATCAGTCATTTGTCATGCAACATCATCCATCACTCACACACACACTCACACACACACTCACACACACACACACACAGTTAACTTTGGTGATTTTTTTCTAAACATTATAAAACGTCGTTTAGTTACGATATGTAAGAACGCAACACCAACAAATTAATTTAAATAGATTTACACACATACATACATCTAGCATAACGCATATATCATTTGATTTCTTGTTGATTTTCATACATTTTCGTATATCGTAAAAAATACGATATTCAAGAACGCAACACCAAATAATTTATTTGATAGGATTACACACATCTAGCATAACGAATTTTGATTTTCATACATTTTCGAATATCGTAAATATTACGATATTCAAGCAAGCAACGTCACATAATAACAATTGATATACAAATACAAATATTCATGTCGTACATTCAGCTCGTTAGTTTTAAAAATAAATAAATATATAAATATTTTTAGGCCAGCCACAAAAATATTTCACACTCATTGGCACTACAAATAAGTAAGAGATATTCGAAAAATAATAATAATATATATATAAAAAATATTATATTATATGATTAATATGACAACTCGGCTAAACAATCATTTTTCATGAACATAATTGGAAAGAGTTTTTCTTTTCTTTTCTTTTTTTTTTTTTGGTGTTTGATTTGGATTTTCTTGTTTAAGAAAAAACTAAGTTTTCCTTGAAAAGAGCTCCCCGATATGTGATATTTAATTGGTAACGAATGTAAAAAGCAAAAGCAAAATTTTGTGAAATGAGCAAAGAGCATTGGACATACCCTGTAAAACTCATAACTGTGAGCATATTCGCTTAGCATTTAAGTTCAATTGACAAACGAACGAACGAATATTTTTCTAAAGAAAAAACAAAACTGAATTGGGATTCGAACTGTGAGCATTGGCTTAGCATCTAAATTGGATTGAATTATAAAATATTTTTCTAAAAAAAAAAAACTGAATTTGGGATTCGAACTGTGAAGCATGAGCAATGGATATGTGGTATTTACTTAAGTGAGCGTTCCCAGATAATCTGATGTCATATTTTAATCATATTTCGCATAGATATCGATGTCTATTTTGGAATAAATTTTGGATTAAGCTTATCGAATACAATCATTGCATTAAATAAAATAAAAAACAAAAAACATCCTTACTACTCATAACTGTGAAAAATTCGAACCGAAAGGAAACTCTGTATAAGTTGCTCACAGAGCAAATCAAAATTCAATTTGAAAATAGTTTTGTGGCTGCTTAAAAATATAAAACGATAAACGATATACTATGATCGATACTTATCGATCGATAACATTTTCACAATCTTAAGCTTTCGGTGTCAACATTATTTACATACATATATATATCGCTTCGACTAGGAATCTATATGTATATCTAAGTTAAGTAAGCTCTAGAGTTTAGACTAAGCACGCTTCTTAGTAAACCCCATACTGGGTCAAGCAAATCGAAATATCGAATTGTCATTAACAATTTCTTAACAATTAACTTACACACACACACACACAAACACAATTACAAAAATAATGGAATACATACCTCAAATTAGAATTTTTTCTAGTTTAATTCTTACAACAAAAATACCTATATACATATAAATGTTACAAATAAAAAAAATGTAAAAAAAAACTAAAAAAAAATATTGTACGTACTATATAAATCGAGAAGAAGACACCTAAAAGAGTAAAGAGGTAAAAAATACTTGAATGCAAATTATGCGAAATTTTTTAATAGTCAAATTCAAGAGCCATTTAATAAACAATATGAACTAAAGGGTTTTTTAAATAAAGCACATATATACATGTGTGTATATATGTGAACAGTACATACATACATACATCATCAACCAATATTTATATAAAATATATATATATATAATGCTGCCAAAATCAAAGCTGCCATATAAATACAAAAACTAAATTCGTATTCCAAAAAAAACCAACAAATATTGTAGTGAAAATTTTAGCGGTAGCTGCCCCGGAAACCCCCGCAAAACGACGGAAATGCATTTAAAAAACAAAAGAAAAAAAAGAAACTAAACTAAACTTGAATATCTAGAATATCTCAGCGAGTATTTAGGGTGTTTTCTCTTTTAAAATATAAATTGTCTATTATAATGAACTATTATTGCATTATTATTACGCATTACGGATTATGGTATATGGAATATCTATTATATATTATATCATATATAGGGCATATATTGTATATGAAGTTTTTCATTGTACTACTTATATATAATCTATTTGAATGTCAACATTATTGAACTTTGTAGTATGTTTCGTTATATATAAAACACTCACTCACTCACACACACACTCACACACACACACACACACACTTTAGTAACTCCTAATCTTTATAGATGACTCAAGGATTGACTCGACTGCGCACGGCTGGTAGACATTGCCCTTTCACATAGTTGAATTTCTGCTGCTCAGGTATGGGCGTGTGCTACGGTCGGTGCGTAGTCCGGTAATTCTTGCAGGCTATTTGCCAGTTTTTTAAGTTTTAGTTTAGTTTTAATTTAGTTCTCTATATATATGAAACTATTTCTCGCTGCTTCGGCCTGCTCTCAAGGCAATGGGCGAAGTAGGAAGCGCCATAGTGGAATTTTGTTTAAGTTTTTTGTTTCGTTTCTATTATTGAAAATGAATAAAATTTATGCAAATCATACTTAAACAAAAACAAAAAACAAAAAAAAAACAAAATAAATACACTTTACCTTATTTAGATGCAATGAAACTTTAATTCCTTGAATTAGTCAAATTTGATTTTGGACCTGAACAAAAAAGAAAAATATATAAAAATACAAAAAAAAAAAAAAACTTTATGTAAAACAAAGTACATACTTATACATATATATACACACACACACACACATATATATATAAATAATATTACTTGCTAAATAGACAAATAGACGAAAAGGACCTCGACTTGTAATATGTTCTGCAGGCCTTGTGCTCCCGTAACCCTGCAGCTCTCCATTTGGTTTTTGAGTTTGAGAAAGCAAAAGCAAAGCAAAACGAAACGAAATGAAATGAAATATCTATTGTATCTGTTTTGATTTCCTTGTTAAAACTAAAGCAAATATACAAAACGAATATTTTACAAAAACAAAAAAAGAAAATGAAAATGAAAAGAGACGAAGGCGAGAAATTACAAAGAAAAAAAACATTGAAAGATACAAAAAACATGAACCTCAGCACTCCTGCATCCTACACAAATGTAACAAAGTAAAAACAAGTAAAAAAAGAAAATAATTTAAAAAAATAAAATAAAATAAAAAATAAACCCTAGCGAAATCAAAACATAAAAAAAAACACCGATGAAGGCTAAGCAACAATATAATATAATATATAAAAAAAAAAACAAAAACCAAAAAAAAAAAATACAAAACTAAAAATGCGCCCCTCCCCCATTTTTCGAAAGTACAAATTGTTTTTATTGTGAAAAGATTTTTTAAATAAAAAAAACGTATGCAAAGTTAAAAGAAGAAGATGCAGAAGCAGAAGCAGAAGCAGAAGCAGTAGATGAAGAAGTATTTGAAGCGAGTTGGCAGCAAGTAATTCATAGACAAACACGCCCCACGCCCCACACCCATAGTAAACAGAACAGTAAAAGAAAAACCTAAAAACGTTAAACAAATTATAATACAAAAATATTTAAAAACTGTTTTTATAATGCTTTAAAAATTACACCAAAAAAAAATGATCCAAGCTTGAACTTTGTTTAAAATTTTTTTTTTAACTAAAACTTAAATTAAAAATTAAAAAATAAATAAACATAAACCAAAACAATTAGAACACAAGTAAAAATAAATTATAAAATAAAAAACAAATGAAATCTAGAATGCAAAAATCCTAACCTAAAGAAAAATGAAGCTAAAATAAAAAAAAAATATTTAAAAATTGCTTTGGTAACAAAAATAAAACAGCATTAAAATTAAAAAAAAAACAAATTTACATAATTTCTAATTAATTTTGCTTACACCAAAAATATTTTACAAATTAAACACGAAAACACTTCAAACTTTATATTGGCGAAACAATTTCATTATTTATGTCTCTAAACTAAAAACTAAAAAATAAAATAAAAAAAAATTGGTATATTCATAACATATACAGCATATTGTAATCCCATTTAGCACTTAAACATTTTATATATATATAAAAATATATATATATATATGGAAATCTATATATATATATACATATAATATGCATATTTGTCTTTATTAATAATATTATACAAATAACATTTGCTATATTATATATTATATTATAAAAAAAAAATAAAAACAACAAAACGATAAACACTTCTAATTATATATGTATAAGAGGACAAGCAAAATGGAATATTTGTAAAACCCAAAAATAATAATACGAAACGATAAGAATCTTTCAATAAAGTGCGACCATTGTCGTTTATAATCATCAAAAACTAAAATCGAAAATCTGATAACTTATTGGGGGCAAATGGAGCTTGGCTTAGGGTAAATAAATAAATCAGCAACCAGTTCCAGTGCCAGTGCCAGTTCCAGTTCCTGAACTGCTCACCAGCCAGCCCAGCTTTGCCCTGGGGGCATCAACCAATGGCCACAAACAAAAGCGACAGCCAAAAAGAAAAAAAAAGGGTTGCAGCGGGCACATTGGGAGTGTAAAGGGCGCTGAATGCGGCTAGGGAGCTGGTTAAGTGGAGCTTAGGGTGTCGCTGCTGCGCATTTTGTTTGATGGATGCCGTTAAGTAGCCCTTTGGGCCCAAAATTTCATTCACTCGCTCAACTGACTGGTCAACGGCGCTGACCAAATCTGGCTAGAAATACAAGTTGAGCTGTCAATCGATGAAGTTGCTAATCAGCAATCACAGATATGGGAGGATTTTTGTAAAATTTGCTGTCTACAAATATCAGAAATGGTAATGAGAGGAAATATCGCAAGCCTTAAGGATATAGACTTTCATTAAATAAAGCGTTGAGGATATAGATAAGTAAAGCAATTAATTACTAAGCGCAAAAGATCTAGCTTTAAATCATTTTTGTTTATAGCTTTTTGTATGTAGCTTGCCTCTAGCCAATAAGAATTTAGCTTGAACAAGTCTTCAGCTGTAAAAGATCTAGCTTTGTCTTGATTACTTTGCATAGCTTTAGCTTGTATCTGGCTGTAGCTTGTTCCTAGCGTATGCAGATCAAAATTTAGCTTGTTCTTTGTGGGTAAAGATTTACTTTGAGAATAGACCCCTTTAAGCATCCGCTTTATCTAGCTATAGCTTTCTTCTAGCAGGTAAACGTTTAGCTTGAGCTTGGGTCCAGCCGGTAAGAATTTAGCTTGAAGAACTCTTAAGCTGAGAAAGATCTAACATTAAGTTGTTTAATATATTGCAAATAAAAACACACATTTAGCTTGTATCTAGCGAGTAATACCTAGTTTCAGTTTATCTCCAGCTGAATCAGATATACATAGGTATATTCAGCTTGTTCTTTGTGTGACAACATCTACGATTAGATCCATTTATATCCGCTATATCTAGCTATAGCTTGTTTCTAGCAATCAACTATTTAGCTTCAGCTTACTTTTAGCGGGCAAAAGATCTAGCTATAGCTAGCAGCTAAAGCGCTGCCAACACTGACAAACAGCAGCTAAACGTGGCCGGTGACTGTTTGATGGACTGGCTTTGAGCCCATAAGCTGATGTGGCAGCTACTTTGGCTGGCGAAGGGCATTCAATGGCTAATTAACCGCTGCACCTGTTTGGCTAGCTAATTAAATTTTGGCCGCCATGGCAACTGATGCAGCAACAAAATATCAGAATGCACAAATCCAACTGAAATAGCAGCAGCAGCAGCTAGTGATGCAGTTGCAGCTGAAGGTGAAGGCAGCTGCTCCATAAAGTGGCAACTGGAGCCGCAACGCACTTAGCAGCAGACATGGACGTGTCTGCGTGTGAAGTTTAAGCTGTTTGGCTTTAGCAAGGAGTGAATGTGTGGGTGGATGGGTGTTTGTGTACACAGTCAGTCGAGTAGCGGAAATCAAACAAGGAGAGACAGAGTGAGAGAGAGAGAGAGAGTGGGAGAGTGCGTACTTAGCTGTTGACTGCAGCTGTGGCTGCGTGGTACGTGGCAGCGTGGTACGTGGCATGTCTGCAACTGTCTGCGTGGCCGGCATGGCAAATATTTAACCCAAACAATGCGCTTAAATCAAAAGCAAGCCATGTCTGCCGCATAACTACGCGACAAGCAATCAAACAGTGGAAGGGAGGCAGCTACCAGAAGTCCAGGCATACCCACATATATATATATATATATATATATATATATATCCCTATTTAAAACCCACTTTTGACTGACGCTGCACTTTTGGCTTTTAATGCACTCACAGACTGAAGAAGTTTACAGCTTGGAGTTTGCAGTTTGGCAGGCAAATCAGTTTAGCCTTTGAACTTGCCCAATCGCTCCCTGGCCACATATTTGTGGCCATTGAACTGCGGCGTGTGCCATAAACACAACACACAGACAGGCAAAAGGACTTTATCTCCGACTCTCCCTCTCCCTCTCTCTCTCTCTATCTATATCTCTATCAAAAATGTCAGCCATGAAAACTTTCGCCTTCAGTTGGTCAGCTAAAAAGTGTCCGAGGCATGCCCCCAAGGACTCATAAGTCTGAGCATGCATAATTAGAAAACTTTTTGGCATAAGTCATATTTGTTTGTGATCTTAACTAACAGCAAACATAAAGACAACAACAACGACAACAGCAAATGTGGTCACATGACAATGTGTCGTTATCTTTATAAATCAAAGGGAATTAGAAGATCTCCCCCGTTGGCACAAATGCTTGAAATTGTTGCTAAACCTGCTGCCCATTAACTGGACAAAGGAGTCAGTCCTCCACACATATTTTTAATGATTTATTTGCAATTTAAGTAAGATTTCGTGCCTGAAATGCTTTTACCCTACAGTCCTGGCCATGTCCTGGATGTCCTGGCTGCTGTGTGTGTGTCCTAATATGCAAATCAAATTTATTGCACTCGCTCGCTTTCGTCCTGGCCGTGGGTCACACCACGAATCCTTTTTATCTCTGCTGTCGCCCCCCATAAATCTTGTATAAGTTGCTCCTTGGAGCAGTCAATATGCTAAATCAGCAGACGCCTGAAGGGGTTGCCATGCGCTCGGATTGGGCGGTGAGGGTGAGTTTGTTTGGACAGCTGCTAAGACATTTCAATAACGCTTTAGCATTCCGACTGCCAATGCGAGAATGTGAACAGACATTCCTTGCACTGGATGGGAGTGCGGGCGCCTTTTGGCCATGTCTGCAGAATTTTAATCAAACTGCTTGACAACCTCATTTGATTAGTACAAACTGCACATGTGCTTAAGCCAAATGCTTAACAACTATTGAAAGTGAGATAAATGCGCAGTAGATAAGAAGCTTCAATTAAGAAAAGTGAAAATAATTGCTAGACAAACAAAATTCAAGAAGTTCAAACTTGATATAGGCAAACTTGACAAAATGGGAGGCTAAGATATTATTAGAAATATGATATTATAGTTTAATATTTATTATTATGAGTGTTACTTTGACTATTGTTATTGTATCTATTTTTTAGGACAGTAAACTGTTGCAAATTTGGTATCAATTATCCATTGATTTATGGAAAATTACTCGAGGAATTCAATCGGAAGGAGTTCACTAAGAGATACGCTTATATGATGCCTAATAACGTTTCTTATCGATTGCAATAAAAAAAGTTATCGACTATTTTAGAAATGTAAAACTTAAAAATAAAGTCTCAAGTCTTTAGGTTAAATGATTTCCGAGATCAACGCGTTTGTACATACGGATAGACAGATGTGCGGACGAACGGACAGACTGGCAGATAAAAGAATGGGCGGAACTGCAGACAAACAGATAGAATTTCGAATAGCCAGATGGACGGACGGACAGACGGAAGCAAAAAAGGACGGACGGACGGACGGACAAACAGATGAACCGACAGAAAATCGGACTACCGAAATTTGGAATAGGCAAATAAGCGGACAGACAGATAAATGCATGGACAAACGTATACAAAAAAGGACAGACAGCCAGGCGAACGTTCGGATACAAATAAGTCAGGGCTAGATCGACTCGACATTTGATCATAACTAAGAATATACATATATGCTACATGGTATCGACCACATCTCCTTCCGCCAATTACATACTTGTAAACAAAAGCAATAAACCCCAAATGCCCATTCAATGCGAATAGCGTATAATAAAGTTTGTGATTGGAAAGTGAGCTAGATAACTACTATATGAAAAGTGCAACTCTCTCAAAAGTTGAGAACCGGTTTGAAGAGACTTGCTTAACGGCAATTGCCATGGCTGTCATAGTTCACGAGTCCTGCAAAGATTTATAGTGTGAAAGGCAAACAGCATGGCAGGAGGGGAGGGGAGGAGCGAGAAAGTGCTAGCTGGCGGCCAAAATGAGTTGAAGACAAAGCCACTGCAAGGATATGAAATACGCGAGTGTCCTGTTGATGTCCTGCGGTGCCAAGCAGCAGCTGAATATGCTCGACCCGACGCCCTAAATCAAATGGAACAGACATTGTCAGTCAACGTTAGGCAGGCGCAATAAAAAGGATTTTCGTGCTGTACCAAATGCATTTTCCCATTTCCCACAATTTTTATGATATGCCTATTGAGCGGCGAGTGGGGCGAGGGTTGGCCACGGCGACTGTCGGCCGTTGCAAATTTGTCAACAGGCACAACAAATGACAATGTGATAAGCGGCACAAGTTTTTGTGTTTTTTTTTTCTTTTTTGGTATCAGGAAATAAATCACAAACCACAAAAAAAAATTGATGAAAATGAGTAGAAAATATGAGAAAAACATCGAAAGACTTCGACTGTAACTGACTGCGTAATACTCGTTCAAAAAGGGCAATGTGTTGCAATTTGAGAATATCCTTATGAGATTGACAGAAATCGGTGTGGTGTATTTTATCTAGCTATCTATCTACCCATCTATATATCAAACTATCCATCATATATCTTTCTATCTACTTATATACCAATATATGAATCTATCTATCTATCTATCTATCTATCTATCTATCTATCTATCTATCTATCTATCTATCTATCCATCTATCTATCTATCTATCTATCTATCTATCTATCTATCTATCTATCTATCTATCTATCTATCCATCTATCTATCTATCTATCTATCTATCTATCTATCTATCTATCTATCTATCTATCTATCTATCATCTATCTATCTATCTATCTATCTATCTATCTATATATCTATCTATCTATCTATCTATCTATCTATCTATCTATCTATCTATATATATATCTGTCTATCTGTCTATCTATCTATCTATCTATCTATCTATCTATCTATCTATCCATCTATCTATCTATCTATCTATCTATCTATCTATTTATCTATCTATCTATCTATCTATCAATCTATATGTCAATCTATCCTTTTACCCATCTATCAATTTATTCATTTACTCTTCCATTCATACTTCCTTTTCTCCATCCTTCCATATATCTATCATTCATCTATCTATCCATCGATTTATCTATCCATCGATCCTTCTACTCAATTAGCCATTTATGTATCTATGTATCTATGTATCTATGTATCTATGTATCTATGTCTCTATGTCTCTATGTATCTATATATCTACAATATGTATCTATCGATCCTTATATCCATTTATCCATCAATCTATCTATCTATCTTAGCTCTCTTTAGAGTTTATCTATTATGTATACTTTAAAAATATAGAAGATATAAACTGATGCGTTTTGCCACGCCCCAATTTACGGTCCATATCTTTAGAAAAGATCGGATGTAACCAACCTGCAAAACCTAGCGTTCAGCTCATTGCTGATTTCATTATTTCTCGATTTACCAAGGCTATATCATGAGCTATATGCGTAAATCTATCTGTAGAGGAGCTCAAGATTCCTCTACTTATCAAATTTGACATAATAGTAGCCACGTCCCCTAAAAGAGCGCATCAACAAAATCTCAACAGCCTCAAGTAATGCCCTAGTACACAACTCAAATTGCAGATATTCTTGACATGTTGGAAATTGCATAAAACTAATACACTCACTTCATACCTTAAGCGAGCATCGGAACACATGCTAAGGAACAAAAAAAAAAGCAGTTGCAATAAAAATGATGAGACGCACAAAAAAGCGTGTCGAATGGGAAAAAGTTGCTATCGGCGCATTTGTGGCGCTTGGCCAGGATTGATAGTGTGTCCATTTGTAAGCCGGACTGAACTTTGACCCTGCCCCGACCTGCAGCGAACTCAGCTCAAATTGCGCTTGAATATTGGAAAGAAATTTGCGACCCATTGTCCGGGCAGACGAGTTTAAAAGGCTTGCGGTACATCTGTGCAAATATTAGCTTATGAAATTGTTTAAAATGCGCAACCCATTTCGTGGATTTGACAAGCCATCGTAGTGCGCCTTGGTCACGCTTCACGAGATGGGGGCGAGGGCAGGATGCAGGCGGGACAAGAACAGCAGAAAGAAACATCAGCCAGAGCCATTTGACAGTTGCCACAATTTATCATAATTCAATGCATGCCATGTCCTGTCAATCATCAGGCAGGACGAAAGGGTGAACACACATTAGTTCGATTGAGTTGGCCTGGGGTTGGACATGTCCTGCCAGGACATTTTTACAAGTGACTTATGAATTATTCCTTATGGCCAACCAAAGCATGTCCGACTCACTCGCATCCTTTTGCTTTTCGCTTTTTGTACTCCCAAATCAGATTAGCCTCAGCGCTTTCAACTACATGAAAGGGTCAATAGAGCCAATGGGACGTCTATCAAATGGAATACACAATGTGATTCTACAGATTAGATTTCCATCTGGATGGGTAATACGTGACCATAAAACACTTCAGTGGCCTGCCAAGACACTTGTTCCTTACAACTTTACACGTATTAACTGATTTAGCTCTTTAAAAGATATAAGGATTTGGATTTAGGGAAGGAAATCGGTTTTCTATATGGAAAATCTAGATAGTAGAGTAGACGGGAAAATATATTTTGTTTTTTTGTAAAGAGAAGATGGAAAATTTAAAATATTTTATATTTGTTGAGGTTTGGAGAAGGTGATAAGTGGATCAGCTGCACAGATTGATTGTAGATCTATAGTTCTCTTTTCGATCTAATTTATAAAAAGTTAAAGTATTTTTTAAATAATTTTAATGTCATTGGTTCGAATCAATAAGCAGTTCAAAAAAACTTAGTAACTGAAAATCTGACTCAAAATAGCCGACAACTGAGAATCGAGATAAAGACCCAGAGCAAAACTGCGAACACCAATATCCAAATCCTGAAAATACCTAAGATTTAAGACCCAAGTCCTAAGATCCAAGATCCTAGACCCAAGACCCAGAAAGAACACCAAGAACAACACCAAGACTAAGACCAACCCTAAAATCAAGAACAAGACCAAAACCAAGACCAAGACCAAGACCAAGACCAAGACCAAGACCAAGACCAAGACCAAGACCAAGACCAAGACCAAGACCAAGACCAAGACCAAGACCAAAACCAAGACCAAGTACAGGTCCAATAACAAGAGTAAGAATAAGACAACCAAGACCAATATCCAAATCCTCAAAATACCTGAGATTTAGGGCCCAAGTCCTAAGATCCAAGACCCCAGATAGAATACCAAAGAACAACACCAAGTCCATGACACAAGACCCAAGACCAATATCCAAATCCTCAAAATAACAGGGATTTAAGACCAAGACCAAAACCAAGACCAACCCCAAGACCAACACCAAAAGCAACCCCAAGATCAAGACCTAGACTAAGATCAAGACCAAGACAAAGACCGAATATCCAAATTCTTGTCTAAAAATGTTTTGATATGATTTTTATTATTAAAAAATTTTCTTTAGCTTTTAATAAAAAATAAATTAAAATTTCAGACTCCAAACGATTCGACTGAAAAAAAAATATATGTTTACAACTCATATTAATATACTAGAAATTTCTAGAAAATATTTAAAGTTTGCTTATGGAACTCAATTACTTACCTTCTTGAAGAATATATAAATAAATAAATTATATATTATATAAATATATAAAAATATATAAATATATATAACAAATATAAAATATATAAAAATATATTATATTATATAAATATATGAAAATTTCAAAAAAATAATGATTTCTTTATTTCACAAAGAGAAAAACATTGGAATTTGGTTTGATCATAATCTTTATTAAGTTAGCAGTATTATTGACTAATTGACAGAAAAATATACGTTTATATATATATATAGGTGTATATCAAGTACTTGTCTATATCTAAATATGGATTATTCAATTTGCAATGATTTGTTGACGGGGGCAATTTCCCCGAAGCTGTAGAACGTCAATTTGAACATGAAACTTTTGAGCACGCGCACTCGAGGCGCGATAACGAAACAGTTAAACAAAACACACACATTGTAAATAAATCACAACTTTTGACTGTCATACTTAGGGGAGGAATTGATAAAGGTAGTATGACGCCTGATTAGTGTAAGGCCCTAGATGGAGAGCGGGATTGATAAGAAAAGAACTCGTGGATTTGACTGTGCCTTGGAATGAAATTGTATATTATAAATTTATTTAGCCAATACTTTTTTTTTGAAACAAACGATAAAAAAAGAAACAGTTTTTACTTTTGAGTATGATTTAATATAAACTAATTTTGGCAAAGAAAATGTGATTGTGTGTGGCTAACAAAATACTTGATGCGATGGAGTACCTCATGCAGCGGCTAGTAACAGTTAATTTTAAATAGATATCTTGCGGGGAGCACAGTAAAAACTATGAATAGCTTGCTAGACAATGAGTTGAATTTTGGAGTTGTTGTTTACATGTTCTTGTCGAACAGGAATTCGCCCAACTCTCCCTGGGCGGACATCATCTTCTCCAATGTGGTGATCTTGCCAGCCAGCTCGCGTTGGCCGGTCAGCTGCTCCTCCAGATAGACACCGGTCAGATAGTCAACCAGATGGTAATCGTTATCATCAGCCTTCTTAGAGTTGCCCTCACAGGTCTTAATCAGATCGCGAATGGACTTGGTCACCTCGGTTTCTAGCCTGAAGGCATCCTCCAAAGCGGACAGTCCACTCCAGCTCTTCACCTTGACAGGCTATAAAAGGGCAATCGTAAAGCTCCCAGAAAATCTCTATTAAGAATGCCAATCAAATTACTTACCGATACTTTGATTAGGTTCTTAACGGTGTCGGTCAACTCGCCACGCATCGACAGGTATTCCACCAGCTTGGCGCCATGCTCGCGCTCCTCCCTGGCAGCCTTGAAGAAGTGTTCAGCGAAGCCAGGACGATTGACGGTGTCGTTCGAGAAATAGGCGGCCATGGCCAGGTATTGCATGGAGGCGTTGATCTCCTTCTGGATCTGCTCGCGCATGCTCCTAATGCAGGGCTCCTTCATGTCCGGCCATCCCTTGAATGCAGCATTCGACTTGATGTTGCCTACAAGAGGGAAGATAAAAATGATGGCAAATTAATATATAATATAATATAAAAACTATATTTAACAAATTATGCTTAATTTCATATGCAACACCTACACTTCTGAGGATCTTGCTTAGAATCTTGCGTTTCAAATTCTTGCTGTTTTATATTTTTCAAGTCCTGCATAACACTGGACTGTTGAGCTGCAGGCGCTAAGGGGTGCGAGGGGTTTACATTACGTAAGCGACAGTGGTCATTGCATATGTATGTACATATGTGTGTATGTAATGCAAACTCAAGTTTCTTGAAACAAGTAAAGCGTGTGCAAAACTAAAGTGCAGTTATACTGCTAAACTCTCCTCTCTCTGTCTCTCTCTCTCTCTGTATTTTTTGTTCTCTGCACTCTGCGATAACGTGCACAAGTGTCGCCATGGTAACGGCATTTGTTTTGGTTTCGTGCCGTGTGCAAAAATGCCCGCTTCTAGTCCAACACAATTTACTCCGTCTCACTCGCACTTTCAAGCTTAAGCTCGACGCCGTGTGCAAAAGCTAACAACAAAAACATAATACGGGAATTACTGCTGAGAGAGCGCGCAAAGCTGAAACTTAATTTCACACATTATACAAAATATGGAAATTAAACTAATCTGTTACATAAAGCAACCAAAAGCTAGCGAAAGTTTGTTAAATTGATTTTTATATATTATTTGAATAGTTTCCAGATTATACGATGAAGAGAGCAGCCCAGCACAACAGCTGACCTAACGCTCTCTTAGTTTGGTGTGCGCACGCCCAGCAGCTGCTCTTACGAAACTCTCACTCTCTCTCGCTCTTTGTTTGGACGTCGCCATCGAATGAAATTGCGTCGAACTTTATTGGTTTTTTTCAAAATATTTTTGTTTTGTCTTAAAGAATTAAACCATTACTAAATACTATGTATTTAAATTACTTACATTGTAGATTGTCAGCCTGGGCTACGTTGACCGCAGCCAGAACGACCAGTAGACAAAAACTCGCACAAAATTTCATCATTTTGTTCTTCGGGTTGCTCTTGATGTTGTTGTTGTTGTTGTTGATGTCTTTACACAAAATCACAGAACAAATATATCACTTTCAGTTAATAAATCAAAGCAAACAATTAATGTTTACGTGCTCAGCTTAAATGCACAAATGAAAATGAACCGTTTCGGTTGCTCTGCCAATGTTAAATAGAGAAGTTTCGAGGCGATCGGTTATCACGTCTCAATTGTCTGTCAAAGCTGCCTTTACGCACACTGGCATAGAAGGCAAAGCTTGCTGTTTTCTATTCAATTGGACTTAGTGGATTATTTGATCTTTCCGGTACCTTATGATACCGTTTTCTATACCCTGACAAACTCTTTACACGTACTTGGAATTTTTCGTAATTCTTCTGCTTAACGCGCCTTCGCTATGTGAATGCAAACTGTCGGTGCCAGTGTCGAGCAAAACACTTTTAAACGCTTCGTCGCTGGCCGCTCTCTCGCACAAAGAGCGCTGTGTGAGCACACACAGACTGTGTACGCTGTATGTGAGTCTCGCTCTGTGTGTGTGTGTGAGTTCGCTCTTATCAATTCAATATGTCGTCGTACAGTTTGTTATTGATGCAATCGCATTGAAACTATAATATACCATTTGATAGACGTACTTGATTTACCACACTTCCACACGTCCTCAATATAAAACCTCCTCTATACCACAACACTATCGTTGCTGAATATAGCCTAATAACAATATGGCCGTACGGACGCAGAGGCTGTCCAGTCAGCTGTTCTTTGTTACACATTTACCCTGTAAAATGGGTATATAAGATTAGACATGTGCCATACAATTCTTATGGAATAATATTAATACAAAATTGCTGACTTTGATTAAATAAAAGTTTGGAAATAGTCAAATGTATGTAGATATATTTATTTGTATTTCCGTATGTATATATTTATATGTCTTGATGCATAGTCAACCGTCTAGGGTATGGCAGCGTCGATCCTTTGTTCTTGTTTGAATTTTCTGTGCTACATGTCATGGGTTGCCATGCACGTTGGTTTGATATAAATTAAATTTGATGATTTAATACCTAACTTGAAAGCAGAAACATGGATATTGTGGGATCAATCAAGATTTTGATTGACTATCAGTGCGAACATGAAAACTAATGCTGAATAGTCATAGTGCAACACTTGATGCCAGATATTTGATAAGACTCATGTCAAATGATAATATGATCATATGATAATATGATAAATGAATCGAATGCCTACTGATAAGTTTCGTTTATTTTTGAAAATATAAGATATTAGATTGCTTGGCAGATTTATCTACCCATTGTTACAACTTGATATGAATGTAGTCACCCATGGCCGTGGTGTGCATAAATATTTGGTTTTGTTGAAATTAATTTGAATTCCATCTACGTTTATTATGCATCGCTTGAGTCAGTTTCTAGTCTTGTGATGAAATAGTTTTAGATGCCAATCAGTGTAAGAACTTTGAACAGCCTGGTAACCCTATTCAGCATTGAGCGCCTGAGTCACAAAGAAAAACAACCGCAATGACAATAGAAATAACAACAACAACAAACAGAGACGCGGCCATATTGCCAGAGCCATGTTTGACTGACAACGAAATCCCCAACGGAGAGACGACGAGTGCAAAACAAAATACCCATACACACTCAAACTCGCACTCACACTCTCGCACGCACGCACACTGGCGCACTGAGCGCGGTGCTGCCGAGGCATAGAAACGAGACAAACGCAACGCTATAAACAGCAGTTCAGAAATTGAGTTCCAACAAGCAGCACGTAAGAAAACACACAAATCAAAGTGGAAAAACTTTAAATTAAATTCAACGCGTCTATTTAAAGTAAGTGTTGTTACTCTTCAATTGTTAGTTAATTGCTACGAGCCTAACTAGTGTAAAAGTCAAATATTTAAATT
Organism: Drosophila leonis; assembly: GCA_035045365.1. Classification (NCBI taxonomy): domain Eukaryota; kingdom Metazoa; phylum Arthropoda; class Insecta; order Diptera; family Drosophilidae; genus Drosophila; species Drosophila leonis. Next base: position 247,145 of record JAWNPC010000996.1, read on the forward strand.
ATTTAAATCAAATCAGTTGAAAGCAATTTAAGAATGCGCTCGAGAGAGAGAGAGAATGTTCAAGAAAAAACTCTACGACGCAAAAGGCACTCATTTGTTTTTCATTGAATCACTTTAACTAGAAGACATAGAGTGACATCTTTTTGAAATTCAAAATACGTCTAATTGTGAAATTCTATTTATTCTAATTCTAGAAAGTGAAAACAAATAAAATGAAATATTTCATTGCATTCGTTTTGGTTGCGGGCCTCTGCGCTCTTGCGCAGGCCCAAGAGCAGAGCTGCCAAGTGGACGTGCAGTCTGCTTGCGGACAAAGTGCTAACGGTGAGTACCATACGAAAAACAAAAACAAATATATAAAGTAAGAGCGCACGAATGAAAGAGAGTGCAAGAGAGCGGTTGAATGAATATGTATGTGTGTGTGTGTGCATGTGTGCATGAGCAGTTGATCCGGTTTTAACTGTAACTGTGTATTGTTTTCTGAATATCTTATTTTTAAAAATAAACAAACAAGCGCTCATGGCCTTTTTCTCAGACGAAAGTAAGCGAAAAACTTCCTCATTATAATTAAGCAAGCCCAACACACACACCTCTAAATGTTTCCCTCTGTTTGTTGTATCTCAGGTGGTGTGGCCAATTGTAATGCCCGCTATGCCGCCATTGGACATCTGGAGCACAAGATGCAGGACTACATTCAGTTGCAGCTGAAGAAATCATATGAATACATGCTGCTGGCCACCCACTTCAACTCGTACCAGATGAACCGCCCCGGCTTCCAGAAGCTCTATCAGGGTCTCTCCGATCGCGCTTTCGATGACACCATTGCTCTGATCAAGCAGGTGACGCGTCGCGGTGGCTCTGTCGACTTCAGCAAGCCCCATCAACAGGGTGTTGCCCAGCCACCCGAGGTGCATCTGAATGAACTCGAGTCGCTGGCACGTGCTTTGGACAATGAGAAGGAGCTGACCAACGGTGCCATACATGTGCACACCAGCGCCACCCACGGCACCACTGAGAATCGCATACACGATCCAGAGATGGCCCACTATCTGCAGGAGAACTTCTTGAGCAAGCAGGCAGCATCTGTGCGCACCCTCTCCGGCTATGCCAACGATCTGTCCAAGTTGGTCAGCGTGCGCGAGCCCGCACTTTCGGTCTATCTGTTCGACGAGTATCTGCAGAAGCAATAAGCAGTTATCTCTATGCCGCAACTCTTGATCAATATCAAAATTCACTCATCTGTTTATTTGCTAGTATTACAAAGATTCCAAAATGAAAATAAATCCCCCACACGCTGCGCTCTGTAAATTTCCAATTGTCATTTCGAGTTGTGTTTAATATAATATTTAATAAAACGAAGCGCAGCAGCCACAAAAGCAAAAACAAAAAAACAAAATGCAATAACATCTGATTTCCTATCGACTATTATTTAACATTTGATTTATTTACTACATAAACACATACCCCATACACACTCACATATTTGTGATAAGGTTTAAGTAAGCAGCATTCGCTTGAACAAATATATCTTTAAATTATGTTACCAAGCTAAATAAATAAATAAAGTCAAACTATATACGCAGTATTTCATGTTTTCTTTTTCTTGACGTTTAACATGCAGATAAAGTGGCTGGCAAAAATCGCAGCTGTCTGCTTGCTTTTCATCTAGCTGATAGCGCTCGAGTCGTGCTGTGGGTGTACTTTGAATTCGACTCTGATTACAAAGCATCAAATATCGCATATAGAGCAACAAAGTATACACAAATTGGACTATACTACAATAAATGGGGAATTTACATATGGGGATGAGTGCGCTAAGTGACGCGGCTGAACCTTTGATCTATGCAACTACTAATTCGCATTCATTGTTGTGAAATTGGCACAAAGAAATATCTACAAAGGCGTACTATTATTATATGAGTGCAGAAAGTTTTTTCAGAATTTAATTTATTAATAAATATATCTATTAAATTATAACATAAAATAATCCAAAATATAACAAAAATCAAAATTGTATAAAATATATATAAAACCTTGATTTCGATACGGGCTTTAGTCGATAACAATTAAACAATTAAACTATTCTAGTTATCGATTTTTTTAAGCAAACTTGACCTGCGCGTGCTATACAGGGACGTACAAAAAAGTCTCTAGCTCTTATAGGTTCTGAAATCGACGCGTTTATACATAGGACAGACGGACAGACAAACAGACGGATAGGGCTAAATCGATATATACATATACATTATGGGGTCTGCCACGCCTCCTTCTGCCTGTAACATGCATTTGACATTTTAACAAAAACATTTTAGCCTGATTTCCCATTTTCAATGGGTTCAGGGTATAAAAATAAGTAAAATAAATAAATAAAATTATTTATCAGCTAAGGTTCGTCTGGTTAAGCTTTCTTTCGAAAGCACTTCTGATGTCTTCAAGGCTATGTTATGTAATATGATAAGCCATAGATACTCTATAATTTATTATACTAGATACGCATCAATAACATGTCATATCTATTAGTAAATTTAAGCCTTGACATTTTCTCTCGCTTTCTCTCTCTCTCTCTCTCTCTCTCTCTCTCTTTTTCTCTTTTTCCCTCTCTCTCTCTCTCTTTCTCTACAATACATGATAAGACTATTTTGATGCAGTGCAATTGATTAATTGCTGATCTACGTAATTGCAGCAATAATCTTCCAGTCTACTATATCTTATCAGGTAGTACTTCAACTGAACTATTAAAGCAACGTTCCGCCGTAGTGAAACACGTCATATTTTTCATTTCTATTTGTTTACGTCGAGATTTATCGCTCGTTGCACACGATTTCCGGTTGGCTGGGCTGGCCATGTTCTTCTATGGGGCAGCCATTTTGACTGCTGACTAACGGTAAAGAGTGCCCATGATTATATTATATAAGACGCACTAGACTTTCTGCCTCTGTCTCTCTCTCTCTCTCTCTCTCTCTCTCTCTCTCTCTCTCTCTCTCTGTTTTACTGTCTCTCTTAATCCCATGTCTGCCTCAAGCTGACGTGTTTTACTCTGATGCTGCAGCGCAGTTTCCTTATCTTTAATTTCGATGCGAATTGTAATTATTGTAAATATTTTCCATGACCACAGCCAGCCACAGTCTCCCCTCTCTCTCTCTCTCTCTCTCTCGCTGTCTCTCTCATACACACACATATATAGTTTTTATATGGCAAGCAGCCACGCAGAAGAGCCATTTATCAATTAGTGACGCCCATTCAATTGGGATTTTATTTGGTTATATTTCGTAGATGGACCACTTGCACGTAAAATGCACGTCCATTGCCTCAATTTTGTGCGATAGTGTGTAGTATAATTATGGGTTGGAGGTCATCAAAATCTGGGCAATAGACGCGTGTTATGCTGTAATTAGAATATGACAGCCAACTGGCAACCATAAAGGCAACGATGCTCGCATAACAGTTAAGAGTGCGATTATGATACAATGGAACAGGGCATATGGGACTACGAGTTCGAAATGGCTCTGTGACCCCTTGGCCTGCACTGGTCATTAAATATTAATCCACTTAATATTAATTGCGCTGATTTGCGGCCAAAAGATGTATATAAATAGTATATAAGGGTTTCTCTTTCATAATTGCGGTCATTTCGAGTGTATTTGTCAAGGGTTTTAGTGGGCTTACACGCACACGTCGCACACATGCGACGTTGCCGCTGCCGCTGCCTAATATCTAATTGCTTTTGCTCACACAAATTGCGTGTATCCATGGAACCCTTTTGCCAAGTACCACATAAAGGTGCTCGAAAACTACAAATTCTTCAATTAATTTATGCATTTTAATAAACGCGCCAAGCAATTAGCTTCATATAGAAAACTATTTCATGTATGCGGCTGCGGCGGCTGTTGCTGCCGCCAGCTGTTGTCAAAGGAGTCGCCAAAAGGATTCATATCAATTTATGACCACATGTGTGTGTCTCTGTGTGTTGTGTGTTATGTCTGCTCGTCTGTATGCAAAAATCGCAATTTAATTTCGTTTTATTGCATTTGCCATTTGCAGCCAGTGAACAACAGCTGCGCCACAGAACTTCAATAAATAATCCAATTCATTCTCTTTTATTCGAAATTTTAATGAATATCTTTAAACTTTGCGCCGCACATTTGTTGGACGCCTTCAGCCATAACAAATTTTAAAGCTAAACTAAAAATATTTTATAAAATTTTAATTCACAAAAAGTTTTGATACAAATTATGGCAAATTTTATTCAGCATATAACTTTTATTTTTAGTAAAAAATATTATTAAATGAAAGTAATATATTTTTTAAGTTTTATTTGATTTTATTTTTGATAGAATTCAACACTTTTAAAGTCTTGGAAAAAGATCTACTCTGCTGAAATTGCTGAATCAATCTATAGAAGCAGGCATGATAAAGCTCAATAACTGATAAGATTTTTGAAAGGTAATAAAAATGTGAAATATAATTTAGGAATTATCAAATAAAAGATGGACCACAGCTGGAGATATATGCATAGGTAAAAACTGAAATAAAATATTTTATATATATAATTTAGAAGAACACAGCTGTGTTCATAGAAATAGTAGTGCGGCTGAAATGTTAACAAAAAAAAGTCGAAAACAATTTGAACATATTTGAATTTTAGTCGCACTACTATTTTTAGATTAACTGGATTAAAGCTCAAACAAGAAAATTAAAAAAAAAAAAATTTCAAGTTTTGTTCAAATCAGTTTTTTATAATGTTTTCTTTAACAGACAAAAAATTTAATCGACTCCGAATCCGTTTGTTGCCTGAAAGATGATTGAACTTCGTAGCTAATGATTGTCTACAGTTTTTCTAAAACAAATTGCTCTCATTTCTCTAAGTAATGTTTCATTAATAACACAACATAACATAACATATTTTCAATCACCTGCTTCTCTGACTAAGTAACCCATTTAAATATTATATGAGCAGATTGTGCCGCTCAGCAATTTGTGCGTAATAAAGCGATTTGCATAGTCAATCGCTTCACTTTGAAATCGATAGGCAAACAATTTGGCCAAACAATGGGAATATTGAGGCAATGCAATCCATTGGGAACGAACGATTAGCAGAGCAATCGAATCAGGGCCCATAATCAGGGCAAACAAGCTAATGGATTTCCGATAAGCGAACCGTTGATAAGACTAAGAGCACAAATAGGTTTTATTTTTGGTTTGTTGTTGTTGTTGTTGCTGTTGCTGTTGCCTTTTGTTGTTTTTTGCATAAATGAAATGTTTTTGCAAAATCTCATATTGTTGAATTCTATTGCAGGGTGGATCAGCGGCAGCAATTGCAACCTGAAACGCTGAGATGCTGAGCCACCCCAGTGGGCACAGCTGCCGGCAGTCAATTTGAATAAATCCACTTTTCAAGGTCAGTGGGTAAAACAAGTTGCGAAATTTTTCAGCACACCCCATAGCAAAAATACAAAGAAAACAGATCGAGGTGAGGCTGACAATATTAGACATTGAGATGCCCTGTAAATATAGAAAGTGATGCTATTATTACTAATACTAATACTTATACTCATACGTATATTAATGCTAATGCTAATGCTTATGCTAATGCTAAAGCTAATGAAAATACTAATGCTAATGATAATGCTAATGCTAATGCTTATGCTAATGCTAATGCTAATGCTAATGCTAACACTAATGCAAATGCTGATGCTAATGCTAATGCTAATGCTTATGCTAATGCTAATGCCAATGCTAATGCTAATGCAAATGCTAATGCTAATGCTAATGCTAATGCTAATGCTAATGATAATGATAATGTGAATGCTAATGCTAATAATAATAATAATTCTAATGCTAATGATAATGTTAATACTAATACAAACACTAATACTAAAAATAATAGTAATAATAATAATACTAATACTGATATCATACTAATACTAATACTGATACTGATACCATTACTAATACTGATACTGATACTGATTACTACTACTAACACTATTACTAATCTGAATACTGATGCTAATCTGAATACTAATACTAATACTTTATTTAATATTCAAGGCGACTACTCAAATACTTACACAACCTGTAAGCAGTTTGAACTCTTATTCAACATTTAGCTCGCCTCTGCTTTGGCTGTCAAACCACCTTCTACAATAACATACAGGGTATGGAAAGCCACCCCAGTGCGTGCAAATGGGGTTGTGATTAGAGCCTTGAAGCGGAAATGGTCAAAAATGACATGTGGCTGCGCAAAATTTGCATACGCACAAATGCTAAAATGCCAAAATGCAAAATTGCTGAGGGAGTATCTAAATTAGAGGCAGGCAGGCAGGAAGGCAGGCGGGCAGGACTTTACCAGGACAACAGCCAACAGGCAGTCAGGCTGGTCATGCGTAGGGCAAGGCACGCGCCAACTCCAGCTAAAAAGCTGAAAGGCAACTGTACACCGCTACGGGAACTGGGCTAGAGGGCAGAGAGACTAAAGCGAAGCCCTCAGGGTGGCATTCACATTCATTTATTTCGGGTGCATAACTTGCAATGAGCATAACTTTAGCCTGTTCACTCAAATATTTATGGCAAATTTGCTGGAGCACTAAATTAAAATTCAATAAATCATCATTTGTTTTCATCTGACTGCATGGAGTGCACTTTCTCTGGCTCTCTCTCTCACTCTGTCTCTCTGTCTCACGCCTGGCTGCCTGCAAAAAGTTGATCGAAATTTCATTAGTGTCTGCGCTTTTTTGTTTAAGTTTGGCATTTAGTTTTGCAATTATCCTTTTGCAATTTGCCGCCATCCTGTGTTGCCTGTGTGTCCTGTGCGTGTCCTGTTTGAAAACTTTTCCAAACACTGCCAAACTTTCCAATGTGCAGTTTTTCCGCTTGTTTATCTCACTCTCTCTCTGTATCTATCTCTTTACATCGAACTCTGGCTTTAATTTTGGTTTCAACTGTTGCGAATGTCCTGATTGAGCTGCATTTTATGACATAGCCAAAGTTCGCTTATTTTTTGGCCTGCTAATTAATTTTTGCGTGTCGCCAACGACTCTGTCAACTTGCAGCTAATTGTTATTGTTTCAACTACCGTCGAGAGGGTGTCGCTGCCAGTTTTGCGGTTTCAAATTGTGGAGCGTGGTGCGTGTGTGTGCAGCAAGGCGAAAATTTGCGCTATAAACATAAAAATTAACGACTGCCACAAGTTGTAAAAGACAAAGGCAGCACACACACACACACACACTCACATACCTTGCTACTTTTGGTCAACATTAAAATCAGTTTTTATGTTGCAACCACACCTACCAATTTGGCTGCTACGTGCTGCATGCCCGCGCTAGTTGCTGTTGATTAAAAATCAACAGGAAACATCATTCGAAATGGCCGGAAGATATTTCGGCTGCTGTGAGCCAAAGCGAAAGTGAAATCGAAAGCGTTTTGCCAGCTGATAGTCTGGACGGCATTTCCTAAAGATTCACGTTTAGCTGACAGCTTGAATGCTTCACTTCCCTTACTCTAAGCGGATTAAACTGACTCCGCCTCAGCTGCCAAAAAAAAGAAAGAAATAAAATAAAGAATGAAAGGAGCAGGCAAGCAGAAGTTGCACGAAATTGTAATGTCCTTCCTAACATACAACTTTGAAATATCTCTCAATATCAATGTCAATATCAATCAAGTTTAACAAAAAACTAACTATAAAAACTAAAAAAAAAAAAAAATATATATATATATATATATATATATATATATATATATAAGATAAGATTCCCTTTCATAGCTACAGGTTTTATTTTTGGTATTATCAATGCCTTCTACAAATTGCAAATACCCTCAGCGCAGGGTATTATAAAATGTTTTGGCATTATTCGCACCAGGCTCGCGGATGGCAAAGCAGCTTGTAGCGTATAAAGTGGCTGAATGACAGTGCGATTAACTTGCTGTAAGCCATAAATGTTGCAAGTGCAATGCTCACAATCCCTCCGCCTACTCTCTGGCTGCTGCTGTTGCCTGTGGCAATCGCCTCCACTAATTTTGTATGCATGAGCTGAAATGAAGAGCAGAAAAGTGCGGAAAAAAAATTGTAAACTGTCTGGGCGTGGGCATTCAGTCAGTGGTGTGGGCGTGGCACTTGGCATAAACGCCTTAACGTTCATAATGCGCTGCGCTCCTCCACAGGGCCGCGCTATGCGGCACTTAAAAAATCAAGTCCAACGCAGCCGCAGACCCACAAGGATCAAGGACTTCAAGCCACATCTCCTCCACAAATGCTGACAACATTTTAATCCATATTTCTTGCCGTCTGGCAGACAATTTCAAAGATAATAGCATATATATATATAGATGCTATTCTTTTTTTTTTTTTGCTCCTGTTTCAGACGCAGCCAAGGATTACGATTACCATGCGCCACACAAAAATTGCCCGGACGCAGCATCTGGCAGCTGCAGTGCCACGACGAGCCAGGACGGGCCGGCACGAGTTATTGCAACAGTCGACGGACGAAAGGATGGTAGGATAACTGCAATTCGCGCACTAAGCGACGACATGGCCAAAAAATTATCATTTGGTCATAAATTGGTGCAAGCCCTAGGAACAGTAACAGCAACAGCAGGAGCAGCAGCAGCAGCAGCAAACGAAGCTGAAACAGATGCAACATTATCAGTTCCAGTATCGATAAGAGAAGGTTTTATCATCAATTTGTACCTGAAACATAAAAAAAAAACTATTTTAATTTAAGTTACAAAATGGTTAATTTAAGTAAATATTTTATATTTTATTTCTATATTTTTTTATTGTTTTTATAATTTACCTTAAGATTTGATATTTCTTACTATTTTTATTTAAATTTGTATTTTATATTTTAAATATTTCTACTATTTAAAAATCTATATTTTTCCATAAAATTATTGACAAAATTTATTAAAAAAAAAAACAAATTTATAAACAAAACCAAATTTATAAATGTTGTAAATAGCACCAATTTAGAATATAAATTTTAGAATATAAATTATATGCGATACGATTTTGGAGAAGTTTTAAACTTATTTAAAGACTAAATTAATAAAAATAATATTCAAATATAATATTATTGAAAGGGAATTATAAAGTGTATATTTATTTATGGTATTATTTATATAATTATAAAAAAAAGAATAAAAATACATTTAAATCTATTTCTATTAAAATAAATTTTAAATAAAGTAAACAAAATATAGAATAAGTTGTCAAGACTCAAAAACTCTTGATTAAAATGTAGCCTAAAATGATTTTTATTCAAAAGTTTTAGATCCAATTTATGTTCGTAATGGAACTTCAATTGGCTGCATTGAGAATATTCGGCCAATTCTATAGATGTTCTTCCTATAGAATACATTTTTATTATTAATATTATATTTATTAGGCTATATGTCAATATTACCTATACACAATATACAACTGATTAGCCCTCTAAAAGCCTGGACCAACTTTTGGCGTTGCTAAAAAAAATTCCTATAAAAATAACAAAAAGAAAAAATTTAAAAAATGGGGATTCCAAAATTTAATCAATATATTCTAATGTGTGTGTGTGTTTATAGTCCTTGGGTTTAGTCTATTGCGATTCGTTGAGTTCCCAAAAAATGTATTTATAAGTCAAATCATCAATCAATTAGTATAAAATAAATTTTTGAGCAGAATTGAAAAATCCGGCATCCAGTGTTAAGCTTCATTATTATTCAAATTATTAGAAGAGTCGAAAACATTGATATGTATATATGTATACCAGCGGCAACTTATAATAAGACAATGCAACATGCGAATCCGAATTGGAATAACTGAGGCTATGTTAATACAACATCTATGCACTAGTCTCGTAATCCAACCCGGAAATCTTTTGAGTAAACTTGACATTCGATAAGCTTTTGCGTAAGCTAGGCAACGCGTGCTTCCCTTAATAAATACTTTCTACTTAGAATCAGAATTAGTCATGCATAATGAATAACCATTTAATTGTGGTTTACTACATATACTTGCCAAATAAATATATATTTATTTATATATATATATAAATATAAATTTCATAATCGACTTCCATTTAATGCCGCACTTTGCTTAATTAAACGAATCGAATTGCCGAAATGTTGAGCAACTCTTTCCTGGCTTTTGTGCCTAAATGCAGTGTAAATAAGTAATTAGCTCACACTCCGAGACGATTTCATAATGCACAATATGTAATTAGTGGGACGCATATACCCCATACCCATAGCCAGTCGAAGGAGAGGGTAGCTCAGACTTGCAGAACGCATTTGCAGACTTGGCTGCAGTTGCTCGCCTCCAGCGAGAATTTCAATTAATTTTCACTCGATAAAGTAGGCTGCTGCGGTTACAATTTGTGTAGGTGGGTGGGGTGGATAGGTGGGCGTGGCTACGCTTCGCAACAGTCAAAATGGACAGACCCCGCCTGCCGCTCACCCGCTGAGGTTGATTGAAAATGCGAACCATGCGATATGGGCACAAAGTAGCCAAGTTAATGCCAGAAATGTCGAAACTTTGTCAACGTTATGATAGCTGTACGTTGAACTCGATGGTGTATGGGGTTGGGGCGATGGAGTAGGGGTAGGGTGTGTGATAGGGGACGATTCTGCGGTTCTGCTGTCGAGCCACAACAAAGGCCGCGCCATGGCGGCGGCACGTAGCAAAAGTTTTCCAAAAACAAGATAAGCAGATTTACTTAAAGTTTTTGCGAATTCCCGACGTGCTGCTGCCGCTGCTGTTGCTGCTGCTGCTGTCTATCTCCAATGGGCGGGGGAGGCAGTAGATAACTAAAAAGGTGGGCGTGGCAGTGCGTTGAAAAGTGCAGTATGTTGCCCCCAACCCCCACCCTCCCTCAGCCATCCACCAGGCTGCCAGTTGTTAATTAGAAACGGGGCCTGATTAGCGATAGCTATCAAGCCAGATTGCATTAGCCTGGGCGCTCAGGTGTGCAGAGTGTGGGACCGACTGCATTTACCTGTGCATTGGAGAGCGTGCAATCGACATTTGCCACCTGAATAAGACGCCCCATGCAATTGAGTCAAAGGCAACACGTAAATGCAATCAGGCTGAAGCGCACGTAGCGATATCGAAAGGCTGTCAGTGTCGGGACTCTCGGTCTATTTGAAGTGGATTAATCAGAGTGTCGCTGCGCTGTCTGCCCTCTAGTAGGTGCCCATTTCGTCCATTGGCACGTAACGCTAAGAAGCATTTCATGTGGTTTTAAAAGCTACACGCTCATAAATCAAACAAAGGCAAACAACTCTCTCCTCTCCCGCTCTCTCTCTCTCTCTCTATGTGTACAATGCAACATTCATAGAATGTATTGCCCGAACTATTATTATTATTATTAGTAGTAGTAGGAGTAGTATCAGCAGCATGAACAAATACACGTATGTACTTATAGAAATCGCCTTGACAACAAATTGTTATCTATATTTATTTATTTCGTTTTCATCATTTCTCAATGTTTGTGAATAACAGCCAGACTTTAGTTGAATGTGCATATGTTGTCATGGGCACTTTAGAGCTGTCAGAGTTTCATGAGCTGTTCAGCATATGATATAATATAATATCTTTTAAGTACATAGAGCACAGCAGTTGACTATGGCGTCTAGATACTGATGACGCCAAAAGTCAGTCATGAAATCAGTTGAAGAGTTGAAGTAATACATAATTTATAATTAATAATAATAATATTATTAAAAATTATCTAAGAATAATTTTTAACGTATAAAGTTTTAATAGAAAATACTTGTAGTTATATCTTAAGTCTTATGATTTTAAAAAAATTTTGATTCGATTTAACTTAACTTAACTTTAAATGAGCATAAGTAACATACTCCAGATGCTCTCTCTTTTTATCAATAATTCTTCAGATATTTACATTCAAAAACTATAAATTTTTTACAAAAATGGCTCAAATCGAAAGTTGATAATTTAGATAACTTTTTTGTAACTTTGACTGTTTATACATTTGCATTTGGCCATGAAAGGATAACGTTTTGCGTCTGTAGAGGCCAGCCAAACAGCTTGTACCGACATCCTGTGAAGATATTCCGGTCAATGATCTGAAATACTCTTTCCAAAAAGCTTTTATATCGCGCAAAACAGGTTATCGAGGCCGGAGAGGACTATTTCGAATAAATAAACTCAAATTTTTTCGTACAAAGATCCTGTCGCTTCTATTTGAGCTCAGTCTTTGTCGTTTATTTTGGACAACATCTTATATCTTGAGATTTATAAAACTAAATTGATGAATAGATACTATATATTACTAGATGCCGAGTGGGTCGAAGCTGCATTTAAATTATATTTTATTGCACAAACTTTTTTTTTCGAATTTAATCATCTTGAATGATTCTTACTCGAGGATTTTTAAGCTGATTTTCAATTAATATATAATTATTTTAAATAAGCATCAATCGTTGGTATTCAAATATTCAGACTCCAAGCTTTAAAGATTTTTAATCAAAATTGTTTTAACAAAATCGGGTGAAGTCAAGAATCTATTTTTAATTTGAGCACTTATAGCTCGCGTATTCTTAACTTAATTTCCCGCTTACTATACCTTCTTAAGCTCCCACTGACTTGAAGCACTTGCATTCCAGATATTTCAATTGAATAACATCCACTACAAATCCAACTCTATTCACGATTCAATAACTACAATTTCATAACTTTAAGACCAAACCTTAGAAACCTTGACAACAACATTTCATACCTGCCCAGTGCACTGTCTAGTCATAAGCTTCATTTGTTTGCTCTACTCCTGCTCCATGTTGTGCTATACTGCACAGTGTTTACTGTACTGCAGTTGAGTTGTTAAGGGATCGAGGTCGTCAGCCAGTCAACCGCAGCAAATCAAAATAATTGCGAGAAAAAAAGGCAAGGCAGAAGAAGTAAGCGCTGGGCCTGCTTATCGGCACGCCCGATGCGATTTTAATAACATTTTTAGAGATATTGCGCCGTTAAGGATGCCCGCAAGGACCCAGCAGGCAATGTTTATATTGCAAAGACATCAAACATCTAAACGGGCCACAGCCAGAGATATCGAGGCTTGCCAAGAAAACAGAATAATAATAAACAATTCGGCAATTGTCTCTTGAACTGTCGCTGTCGCTGCTGCTGCTACTGCTGCTGCTGCTGCGAGGGCAGGGCATAAAGTCAAATAATAAAACATTTTAACTCGACATTTGATGGTTGTTTTTATTTCGTTGGCATTGCGACGGGCAAATAAAAACAAAACGCACGACACGAGCCAAAGACGATGCTGCTGGCAGGATTCATGCAAGGACATGAACCTGGTGGGCTGCAAACACCTTGAAGCGCTTTAATTTTTATGATTTGTCCCCGAAACGTCGACAAAGGCGCATCGTAAATCTAACAAGATGAGCTCTCTGCTCGCAAAATTTATGCAATTAGAAATTGATATTATACAATTTGATACCCTGTGTGGGTCTGTGTGTGTGTCAGGACACGCGTTCGTCCTGCCATAAAAAGTGCCAACTGCAATTTTTATGATATTATTTGAATTTGAATTTTTATGCCTGCGTGACTATGCAGCACGCATATTTCGATTTGTCTTGGCCCCACTGTGCACTGCTGCCACACAAATTTGTATCTGCGTCTATAATATTATTTTATTAATCATTTAATCCAGCCTCGTCGCCTGGGCGGACATTGATAAGCCGCCAACAATAACAAAATGTGAGAAATGCCACAGCTGCTCCGAGTCCAGCCACAGCTTCAGTTACTTTTTAGCCCTGCGGCTTAGCCAAAAGATACAAAGATACAAAGTCATTACGAACGCATTCATAATTAATATATTTACATAGAATACCTAACAGGACAAAAAAAATTAGATCGAACGGCAGCTAAGGACGCGGCGAGCAGCAGCGGCTGGAATGCAGCGAGCGGAAGAAAAGCTTTTGCTTAATGAGTTTATTAAATAATTAGCTGAGCTTAGAGAGTGTGCAACGACTTTTTAAATACTCTGTCAATGTATAGCAAAATAAATTTAAAAAATAAAAAATATCAAAATACATTTTATAATAATTTCAAAAATAATTAAAAAATTTTTATTTTATTTTTCAAAATTTGTAAAAAAAATATAGCAAATATTAGAATACATTTGATAATTTTTTAAATATTTTTTTTTGAAAATTTACTATAATTAAATCACACTTTTAAATATTTAAAAAAAATATTTATAAGCTTAATTAACATTTTGAATTATTTTAAATATTGAAGAAAAATATGAGCAAATTAATAAAATATTTGAAAACATTTTATAATATTTTAAAGTTTTGTTTCCAGCTTATTAAAATTTTTCCAGTTTTTTCTACATTAAAAAAAAATTGTTTATTTAAAAACTATTACTTCACATAATTTTTATGTACGTAAATATTGTTAAAACTTTTTTATCTAATATGTTTCAAACTGCAAAAATGAGTTTCAAAATGAAAAAAAATTAATCTAAGACTTGAATCCAATATTTGTTTATATTATAAAATTATAAGGTATCTGTATGAAAATTTAAAAAAATGTTTTTAATGCTAAGGCTATGCTCAAGTATATCTATTTTTTAATATTTAACAAAATATATATGTAAGTTTGTATATATTGAAAAATGTATTGAGTTTATGCCACGTTCACAAATATTTCGTAAACTTTTTAAAATAAAACTCTTTATATTCAGAACATATTGTGGAAACACAAATACTAATAAGCAAACAAAACAAAATTTGTTAAAAATGAAGAATAAACTTTTCGTTGATTACTTTATTACATCAAGACTGCACAGAGCAGTGCAGCAGTAGCCTGAGCTAATGAAAGGGGGGAAAAACTAAAGGCAACAGAAACTGGGAAAAAGTGAGAGAAAAAAAGCTGGAATAAGAACACCTTCTGGTCTTCAATCTTTGAGTTCGCGCCACCCGCGTTGGCTAATTACGAATTCAGGCAAAGGAAATAAAAACAATTTCCGAGGGTTGGAAAATTGAAACAAATCTAATAAATGGAACCAGAAATGTGCGTACATCAAGTCTAAGTGAATTTCGAATCGAACTTTCAGCTGCACTCAGGCAGGCAGCACACGTAATAAGATCCTTGGATCCGTTTCGGAAACGAACAAAAAAATACAAAATTTGCATAATTTTCTTGAACAGTTTTCCATTATTTCAATGTCTGCATTTCAAGTAATTTTTTTCGCCCAAAAATGTTTTTTTTTTCGTAGCATTGCAATTAAACGTGTAATTACTCGACTGCTTAAAAATGCGCAAGATGTCCGGACTGCGAGAGGGTGCGCTACCTATGGGTTCTTTGCCTTTGCCTTTGCCTATTCCTTTTTTTTTTTTTTTTGTAATTTGCAGCCAACATTATTCTAATTGTTGTTGTTGCTGTTGGTTCGCTAACGGAAGTTTTGCGCTTGTTTTCATTTGATTTTCGTATTTATTATGGTCTGAGTTATTAGCGCGCTCTCTCAATTACAGCGGGAGAAAAAAAAGGAAAGTCTAGGGCTCTGTTTACTTGTTGTGACATTCTCAAGTGGTGCATAAAAATGAACAATGGCTGGGTGGGGTGGTAGTTGGGGGTGGGCAAGGGAAGGGGGTGGTAATTGGTGGCTTAAGGCAGTCTCTTATGCCCTCTTCACAAAGTTAAATAGAGCATATTTGTATTTTGTCTAGCTTTTCGTTTGGGAGTATAGATAGAGCTTATAGCCGCTGACAGAGTGTAGAGGGGTATATTGGCTTTTGTTTGTCTACTTATTGTAATTTCGTATACTCCTTCTAAAGAGTGTAACAGGGCATATAGGTTTAGTGCGCGTCTCTGTTACTCTGTCTAAATCTGTGGGCCTATATGGAGCTTTTGGTTTCAGCCTAAACTCATTCACATACCACAAAGGGCATATAGGTTTTGAGCAATGTTTTAATTGCTGTCCAGTCAAACGTTTGTCTAGAGACTATAGCAGTTTAGAACTTCAGTTATAGACTTCTGCCATCAAATTGGTTCAGATTAAGTGTAAGTTTCCTGGAGAGCATATCAATTGGGACACAATTTATGTGCTCGAAGACTTCAGTATTAAATTATACAATATTGGGTCGATAACTGCTTGAATTTCCTATAAAGAAGCCTACAAAATTTGTTCAACTTTCTTCATTGTGATACCTAGTTTTAACTATGAACGAGTATTAAGCAGTCGATCATATGCGACTGAAATGTTGTCATAGCTAAATAAATTTAAAGGCTGCAGACGGAACTTCAGCTATCTCTACACTCCATACTTCACTGCTGACCAAGCATCCTCAAGCTCAAACAGCCTAAGCTACAGTTTTAAAGCTACTGCTTCGATCATACAGTTTTAGAGTGATTCATTCTATACTCAACAGCTGACCATGCTAGCTCAAGCTCAAACAGCATCATTCACAACCCGCAACAGTCAATGCAAACGCATAAGTATATAATTTTGTTTTTAACTTGATATCAAGTTGCTATCAATAAATTGGCATCGATACAGATGAAGGCAACAGAAGTGAAGTCGACACTAATCTCTTCAAATAAAGGATATCCATAACGGTATCCGTTCAGTGTCCGGTTGATGTGCCGTGCAGAAAATTCAACTCAATTCGCAAGGCAGAAAAAGTCGCCGGCGGGAGCCAATGGACAGGCTGCACTTAAGGCTACTCAAGGCAGCCAGACACAAAGTCTGAGTGGAGAAACAACAGCAGCAACAGCAACAAAGAGCAAGCGGAAGACTACAAAAGCTTCGATATAGTTGTAATAAAAATGATTTCCTTAAAGCGTGGCTGGGAAGGAGCGGAAAAGTGAAATTGGCAAAAACGCGCCACGCAAAACTCTATTAGCGAGCTAGACAAAGGAGCTGCAGCAGCAGCTGCCCCTGCTCGAATAGTTTTATGATTTTGATAGCAACTGACAGCAGGATGTGGGGAGAGAGAGAGAGAGAGCTAACAACAGGATATGGCCATCAGTTTTGGCTCTTGGCTAAAATAAATTTCATTTGATTTTTATAACTGACGAAATTTGCTCATTTGCGATAAACTAATGGACGCAAATGAAAGGCGATGTGGCAAGTGCTGGGCTCATAGCAATTAGGCCAAACAATTGATGATTCTTTTAGTTTTTGCTATCAGCCAGCAAATGGCCAAGACTTGTGCAGGCGGACATCAAGTTGTTACAGTGCGCTCAACTGCGCAGAAAATTCCGCTTCTAATCCTGCGCTGATGTCTTGTAATTGGCTTTAAAGTTCTGTGAGCTCTGAGTCAAAGTTTTTAAGCACATGTCATATGTGCTGGTGTGTGTGTGTGTGTGTGTGGCATGTGGCATGTGGCACATGCGACACGCTAAGCTTAGCACTGAGTGTTTGCTGTTTTATCACGACTTTCAGTTTTGTCCACCCCCAACTACCTGCGTCCGTCATGTTGCCTGAGCGCACTTTTTGCATACTCATTCTATTGCCACATATCCTGCGAGAGTCTGTGTGTGTGCGTGTGTGTGTGCGTGCAGGAGTCGTAAATCTTGTTGGGCAAAAGAAAAGCAAAACAGCGTGCAGTGCGTCGCGTCGCGTCTGTCTGCATCATAAATCATATGCAGCCAAGTAGCTGCTTACACAAAGATACTTAAGTATCTATAAGATACGCTACGTGCATCTGAGCGTAAGCAAAGCAAATTTGATCATTTTTACGCTTTTGACATGTGAATTGCTTTTGGGCCAAAACACCCAACAAGCCACTCAGCCACCTATAAATGGCATATCCTACTGTAATTACTGTTTGGCGTTGAAATTTATTTTCAAGTATATTTTTGTATTCAGAGTTGGGGTTGGAACATATTTGAATAAGTTGCTATGTATCTGTAAAGTGTAAAATATTGAAGAAGGGAAACTCAATCTGATTGTCTGTTACCTTATGGAAGACAGGTATGGCAAGGTAAATAAAATATTTACAACTTATAATAGAACTTATAGGAAATATATATAATTATACCAGCCCTAAATAAACACTAGAATAAACTTTTTTCATAAAACAATCTTTGCTTTCTTCTTTCAAATGTTTTTGTGTTTCCCAAACCATTTAGCTGCTGCCTCAGTTTAGTGCGTTTTAGCCCCAACTGCAACCCCTTCGGAAAAAGCAATCTCAGCCATGATGACTGGCGGGCAAAAACTATCTGAGGCGTCGCACCCAGGAGACAGACTGCCAATTAACAGTTACATGTTTGTACAAAATAATTGGGTTGCGTGACACGGGGATAAGCGACAGCCAAGGCAGTCAGGACAGCCAGGACAGCCAGGACAACCAGGACAGCCAAGGACCTGGCTAAATAGTAAACAAATAGAGGAACTCGGCTTAAAACAAACAAAACGCAACTATATAATTATGAGCGTGTGCACTTATTGCTGATAGTGCGTCATCATCGTTATTATCTCAATCATCATCAACATCATCATTATGATTGCAGAGGGCCATCCGAGTGTGCCGCAGGACAAAGGCGTTGCTAAAGTTATTAACGCGTCGTGTGGCGTCAATCAACTTGGGCCCTGGGCGCGTTTTTGCATGCGACCAGCCCAACAACGGTCCCGCCCACCAAAGAAAAGCCGCCTTTTTGTTTGATTTTTGGGGCAAAAAAGCGAAAGGCAGGCAGACAGGCAGGCAAACGTGTGTCAGACCGAAAAGCAAACAGACGGCCAAAGGATTACGACTTGTAAGGCTGTCGTTCGACTGGTAACGAAATTTATGTTAATTTAATTGCAACACATTAAAATAGTTTCACGTCACGAAGTCCTGCAAGGATATGAAGGCTAAAGGGTTGCCCAGCCACACCCCAAGACACTTGCCGACGACAGGCGATTGATGTGTGTGTGAGTGTGTGTGTACCAGGACGTGTGTAAACCAAGATTGTTTGCCTTTTGCGGCTGCCTGGTTGCCATTGACAAATTTGAGGCATCGTCTGCAGCATCTTTAATTAAGTTATCCCCAACCCCTAACGCTATATTCTACATGTATTCGAGGCATTGTTTGGCCATGCGAAATGCATGAGCATCATTATCGATAGTTTCACATTTCATCATCCTCAGTTGGTACATCAAAGGCAGACGACACACAGGCATCAACATAATAAAATTTAAATTACAATTGTTGCCCAAAGGCGATATTAAGCATGTGTATTAAAGGATGGCAAAAGCCAAAGCTGTGCCGACAAAATGTTTAATTTTGGTAATTAGAAACTCACGTGTGCTGATTTTATGATTTGTGATCATTAAAGTCTGTTTCAAGACAGCTAAAGCAGATTTGGCAATATTTGACAGTAAAATTTTAGAGTAAAATTGTTTTTAATATATATGAATTGTTGAATGATATATGAAGAAATATTAATTATTATTATTGATATACTATAAATAATATATAATACAATTATTTTTTATATAAGAGTTGTCTCTAGTCTCTAAATGCAGCTGTCTCTCCCCAATGGACGAATTTGTGCACTTTATATCTTCCCGCAGTCAAACAGAATACATATTCTGAAAGCTTTATTGAAAATTTCATTATTTATTATATATTTAATTTATTATATTATGCACTCAACATACCATAGCTAAAAACCCACAGAACCCTATCACTACTACACCAAACACTAGCCCACCAAACACATTCCTATCCGAATCTATATTCTTTAGCTATCTAAATTAATTCAATAAGTCACTTAAACAACTCATCTATCCATCTATTATACCAAAATATTAATAACTAACTTAAAGTAAAATTGTGAATTGCATTTGCTCAGTGAGCAGGAAGAAATGGCTCTCAAAAGGCATCAAAAACAAACTCGATGCGAGAGCAAAGAATGCGCCACAGCTCGGCGATTTTCATAAGTTTTGCTGTATTTGGTAAATGTTTATTTATGGCTGCGCAGTTTGTATTTATGGCCGAATCATGATGACAAATGTCACATGTGGCAAACACTTGAAATAGACACCAAATCCCTGCCAACCCCTACCCACAGACGAAAACTGCTTGAGCCACCCTCTCACGCCTTGGTTCACTCTATGAGCAAAACATTTTGCAAATATTTTGTCAAGCTCAGAAAAAATACATGACGGAATATTTATCGCTCGCTCAGCACATTACACACCTAATTTCTATATTAGTTTTTGTTATTGGACAATGTCCAGAATAGAAGAAGAAGAAGAGGAGTGGGCAGAGGGGGTTGGCTGGACACTTGCATATTTATATATTTGTACAACTTGATTGGATTTTCGTCACGCCTTCGAGCAAAACATTTGTCTTGCCCATCTATCAAGGCGAGCCGAGTGAGCTGCATATTATTTTTCCTTGCCTCGGGCTTTACCTATTTATGGCCGGCTCATTAGGCGGCGACCAAGATGGACAATAACCTTTGTTCCTTTGTTTGCAAAGGGTTTAAGCCTAACAAATGATTCCAATTTGCGTTGCAGCTAACACACAAATGTTTGGCAGGAGATGGCAGTAGATGGCTGGGCAGGGCAGGGCAGGGCAGGGCAGGGCAGGGCAGCAGCTTGTCTATTGATCACCATTGAACATTATTTAATCGTGTGTAAATAATAGTTATAAATTTTCAATATAACAACAATGCTTGGCCATTGATCTATGGCACATTTATCATAGCAACTGCGTCTCAGCCTGGCCTCACAGCCAGCTTATTGAAGAAGCGTTTTCCAAGTTTTCATTATAAAGTCATAAATTTGATTTACGCTCTTGGCAGCTGTTGGCATTTCGCTTATCGTTAATATATATGTAAAATGCCCGATCTGGTCAGATATTGAACAATTAGAGCTTCAATAAATCGCATAAAGAACGCGCACGGCACACGGCTCAAGGCACACGGCAGACGGCATTAACACCTCATTAGAAAAACACGGCCGAAACGTGTTCAAATGGCCAATAACAACAAAAGAAGAGAAGAGGAAACAGAAAATACAAAATTGCGAAGGTGGCTATAAACGACTGCTTAATGCTCTGTTGGCAGAGACTGTGAAGTAGAACTGCAAAGTGTTATGCAGTCTAGAATAGACTTATTCTTGTCTGCTTTAGCTTACTCTACTCTAGTGTAGTCAGCTCTTATCAACTCAAGTCTGGTCTACTCTGGTCTACTCTGGTCTACTCTGGTCTACTCTGGTCTACTCTGGTCTACTCTGGTCTACTCTGGTCTACTCTGGTCTACTCTGGTCTACTCTGGTCTACTCTGGTCTACTCTGGTCTACTCTGGTCTACTCTGGTCTACTCTGGTCTACTCCGGTCTACTCTGGTCTACTCTGGTCTACTCTGGTCTACTCTGGTCTACTCTGGTCTACTCTAGTCTACTCTGGTCTACTCTGGTCTACTGTGGTCTACTCTGGTCTGGTCCGCTTGCTTCCACACAAAAAGCGCATTTTCGATTTTAACTTCAATTTCACCATGCGCAATAAGACTTAAAGACGATTGTCGACACTTTCTATCGACAGAACCGTATTCATTTATATTCAATTTATTAATTTTTTTTTTTAATTAGACTCGATTCATTATAAATTTGTTCATTTTGTTTGGGCTTGTTTTGTATTCATTATTTAATAAAAAATCTTAAGTTATGAAGGCCGCAACATCGTACATATATTGATAATGAATAGTTATGATTATTTACCGAATGTCTTTTTTCTTTGCATTTCTTTATTAGTCTATGCATTGAGCATACCCGCTGGCTCTCAATGGGTTAAGATCTTGTGTTTTTTTGGAAATTTTTGATATTGCATGCTCAACGTTAATTCCAAGCTGATAATAGAGATTCAAAGTTCAATTTCATATATATTCGCAAAATTGATTTAAGAATCTCGCATTGCTGCATAAGAAATAGTCTTCTACGTGATTTCAGCTCTCAACCAACTCTCGGCAAATTTGTTAAAACATTTTTACGCATATTCCAAATGAAATACTTCAAATTTGAGTGGTTTTTCATTGTTGCCTTCTTCTTATGCCTCGGCGATATTTTGGCAGTACCAACAAGGTGCAGAAGATGGCAAAACTGCCGCTTGTCAAACACAAATATACAAATTAAACACAATAGCAAGTTTTAGTGGAGAAAATTTAATTTACATATTTTATATAATTTTCGTTTTCTTTGCAGATATTCACATTGGCCAAGCTGGAAATGTGGTTCTTACGATAAAATAGTTAAATGTATTTAAGTTAGGTTTTTGTTAATTGATTGAGTTTAATAATGGAAGAAGTGTAATAAATTATTATTAATTAATTTGATTTAGAGGTTTTTTTTTTAAATAATTACGAAAAATATGTTAAAAGCATAAAATTTGCAACTTGTTTACTCCAATGACTACGGATTGAAGTGATATGATACTGAACTGGTATGAAAAAGTTCGATTTTGTTGATAGCTGGTATAAAAGGCTAAAAGAAAATGCATAATTATTTGAAAAGAATTACCTTAAGTTGTTTGTGTTATTAATAATATTTTAGAATATATTTTTTTGTTCAATTAACTTTAATTGATTGTAAAAAAAAATATTCTGCTCAACAAAAATTGCAAATTTTTGATCTGTTAATTTACACTTGATTTATATACCCCGAACCCATTGAAAGGAGAAGATCGGACGGGGTTCAAGGGATCTCCTAGTCGGGCACCACCGACTAGAGTTTTCCTACTTGTTATATCTAAATCAATGCTAAATGAGGAATATAAATTTAGATCAGAAGTCAATATACTCAGCATAAACATGAAAGACTCGTTCAAAAATTAACAACCAAAAGCCAATATACTCTATTTTCAAAGTCTTAAGCAGCGTACAAAACGGAAACAAAATTTATAGCCAAAAAAAATAAAAAAGAAAAGGAAATGCTGCGATGGACACGCTACGAATGTGGGGCAAGGCGAGGTCCTGCCACATTTTATTGCTTTGAAATGTTATATCTGTGGTGCTGGGCTGGGTGTTAACATGTAAACGCCGTCGCTAATGCCCATGCCACGAAAATAACGGGCCACATTTAAAACTGAGAGCGTAGCAAATGTGGCAAAGAGGCCAAAGGGGGGCAAACTGGGCACAAAGGACTCTCGGGGTTTGGGCTGGTCGACAAGTTTATGTTTTTGATTTGCATTTGAAGTGGCAGTCAAAGCCACTTGGCAGTCGCTGTCAAAAGTGGCTGATTTATGTGTGTGTGTGTGTGTGTGAGAGAGAGGTATTCTGTACCTGACAGCAGCTAAAAGCTAGTCTCTGATCTGTGCGTAGAGCGTATAATTTATGCCAATTTAATTGAATGCGCCGCATATGAAAAGCCTGAGTAAATTTCCCTTAGCTGCTGTTCCCCTCCTCCCTGTCCCTGTCCCTGTCCCTGGAGAGCGGCCAAGACAATTGCAAATGAATATATATGAATTGCAAATGAATGTATTCACGAGAAAGTTAAATTGAATTTGTTGCTCATTAAAACGAGCTCCACTTTTCGCTGCTTCCCAATCAATTTTGTATGGAAAGAGAATGTGGGGGGACTTGGCTAGCTGGGGTTGCAGTTCAACCTGAAAAACCACTTAACCACACACATGCCACGCCCACTCGCATACATAGCAAGACAAGTGTTGTGCGTGGCTGCCGCCATTTTGGTTAGCCACAGTCAACGGCGACACTTTCATGTTAACGCCTCATGGCCATAATTAGGGTTATAATTTCTGGAAAATTATGTGTGGAAACCCCTTTTTAAAAACCAGTTACAGTGCATATGTGTGCGTGCTAGAGCTGAGTGCGTGTCGTGTTCTCTTACACGTGACACGAACATGCGTGAAACGATGCTGATGGTAAAGCAGAAAGGAAGTCATTTAGCTTCTTTCTTTGGCATGACATGTTCAAATAATCAACGGATTGATTAAGTTGTTGATTGACTGGCCAATTGATTGATTGGATGATTGACGGGATGTTGACTGATTGATTGGTTGATTGACCGACTGATTAACTAACTGATTGATTGATAGTCAGTTAACTGATTAACTGACTGACTGACTGACTGACTGGCGTACTGCATGAATGATTGACTTACTGATTGATGGATTAACTGACTGACTAATTGAATGGTTGATTGACTTGCCAATTGTTTGATTGATGAACTTGATATTTTAGTGATTGATTGGTTGATTTACTGGCTGATTAACTAACTGATTGATAGTTAACTGATTAACTGACTGACTGACGCACTGCATGGATGATTGCCTGACTGACTGATGGATTGACTTATTGACCGGCGGACTGATTGATGGACTGTTTACCTGACAGATTGGCGCACTGCATCGATGATTGACTAATTGATTGACTGACTAATTAAGTTTCTGACTAATCGGCTGATTGATTGGCTAGCCAATTGCTTGATTGATAGACTGTAAATTTGACTGATTGATTGATTTACTGATGAATCACTAACCGATTGAAGAACTGTCAGTTAGCTGCTTAACTGACTGACTCACTGGCTGACTGCGCGGTTGATTGGTTAATTGATCGACTGACTAACTGATTGATGGATTGACTGACGAACTGATTGATGTCTTGGCAGACTGTCTGGCCAAGAGCTTGACTTATTCATTGACTGAAAAAGGACAAAGGAAAGGCAGATGAAAGTTTAAAGAAATATGTAGCTGATGTATAGCTGATGTATAGATATTTTCAAAAGTTATCCCTCAGAATACCAAACTCATCTCTAGTTACTCATATGTATTTCATATTAAACAGACAACCTCGTATATGCCACAACAGCTGTCCTGGTCGCAACTTTACGTGGGCTCCGCCATATTTTAATGGCTTTATGGCCTTATGGCTTTTGCGTTATCAACAGCTTTAGCCCGATCATTGCGTCATTCCCACTCCAGATGCCACTTCCCCCTCCAGCTATGGCTCCCACTCTCAAACCCCCTGCTTCACGCTTTGGCTTAACATGAATTTTAATTATGTGAACGACTCGGCGCTGATATTTGAATATTTTGGCCGTTGCATGGAGGGAGACCGAGAGCAGTTAATTTCATTAATAAATATTTATGGTTGCCGTTGCCGTTAAGCCTTTACTTTTGGGTGGGCGTGGCATGGTTGTAATTTATAGCACAGCCCAGAACAGAATACAGCACAGCCAGCAGGCAGAGTTTAACTCCTTGACTCAATCTCGATTTCAATTTCAATTTCAATTTGTGTCTCGGGGCCATCGCTCATGGTCAATGTGAAGAGTGGAAAAACCTCAGCACGGCTAAACGAAATTACGTGCTACGCTATGATTCTGTTTTCCGTTTCATTTTCTTTTTTTTTCAGCGATTTTCACCAGACTCCTTTTGTTGTGAGGACATGTGTGTGTGTGTCCGTAGGTCGGCTCGTTAGTTCGCCAATTGATTGATGATCAAATTGAGGCATGTCTCGACGGATATGTCGAGTCAGTGTCAAGACAGAACAATGCAACACGCATAGAAAAGCACTTATCACACCTCTTGCTACAGCTTCTGCTCTCGATGCCCCTTGGCCAACGCTCGCTGCATGGCCAAGTGGCATCAAATCAGCGCTGGGACTTACAACTGCCAACTGCGACTTTAAACAAACACATAGACACAGACAGACAGACAGACAGACAGACACACAGGCAAGGCACGGCACGTAGCATCGTTGTACAGTTAACCAGGAACAAACTAAAATTGTGAATTCGAAAACCACCCGGAGCCCAAAAAACTTGCGCATCATCAGCCGTGCGTGGCTGGCAGCTTTTAAGTCCTGCTGGCAACACGGAGATTAACTCAAATTTGTGGCGCCACAATAAATTTCACGGCCTGGCATTAAAAATTAAGCGATGCCACAAAACGAGTTGCAAGTGGCTTTTTTGCTTGAAGACACTTTTTAGCCAGACAACCCCATCCTAATTACACTGTGCTACCGAGTTGAGTGATGTCTTTTTTTGGAATCAACTCACACATATTCCTTAACTCAAATTTGTTTATTCTGCTTAAGTATTAAGCTGTTACTCTCTGAACCTCACTTGCTTAACTACCCATGCCATACTTTCATTGGAGACTTCTGAAAACTGGATTGCCTTCGCAGATAAAAAGTATATTTATTAAAACTTTTTCACTTTATAAAAATGGCATTTATAAAATATTACAAAAATATTATAATTGTATTTTTTATTATATTTTATATTTTAGATTTTCAGCAGCTAAAAACTCAACCAAACAATCCAGTTAGCGAGGCGCAGGGCGATCTTTCGGATCTTCCAAGCAGTAGCCTTCAGAACCATTAAATCTATTTTTATATTTTTAATTTAATTTAATATATATAAAAAATATTGTTCCATTAAGATTGGTTTTTAAATTCAGATAGTTATATTTTTAGCAAAATTAAATGTAAAGAATTTAAAAAAATTATTTTCTTATAAATAAAAAATTTAATTCTATTTAATTTATTTCTCCATTACTTGCTAATTACAAAAATTGAAATTAAATTTAACAAAAAATCAATTTAAAAAGTTTTTTCTTTAGAAATTTTATTTTCGTGTAGCATAGTGTAACCTTTAACAAGTTTTCCTGAAAAAAAATTGATGTTTTTTTTCGTTACAATAAATTTCACCTGCGCTGTCTTTGCGAGTTACGCCTTTGCATATGTCTCGGATGTTTAATTTATGTGTGGATAGTCACAGATCTATCTCCTTCTCCCTCTCTTTACATTCCTCCTTCTCTCTCACTCTCTTTACTTGTTTTGGGTGATTACAAAAACTTACTTAGAGACTTGTCTCTGCACGCATTTGCCTAGTTGAATCAGTCGAGTGAATTTATGGGCTTAGTGCGACAGATTTCTTCTTTGTTTCTTCCTCTTACCACGCCCATTCCCAGGGATTCGATCAACCCTCCGTGTGGACTGCATAAGGAAAATCTAATAAAAAATCCATTTGGGAAAATGTGGCAATTTTTTACTCATATTTCAGTGTGTTTTACAGCAGCACAAAAACAAATTACGAAATGTGTTAGAAAAGGGCATATTTTACACATTTATTTTGATGGAAATCTAAAAGAAAAATACAAAAAAAAAAAAATACAGAAACACAGGGCAGTCAGCCACGCCCACTAGGCGCACGGACAACCCGCTGCTGCGTGTGACCATTTACCCTTATTAGAGCGACGGACGCACTTTGCATTGCTTTCATATTTATATACATTTTTTTCGCTTTTTAATTTACATAATTTATGGCCAGCAACAAAAGTCACATGCAGCATATGCGCGCGCTTTATTTTTCATCATTTTTTTTTATTAAAAATTTGTTTTTAATTTACGATTTTTTAAACTGCGAAACGCCATAGCAAATGAGACGCAAATTATACGAATGCGTGCGTCTTAATTTTGGTTTAATATTCATGCTCGCTCGAGAAGTGAAAAGGGTATATTGCGTGCACTTTTTGATAGATAGGTCTGTGCATATGAGCTGTAAGCTGTATTAGTTTTTAGAGGCTTACAAATTATATTTGGTATATACAGCTGTGTTCATAAGAATAGTAGTGTGACTGAAATGTTGGACAGAAAAATAATAAAATAATAAAACAGGTATTAAGATTAACATATATATTCCTATATTCAAATTGTTTTCAAAATATAATGCTTATCACAAAATTTTGATGCCCAACATTTCAGTCATACTACTATTTTTATGAACACAGCTGTATATATCATTGTATATGTTAACTGTCATCTGAAACAATATTCAATATTTTAAATATGTATTTAAAAATATTTCTCATCAATAAATTTTCTAGGTTTTTAAAGCATGAAACTTGGGATACATGTCCATGGAACCACGCATTTAAGAAACGCATAAAGAGCTTCAAGTCTCAGCTCTTCATTAATATCTCAAACATCCCATCTCAACCTCTCTACCAATCATGAACAAGCATCATACAGTCGAGCACACCAGTCCTGCTCATTTGTAGTTATTTAATTTTTTGACTTTTGCTCTGGTTCATTAAGAGCTCATTAAAAACTGCAGAACAACAAGTTGATGTGGAGCATTTGAACACGTTTTTAATTTTAATGCATTTTATGGTCTTTTAACGATGTCCCTCAAAAGTTCAACTGTTGAGCATTTGAGCCGCCCTTAGCCCGACTTTCACTTTATGTTGACAACGACTCAAATTCAACTTCAAGTTCAGCCGTAACCTTAACCTCTCCTCAGCCATTCCCAGCTGCCCGTCATCGTCAACGCACATCATGTCAAACTTCATTAGCAACTGCTTTTTGGCTGCCGCAAGGGTGCAACAGCCCATGCTCCTTACCTCCTCCTGTACTCCTGCTTCCTTTTGCGGGTTCGGGATTTTGCGGTCTCGTGATGCGCCCCTTAATGCGCTCTTTGTTTTTATGGTTTGCGCTAATTAGTTACGAAGTCGTTGAATTTAATAGAAATTGCCGTGTTGAAAGTTATTGTCTTGTTGCACTCGACACTCAACAAGCGATACCCAATAATCGACAAAAGACAAGCGACAATAGATAATCGATAATCGACTATCATTAGGCGATACTTAATAATCGACGACAGTCAATCGATAATCAATTATCGACACTAATCAATTGACAATCAACAATCGGCGCTCTAGTCTCGGCAGTGAGCAATCGACAATTGACTATCGACAATGGACACAAGATTATTTATCAATTATCGATAGACATAATCAACATTCGATCATTGACAATCAATTATAGACAGTCTACAATCAATAATCAATGCTGAACCTTTGACAATTGACAATCGACAATCGATAGTCGATAATTTCACAATCGATAATCACAAATACATATACGAGAATCGACGACTTACAATAGACACTCAGAAATCAACGATTGCCAGTCGATAATACATTATCGAAAATCGTTAACACACTATCGATATTCAACATTGAATAGTCTCTCAATATTACATTTTTATGGATTATCGATTATGGGTGGTCATCGATATTAGACAATAGCAAAAAATCAAATTTTGACAGATGCCAATCGAAGTTGACTATGGGCAATCAGTAATCGATTACTGAAAATAAACAATTTAATAATCAACACTCAATAAACTAAGCTCGACAATCAATAATCAATGTTCAACAATCGATTAGTAACGACCAATCATCTGTCATTAGGAATCGTCAGTCGACAATCGATAATCGAAAATGGACAGCCGACAGTCAACAATTAACTGTTGGCACTCAACAAATGGACACTCAACAATCAGTTGGACCACAAATGCATCAACAGGCCAGAAACTGACCAAAAACCACAAACAGAGCCAATTACGCAAAACTCATTAAAATAAAATGAAAGTGGGCAGTGGAAATTCTTAGAGGCAAGATGTGGCCCATAAATCTGCTGGCTTAGTCACACAAAAGGGTTAAGGACAACGTCTCGGGGTTTTGTGAAATTAAAAAAATAAAGAGGAAAGTAGGAAAGTAGGAAAAGGAATACCAGACGACGTTATAAATCAAAGTCACGGGCTTTGTGCCTGGCAAGGAATTTGTAGCCGACTCACAGACTGTGAGAGAGAGAGAGAGAGGGAGAGAGATACCATGCCCCAGCCAATGGAATCCAATTGGATCCAAATCCCAGTTGCTGCTTTTCCTGTTTCCTGTTGCTTCATGGCACATTGTTGCCGTTGGCATTTGAATAAAGTTGCAACAATGTTTTGTCCATAAGCACAATAAGTGCCGCTGACATGCTAAGGCAGCAGCGCCGCAAGATTTATGGCCAAATGGCGCCAATTTCAAAAATTGAATTTCTACCAAGCTAGTTAGGTCAGGCTGGGCTAATCAGAGGCGCATTTTACAAGGTTTTCTTTTTTGGACACATGTTGCAAATCCCTAATGCCTAATGCGCTTATTTGTTGAAAAACACCAACAACAAAAATAAAGAAATAGGAGAAAAAAATGTCATTTGCCACTTGACGAACAAGTTTTGATTAAATTGGATTGGAAAATGCTCATAACTGTCACACATGCCACAGAGGAGAGTGCGAGTGTTGACAGTGTTTGACAAGTTACATGGCGAAAAACCACCCAAAAATCTTGTGCAATTTTTCAATAAACTCATCAAAGCATCGGCTTTGAACCCTCGAACAGCATGTCCTGCGGCTACTCGTAAACGCAATTTGATTTATGAACAATGCCCAAAATTGAAAATTGTCCCATGGTCACTTTAATTTTTGAGTTATGCGACTTTAAAAACTACAAACACACACACACACACGTAATCCCTGGCAAGAAGGGCGGGGAGTTGGACGTGCGCCGGAAGTGAATTATGTGAGGTTATGTAATGATGACACTGACACACACACACACGCACACAGAGGCGGTACAGTTGTCAACGCTGGAGTGGAGGCAACTGTACTTTTTGTAAATAAGCAAATGCCACGCGTCGCTCCGACTCCGACTCCCATAAAGTTAAAGAGCAGCAATCGGTTCAACCCTCGTGACCAGTCATCCACATTGTTCTAGTTGTTGTTGTTGGATGTTGAAGTGCCTTCATGGTTTTAGTGTCAGCTTATAGTTGTGACAATCCGTATAGAGCTGGTGATGGCTATCAGACAAGTCCTTTTGGCTGCTGCTGCTGCCGCTGCTGCTGCTGTTGCGTGAAAGTGCGAAATATGCTCAACAAGCTAACCACTGCAGCTACGGAACTATTTCATTTAACTCATTATACCCTATGTCCATTTAAGTGGGATAAAGCGGGTATGATGCTTATGTGGAAATGTATGTCACAGGAGGCAGCTATGGGTATACCTTTCAGTATGTATTGGGCTATTTAAAAGAAGGATGCATTTCTTCTAAAGTGCTCATTAAGTTTTAAATATAATACATAAAGTTTTTAAGAATTTTATTTATTTTTTATATTAATTTTAATTAATTTAAGTTTTTAAAGTTTCTGTTTAAAAGAGCTTGAGTGGAAGCTGAAACACTTTCAGATATGATAACTTTATATACTTTTAGAAACCAATTGATTGTGATGTCAAGTGAGCCAAACGATAAGTTTCTTCACTCGAAAATCAACTGTAAGCCAGATACCAAAAATAAATTATAAATTTAGATTCAGGTACAGGAAAAACCTGGACAAAGGCAACAACACTTTCTCACTTAAATTCTTATGTAGATAATATACAAAATGTGTTAAATATTTGATGTGCCCTATAAAAACTGAATAAATTGATAGGGTATTCATAGCTCAGTATGTTCAATATCTAAAGATAAGCACAAATTTCACATTGCCTACTTCATATTGTGTCTATATGTTTTATTTATATATAAGTATGAGAGTAAAAGAGAGCAAGAGTTCAAAATGTATATATGTACCTCAAAATATACCTCCATCCCTTTACAAATTTTGCCTGAAATAAGCTTGTAAATGGGAAGAATCCTAAATAATCTACGGTATGCCTTAGAACTACAGCTAGCTAGAGTCTCTTGTTAGGTTTCATATATTTCCTAGCATAAATGTTTCTAGATCTGGATGAAGTAAGCTATAATGAAAGAATCCTGATGAGTCTAGAGTATTATCCAAAACTAAAGCTGGCTGGAAGGTTTCATATATTTCCTAGCATAAATATTTCTAGATCAGGATGAAGTAAGCTATATTGGAAGAATCTCTAAAGAATCTTGGATATTGCCTAAGACTAGAGCTAGTTAGAAGCCCCTTATGACATCACATGTTTCCTAGCCTCATTTATATAATAAATAACATACCAATACCTGCCTCTATAACACCTCAAAATCAGAAGCTAAACCCCCTTCAACACCTTAGGGTATCTGTCAGCTTAACACACTCCAACTAGTCCTCTGGCACTCCTCTACTCACACTCATCATTTGCATAAATTATCTACTTGACCAAACTGGACGGAGCATACCGCGCATACTTGAAGCGCACTGTCACAAAACCCTTTCGGCCGCACTGGACCCACTTTGATCACTTGCGCAATTATGTGAAATTGTTTTTTAATTAAATTATTTGAAGGGAAATATGTGTGCCATGGCTGGCAGCACCTGCTGCGGCGCACAATTAAAACTGAAAACTAAAAGCTGAAAATTGAAAATTGAAAACTGAAAACCGAAAGCTGACTGCCCCAGCAACTAGCCAGAACTTGTTCAACTGTGTTCGCTGCACTGCGTGCTTTTTCCACTGCTTGGAGCACTGTATTTTTCATGGGTTTTCGATTTTAATTGAAATTTATGCGCACATTCCAACCGTTAAGGGGCGGGGCAACCAGCCATGGTCACGTGTTCGCCAAAAAAAAAAAAGAGTGTTGCAAATTGTTGGTTACAACGATGGGCGTGGCACGCCCACAATGTCAGCCATGATTTACGTGCCGCACTTTTGTTATTTATGTCGCATGCAAAAACATTTTGTTGTTGTCATTTTACTTTTTTTGCTCTTTTTAGTGTAATTCGGTGTGTTCATGTGTAAAATTTGAAATTGTTGTAAATAATTACCCTAATGGCTCGCTGACTGGTTGGCTGGCGCCCAAGCCAATCTCCGCCCACTTTCAACCCCTGGGTACAGTTGCGACCAGCAGTTAATTTGTGAGCCAGCATCGTCGCCATTTGTAATTAAGCTTAAACCGTTAATATTTTAGCCAGATAAGCGGCCCTTAGACCCTTAGCACCCGAGTATAGCTAGCCCCCGTCATAGATTTATGTGAACGCCAGGGCGAAAGTTCTGCCAAATTGTTGGAAAAACATTTCACGGTTCGGCGAAAGCAAAAATCCTCTGCCTTGGGTGTTAATTCAGGGCCAGAATCTCCATCTATGATATTCTGTTCTCCTTTTTTTTTGTATCTAAACTGCGCTTTCGCTCGTCGAAATGGAGAATGAAAACGAAAACTCTCCGCTTGTTTGTTTTTGTTTGCAATCGCAGGAATTTAATTAGCCTGCCAAGTCGTTAGCAAGATTCGAAAAGTAAGATTCAGTAAGTTATGCATACGATTCAATGGATGAGGAGGAGTTGAGGGCCGAACGTATCTAGAGGCAACAAATATTTGGGCTCATTGACTCTAGGTTCATTAAGGAAGTCAGTGTAAAATAATCTAGCTAAGAATATGTTAATTATAAACAGACTATTTTATGTGAAGCGATGGATAAATGAAAACAAAATTTGCAATATTTTTTGAGCGGACCTCATCTAAACATATATAATACAAACAGCATTTAGTTCGTAAAAATAAAAAAATTAAATAAAAAATATTTTGGTACAATAAATTATTTTTTTGATGATTTGCGGCAACTTCAGCGCAAAAGGCGATTGGTTCGAAATGGGGTTTTCGAATCAAACCTGATTCCCACAAGGATGTGGGCAGCAATTTGGCGTAAATTATTGGGAAACGTTTTCACCAGTAATTAGGCACGAGACCATCAGAATGCTGTTCGCTATAGCTGCAGAAAAACGACTGTATATGCACCATATATTGAATGCATACCTTAACAGTGAGCTTCACGAGAAGCAGCCTCCAAACTTTGTGGACAAGCGTCAACCCAAAGCAGTTCTAAAACTGCACAAGCCACTTTACGGACTTAAGCAATCCGGGCGTGTTTGGAACAAAAAGGCTCGATGAGGTCTTGTAAACCACTTGATTCAGCAAATCCAAAAATGAATCATGTTTGTACATCAAACAGGAAGAAGAAGAATTTAGCTATATTGCAGTCTACGTCGACGACTTAATCATCGTATGTCCAGGTAAAGGCGACATAGCCACGATTAAGAAGCAGCTTGCATCAAAGTTCAAGATGCATGATGGAGGCCCCATATGCTATTTCTTAGGCATGGAAAATGATAGACATTGTGAACAAAGTGCAATTTCGCTATGCCAGAAGTCGCAAATCCAAAGATTATTGGAAACATGCGGCAAGTCAGCACACCACTTGATCCAGGCTTTCAAGTTGAATGTATTGACGATCATTGTAAAATGGTAAATGCAACACAATATCAGTCACTAATTGGTTCGCTTAGCAATGCTGAGCCGATCCGACATTTTGCACGCAGTATGCAAATAAGTCAAAGCATAACCATTTTGTTAAGTTACTTGGATTATCTAAATAAAAATATTTGTTAGCTGAAAAAAAATTATATGTTGCTTAAGAAGAAGTGTTGAAAATTGAAGTTGGCATTAGCATAAGCAAACATGTATTCTGGCAACCATGTAAATAACATTTCAGTCATTTTCTGTTTTTACTCTCTATTAA
Organism: Drosophila leonis; assembly: GCA_035045365.1. Lineage (NCBI taxonomy): Eukaryota > Metazoa > Arthropoda > Insecta > Diptera > Drosophilidae > Drosophila > Drosophila leonis. Next base: position 281,375 of record JAWNPC010000996.1, read on the forward strand.
ACTTGTAACCGAAGCACATCGTTTTCCATTGTATTCAACAGAAATAAAACTTACTATGTCATTAAATCATATCATTAAAACTTACTATGTTGATGAATGTGTATATTTATTTCTGGCAAACGTCGCTTTCGCCATCCTTTGCGCCTTGGTTGTGCCAAAATCTCACCGAGACATAAGAAGAAGGCAACAATGAAAATCCTGTCAGTCTTGAAGTATTTCATTTCGAATATGTGTAAAAATGTTTTAACAAATTTGCAGAGAGTTTGTTGAGAGCTGAAATCACTTGGAAGACTATTTCTCAAGCAAGAGATTTTTAAATCATTGCGTATCTATAGGAAATTGAACTTCGATGGTGAACTTTCAAAATCTCTATTATCAGCTTGGAATAACGTTGCAATACCAAAAATGTACAAAAAAAAACTCAATGTCTTAACCCATTGAGAGCCAGCGGGTATGCTGTATAGACTAATATAAAATTCATTGACAAAAAAGTTGAAGTGCACAAATGAGTGCAACCGGGATCAATGCTTGCCTCCTGGTTTCAACCCTCGACATTCGTTAAATAATCATAACTATTTATTATCGACATTTAAACGATGTTGCGGCCCCTGTCAAAGTGCTCATAACTTAAGATTTTTTTTAAGTAATGAAAACAAAACAAGCCCTGACAAAATGAATTTGCCTGGGCTACGTAGGTATATACAATTTTTGGTAATATATTTTTATGTGAAATTATTTTGATGATAATGTCCTCATGATGGCCCTACAGTAATCTCAAAACTGCCCGGCTGTGACTTTTCCTTGTTCCCAAAATTGAAAAAAAACCATGAAAGGTCGACTCTACGCTACGATTGAGGAGATAAAGACTGCGCCGAAGCAGGAGCTGAACATGATCAGCACAAGTGCATAATATTGGATAGGAATTAAAGAATTAAAGAGAACAAAAAATGGATACTCAGGAATAAATAATAAATTTAATAAAATAAGTTTATTATGGGGCTTTTTATATGTTTATATAAAGAAATTTATTATGAAGTTTTTTATATATTATAAATAAATATAAAACAAGTAAGAAAACTCTAGTCGGTGGTGCCCGACTAGGAGATCCCCTGAACCCCGTTCGATTTTCGTTTTTAAATATCCTCAGTTGTGTATTTATTAACGCAGAAAAAATTGAAGCATGTAAAATTCAATTATGAAAAAATAAACTTTTTTAGGCGGTATTTAAAATATAACGAAAATCATAATTGTATAAAATAAAAATTAATATAAATAAATGACTACAAAATTTGGAGTCTCTAGCTTAAAAGATGTACGAGAAATAATTTAATAACTTGATTTCGATAAGGTTTTTAATGGATAATAATAAAACGGGAAAAGTTATCGATTTTTTTAAACAAACTTGATATGCGCGTGCTATACAGGGACCTATAAAAGAAGTCAAGTCTCTAACTCTTATATGTTCTGAGATCGACGCGTTTATACATACGAACAAACGGACAGACAGACAGACGGACAGGGCTAAATCGACTCAGCTCGTCTTCCTGATCAAGAACATATATACTTTATGGGGTCTGCCATGTCTCCTTCTGCCTGTTACATACATTTTCACAAAAACATTATACCCTGATTTCCCATTTTCAATGGGTTCAGGGTATAAAATAGAAGTTCATTTATCATATTCGGTATCTATTCCAAATGGCATATCATATCACTTTAATCCAGTGTCATAGTCATTAGAGTAAACAACTTGTTTTGTTTATGTTTTTAACATCTTTTTCTTAATTATTAAAAAAAAATTCTTAAATAGAAATTAAATAATAATAATAATTTATATACACTTGAACTCAACTAATTGATAAAAACTTAATTGAAATACATTTGACTAATTCAATATAAATAAGCAGCTCCAGCTTAGCCAATGTGAATATCTGCAAAGAGAAAGAAAATTATATAAAAATATGTAAATTAGTTTTGCTTCATTAAAACTTACTATTGTGATGAATGTTTATATTTATTTTTGGCAATTGGAAGCGAGGTTTTGGCCTTGCTTTGCCCTTTGGTGCTGCCAAAATATCGCCGAGGCATAAGAAGAAGGCAACAATGAAAAACCACTCAAACTTGAAGTATTTCATTTCGAATATGTGTAAAAATGTTTTAACAAATTTTGCCGAGAGTTGGTTGAGAGCTGAAATCACTTGCAAGACTATTTCTCAAGCAGCAATGCGAGATTCTTAAATCATTGCGAATCTATAGGTAATTGAACTATGAATCCCTATTATCAGCCTCACGAGAAAGCGAAAGCAAATTCCCCACTCAAAAAGTTTACAAAAAACCCAATGTCTTAACCCATTGAGAGCCAGCGGGTACACTCAATGCATAGATTGTGTGCTCAAATGCGTGAAAACAAGCATTGAGCCTAGTTTCAACTCTCGATATTCAGTAAATAATCATAACTATAAACGATGTTGCGATATATTAAATATATATATATATTTATTTAAATATATAAATATTCAAATTGTTTTCAAAATATTACGCTTATCACAACATTTTGCTGTCCCAAATTTCAGTCGCACTACTATTTTCATGAACACATATGATGATGTATATTTTATATGATATATACATACATACTTATATGACTTTCAGTTGCGAGCTTTACTTTAAGACTAAATACAATTCATTTCTTATGCAGCATCCCAAAAAATATTAATTTTTAAGTTAGAAATGTGCTCAAAATGTTGTCTGAGAAAAACGAATTTACCAAAAATAAAAATCCATTTCTAATCATTTATTTTAACATTGTTAGTTTTATTTATAAGATACAAAATGAATTATAATTGATTTATACTTATTTTCATACAGTTTTATTATTTTATACAAAACTCAACTAATTTAGAAAAACTAAATTTAACTGCTTAAAACTAATTTATGTATAAAAATTCCAAGCTTAACCAATGTGAATGTCTGCAAAGAGAAATAAAATGTAAACAGAAATACATCTAAATTATTATACATATATTTGATAAACTATAACTTACTATTATGGCTGATGTTGATATTGATCTTTGGCAATTTGAAAGGTAATTTTAGTTTCGGATCGGGCAGCACCGATCACCGATGCATAAGCAAAGGACAACCAGAAAAAGCCACTCAAACTTGAAGAATTTCATTTTGAATATTAAAAACTAAAAAATTATTATTAAACAAATAAGTTGAGAGCTTAGAACTGTCACAGTTTGTAATCAATTGGAAGACTAACTCCTATGTAGCGACGCAACATTCTTAAATACGTTGGAAACTCTTAGAAAATTATTGAAATTGTCTGATGCCCCTCTAGAATCTCTATAATCAGTTTGGAATTAAGTTGGTGAATGCCGTAGTCAAAAATCGGAGAGAAAACCCAGTGTTTTAACCCATTGAGCAAGCATGGGGTATGTGCAATGAATAGACTAATATAAACATGCGTAAATTGCATTATAAGCGACCTAAATAAAAGATTTGAAGTGCTCAAATGCGTGAAAACAGGCATTGATGCCGCTTCGCCCCTTGGCATTCGGCTCGGCTTGCGTTAAATAGCCATAACTATTCATTATCGACATATAAACGATGTTGCGGCCCCTGTCGAAGTGCTCATAACTTCAGATTTTATATTAAATAAACGAGACAAAGCGAACCCTGGTGAAAATGTCACGCAGGCGAGAGGAGGGTTGGGCGCCCAGACAGCGAGAGAGGCACACATATGCACGAGCATCCTTTTGACCCACAAAATTGAATATGTACATATATATTTATATTGTCGAAATGCATGAGAACCCTTTCTTTTGGTGCTACATCCTGCGTAATTCAATATTTGACTATATGAGATTTATGGCCACAGGGGCTAGCGCGAAGCTTCCGGCGTTACAGAGAGAGAGAGAGAGAGAGCGCGCCGTCCTCTTTTCTTTTTTATTTGTATAAAGTATAATTTTTGATTTAGTGCCATTTCTGTGTCAACGCTGAGCCCTGCTGTCGCGCAAAGGGTTAACGCAATAGTTTTGCAATATCCAATGTGCCAAAAGTGGAAAATACGTTTCTGTTTGCATTGGCCAACGGCGGATATGAGACCACATGCTGGTTGCTATTGTCCCAGTGCCAGCCCAGGCCAGCCCAGGCGGGTGGCTTAGGTTGAAGGTGGCTACAAAAAAAGGGAAAACAATGGCATTTATTGCCATGTTGAACGTTTATTTGATTTTTCACGCACTTAACAACAAATGCGAAACTTAAAAACAAACAACAAATAATTTTAATTGAAAGTAAAAAGTATCTGACCTGCAGATACCCTGTTTGCTGCACTTCAGCTCAAATTTGTAAATATCTCTAAAGTTTTAGGAAAAGTTTAAAAAGATTCAAAATGTGTACAGAATATATATTCAAATTGCAAATATCTGACTTGCAAATACCCTATATGGACTTCATAATACTGTTTATTACCTAACTTCAATTGACACTCGACTTACAGATACCCTGTTCGCAGTTCTTTGTATACAATAAGAATACATTTAGCAATATCTGTTAGATATTGCTAAATATTTTATTAAATATACCATATAGATATTAGTACTTGGTGCCAAAGATTAGTTAGTCAAGCTATTACACAATTTGCCCAGATGTTATATACCCCTACTATATATGTATATTGTATTTCTTCTTCGTATCTCTATAAAAGGTGTTTACAAGGCTCGATAGTCTTTAAAATATAACTAATACTCAGAATATTATCTATTTACCCTTTATTCCTCTAATTCTCATCATATACATTCGAGACTCCCGATAGTCCTTCAGTTACCACCCATGGACATATGTATGCTGTCAAAGATTCCTTCATCTAACTATTACACACATTATCAGAGGGCATTCCCTTCACCAGACAGTTTCAATGGGTATATAGCAGCAACAAACCCACATTGATAGCGAGAATTGCGCGTAAAAATTTATTTTTATTATTATGTAAAATATATCAGACAGAAGCAGCAGCAGCAGCAGCAACAGCAACAGCATCAACAGTGGCAGACAGTGGAAAGTCAAAAATTCAATAGATGCATGGATGGCAACAAATTGCTTTGTTTGTCGACCTTCCCATAGAATTCGTGTGGGAATTAGTTGAGGGAAAGCGCCCACGCGCTTATCAAATGGGGTTGGCACAGCGACAGGATGCAAATGCCAGTTGATAAGGCGTTCAAAATGTTTTGCCAAAAAACCAATTTGCCGAGCAGAAAATTTGCATATGAGTGTGTGATATGTGCTATATGCTGGCAGCTGGAAGAAGTACGTAATCAAAGGGTTGCGTACGGCCGGAAGCGAAGGGCGTGAAAATTTATTGCAGGTTGCATTAAATTTAATTTGAAGCGTGTGCGGAAACTTAAAAATGTGGCGCTTGTTGCGCGATACAAAAAAAAGCTATTTTGATATTGCTGATTGAGTTACCTGAGAGTCCTTATTATGGGCGCCCCTTCATCTCCTCGATTTGCTTGAGCAGCAACTGCATACGATCCTTCATCAGCGGCTGGCCACGCTGTGTGCGCTTGCTGATGACTTTGGTCTTCTCCAGACGTTGCTTTTTGTACGCCTTGATACGTGCCTCCTTCTCGGCCCTGATCTTTTCACGTTCCGCCTGAGCCTCGGCAGCCTTTTGTTTCCGTATCATATTTCTTATTTCAGGCTTATTTGGTTTGTTGTCCTAATAAACAATGCAAATAGTACAATTATTGTCAACTTGTAGTCTGAAGATTTTCTTACATACCGATTTCTGTTCTTTTTGCTTGTACTTTTGCTTGAAGTTAGGCTTCTGCTTTTGATCTGCTCTTGCAGGTTTTTTGTTAAATTTTCCTTGGTTTTTTTGCGGTTTTGGTTTCATTGTTTTGCAAAATAATTTTATAAACACAGCGGCACGTGTGGCAAACAGCTGATTACAAGCATTTCCTTACTTTGAAGCACTGTTTTAATCAAATTTATCGATAATCGTGGTATTTTATGTTAAATTTAGTACATTTATATGTTTGCCGCTCGCGTGGACGCTGAACCAAATATATTTTAATTAGTTTGTATTGCAATGAGTTTGGCCGCAATTAAACAAAAAGAAGGCAAATCAAAGAAGAATGTGCTGCCCAAACTGCGCACTATCTTGGCCAATCCATATAAACAGCACAGGTAAGTCCAACCTAATTTCGCAGTCGTATTTAGCAAACTAAGCTAAATAATCCATTCCAGTCCTGTGCTGCCCGACAATGAGTTGATGGAGCTGCAAAACATATTTAAAACAGCTTTAAATGAAAGTGAACACACTAAGCAAACATTTGCGACAAAGCACCACATACAGCTGGGTCTGGAGAGCTCACTACGCGCAATTAATGGACGACGCTTCTCTTGCGTCTTCATTTCTCTTAGCTTAAGGCCTTCCCACCTGGTGCGTCTTATAGCAACCACAGCTAATGTCAAAGTTCCAACAGCTCCCATCTATGCACAACCCAAATTGGAGGATCTGACACATGAGCTATTTGGCGTGCGAGCGCTAGCGCTAGTATTGCCAATAGACTTAAATAGCATAAGCCCAAAATTGGCCAAATGGGTAGATGTACGAAGAAAACCTCTGGTTCAAAAAAGCGTCAAGCCTAGCTCAACAAAAACTTCAAAGAAACGAAAGCCGATAGAACAAGTTCTTCAAAATACAACAATTGAACCACAGGTGGCAACGACAGCTCCAACAGAAGAAAAGGCATGGAGCGGTGATTACATATCGTGTGGAAATGATGAATCCGTGTTAAGGATTAGCCAACTAGATGCGCAGACAGAAGCGGAACAGTTGAGCAGAGCGCTTAGCAAGCTTGGCAAGAAAGCTGAAATAGCTGAAGTCAAAATAACAAAGCAAGAAGAAGTAACAGCCTTGCCAACTAATGAGCCAATGGAAGTAGATACAGCTGAAGTAGTTGAAGACGATGAGTTTCTGCCTGCTGACCTAACAATTTATCAGCCGCTAACTCAGCATCAGATCTGTTCGAATCCAAATAAGAAACCCAAAAAGAAACGGAACAAAAACAAAAAGCAAAAAAACCAACCGCCACAAAACAAAACCAACTGATGGTTGGCAACGCCAATCAAACAGCTGTTGAATTTTAGGTTATGTATCGTTTATATGTTTTTTTATTGTTATCGTAATTTTAAAAGGCCGCATAAAAATGCTGCGAAGTATACGGCAAATAGTACGCATACGGAAATGTTTAACTCCTCCGGTTTTAAATTTAATCAACACAACAACAGCAACTGGTGCAGTGAGAGTGGGCAAACATTTGGCATTGTTGCACACAAGTTCAGTTTCATATAAATATGACAAAAAATCATCCCGAAAGTCGGACGACATTGACTCGGATGATGAACCGGATGATGAGTTTAAGGATGAACGTGATTCAAAAGTGGTCAAAACCAAAGTGAACTCATTGCGTGCGGACTTGCTACTAAAGTCCGGTCTAGGCATGGCCAGAAAGTAAGTATATTAACATAAAAACAATTTATGCCAGTAATAAATTGTGCCCAATATTTACAGCAAAGTGGAACTGAATTTCTATGAGAGTAAAATCCGTGTAAATGGCAAGAAGTTGATGAAAAAAAGTGAACAGGTGAGTTAAGGTCAAGCAGCACTTCAATCACATCATGTTATCATGCCAATTCTATCTACAGCTCGACGTTGGCGACGAAATTGATGTAATACGCGGCTACAGTCAAACAAATCCCTCCCATTTGGTTATCGCACGTGTTGTTATACTCTCTGTCGGAGAGCATGATGACGGACTCAGTGTGAATTTACGTCGCTACAAATCGCTGCTGATCGAGAACTACAGCGGCCCCAATGCCTACAAATCCTCGGAGCCCGTCCAACACTAAACCACAAAATACGAATGAATATAATCCACGAAAACCTATTTAATGTGTGTGTGAAAACACATGGCTTAATTAATTTTTTAATGAACCCGTTCTCTTGCTTATCATCGCCGCATTACGTCGTTACCAGATGCGGCATTTGTCTGCTATCGGATTCATTGGGCTGCCACGCTCGCATTTGTATGCTTGGGCAAAGTCTTCGTTGTTGGTGACGGCACCGAGCACTCTATACTTGTCCATGGGATGTTCGTTGGTTAGCTCCTCCCAATAGTGCTCCTCCTCGTAGTCGGCACACCAAAGCTGCGCAAAGCCAAGGAAAAACAGTTGCTCCGGCGACAGATCCAGGCCAGGCATCTGCTCATCCCGATAAACATACGAGGCATTATTGTCGCTATTCAATTGCTGCTGCTTCATATGATTGCGATATGCAATCATAGATTCACGCAAACCTCCGCTGTCTGCGATGCTCTCGTCCTTGGTCTGATTGCCGTTGATATTGCGATTGATTTCCGGTATAAGATAATTATTGAAATGATCCACAAAGCACATGGAACGGTCGTTGAAAACCTCACCGGACTTCTTGGACCACCAATAGCGTGATGTGCCATTGCTATCGAAGGTAGCTCCAATAGTATCGAAACCATGGGTCAGCTCATGGCCCACCAGGTAGCCAATGGTTCCAAACTTCAGTGAGTTGGGCCAAGCTTGATCGTAGCTCGGCGGATGGAGTATGCCGGCCATAACATTAATGGAATTGTCCAAATTGTAATAGAACGCATTCACCTGCATGCCCACCAGCAGCTCCAGTGGCTTCGTCTCATTCGTCAGCTCCTTGTGGTGTATACCGAGGTAGCGCTTCAAATATTTGCTAAAGCGTTTCAAATTAATATTATTTTCTGGGAAGCTGTCCGGATTCACAGTCAGGTTATTCACGGCACGTATAAGTTGCTCCGAAAGATCTTTATCGTGGAAGGCACCGATGCGTGTGACAATGGTTGACTCCTTAAGCAGCGCCTCCTTGCGCGTCTCCGCGTCCAACCAATTGGCACTATCCAGCAATGTTAGATGACCCTTGCGCATCTCCGTAATGATGTTTGCAACCTCCACTCTTGTCTCCTCCGTAAAATATTTCTAAGCAAATGGGAAAGCAATTAGTTTGAATACAATGGAGTTGAGGCAATACGCACCACAAAGTAAAGCTTGTCCAGCAGATAGGGCATCGAGTATTGGATGGAGACTATGCAGTGATCCCGTTGAAATTTGGCAGCCTTCAATTTGGCATCCATGGCGTAAAGCAGCTTCATGGCCATATAATTGGCTGCGGCCGCTTTGTGATTTTCGCACACCTTGTCCAGCTCGTAATAGAAGAAGTCACAAAAGCGCTCAGGCGCATACGGGTCAAAATCTAGATTATTCCAGGAAATCTCATAGTAATGCTTCCATTGGGGAAATGGCTCTGTGATAAACTTATCCGTCAGCAGATTACATTTATCCGTATCATCGTCGAAGCGATCTGCAATCTTGAGGACTTCACGCCAGAAGGCGAAGATACCGGCAATCACCTCGACTATCTGCTCCTCGGGCAGGCCGTAAGCCTGCAGATAGCCTCGCATACGCTTCTCATTGAGCTTGTAGCCCTTGGTGTCATTGGAGGCGATGTTGTCGCTGTGCACAATGTAATCGAAGCCCAGCTCGGGCAGCTGGAAGTATGGCATGAATGGATATTGGGGCAGGTTTTTTTCATAGATTAATCCTTGGGCGCCATAATTCGTTAAGTGGGAGCTCATATTGAACCAGCTGAAATTCGAGGCCTGCCACGCTTCACCCTGGACGGCGGGAAAGCCACCAACTGACTTGATAAGCGCCAGATAAGCGGGGTCAGCCGCTGGCAACGGATAGAGCTCAGCGTTTAGGCATGCGTTATAAAATTGTTGTATAATCCTCAGCTCAGCCCCATAGCCCAGATCCTCGGCCAGCGTTGTGTTCGCCAACAGCAGCTCCTCGGCGGTATCGGCCAGCTTGTAAACAATATCCAGAAGATTGCTACGCTTGTGCTGTGATTGTCGTTCCTGCTTAACCTTTTTCCAATTGCCACATGCGTACTCATAGAAATCATCGCAGGGCGCCACGCTGCGATTCATATAGCTGAGCATTTGGGTAGCATAGGCTCTCAGATATTCGACATTGGGATTCGCTGGAATAGCGTTATCAATTGTGGCGTCATCAATCTCCGGTTTTGACTCTGCTGCTGGCTTTGCTACGCAAGTAGCTAAGGCAACAGCCCATATCAATGAATATATTTTTATTTTAATCTCAAACATTTTCCTTTTCAACTACGTGTTTACCCTTTCACAATTGCAAAACGTGGAATCTACACAAGACAGTTGTTTAGTTTTGATTGATCGATTTGAATTAATGAAAATAATTACGCGCTGTCGAGAGAGAAGAGACTTTTTACGCGTCTACTTCATTCAGAATCTCATTTAAAACTGTGTGGCCTGGCGGAAACACAAATTTGCTAGCATTAGCTCTAGCTGGCATTATCCGCGTACGTTTTTGTGTTGATAACGAATTCATTATGTCGTTAAATCGAAAACATGACCTATTCTAAGCGCGGCAGATAACGTAGTATATTCTCTCTCATTAGCCAATTGAATGCTATATTAATTGCGCGCCAAACATTCAAGCATATGAATAGTTGCCAACACTAAGCGACAGATATTTTAATCGATAGACTCGATAAGTCTCAGATAACACTAATAAAGGGTATGCTGTTTGCCAGTTAATCAATATGTAAATAAGCCTTGTCACAACTGATAATTTACCACGATAGCTGTGCTCTTATTATATGTTATTATTATTTTTACAATTACAATATTTTTTTATAACGCAGTAAATATTTGAAAGTAATTTGAGTTTTATTATTGATATATCGATCACTTGAATATATAATATTTGCCTATGCTGCTTAAAAATTGCCGCCAATATTGGTGTGGCAACGCTGTATGTATTAACTACGCTAGTTTTTGTTGCAGTTTGAATTGTTACATGCATAAATATGTCTTTTTCGAGCGCTGGTGAATATCGTGTAGTTCTACAACAATATAAGGTAAGTCTCAAACACCCTCTAAACATTAAAATTTATCTTCTATCATTCAGTATGGATCGCATCAAATATTCTGCATCATCAAAATACTACCGGATACGGTTAGTTTTTTTGAAAAGGAACCGGAAAATGACTTTAACTGGATGACGCCTGCTCGCTGGAGTAAAATCGAAAACGGACTCTGGCGCCTATTTGCCAGCATCAGCAATTGGCACGAAGATGCACCCAAGCTAAACACTCAGATGTTCATAGATCACATCAATGTGACTTTGAGCTCATCGAAGGAACTGCTGTCGGCGGCACGGAAATTACTGCAAAATGATAAAAAGGACGATAGAGATTTAGGTGTGGAGATCGTGCTGCGCTATATGTCGCACCAGGTCGAAACAATCGTCAGCAACCAGGCAACAAAACGCAAACATGTCGAAAAGCCAAAGCAAGCAACACTGGAGGTTGATAAAATGAAGACCAACGCGGTTAGCAGCTCGATCAAGAAGACAGCATCGAAAAGCAGGTAAAGATTGCCAGCTGGCAGCACTGCAGCAGCTTAATATAGCTCAACATTTTCTATAGTAATTCCGAGCATGATGAAGAAACCAAAACCAAACGTCCAGACTTTGCAAAGTCGAGCAAAAAACGTGAGCGCAGATCCATTTCACAGGGCAGCCATAGTCAAAAGAAGTACGTGACGCCAGTCACAAAAGGGGAACAGACTTCGTCGCGCAGCCGCACAGTGAAACGCGGCAAGAGTCCAACTTCACGGTATGCCGACATGTAAATTAAATATCAATTCAATAGATATACATATAGCTTAACCATTTGCAGGGCCAACTCCGTGGAGCCAAAGAGTGAACGTCGTTCAGCTCGTTCCCCAGTGAAACCAAATCGTTATAATGAATTCGTTATGAGGTATTTGATGAATAACACTAATAAAACTATTTCTGTATATATTTAAGAATTCTTTATTTGACAGCGATAAGCCTACGCGCAAGCCAAAACAAAAACTAGTCGAGCAATTTACAGACTCCAACTCTGAGAAGAAGCCAAGCAGTAAACCAGTTGGCAGCCAACAGCAACAAACCGAGCCACAAAATTGGAGCCAGGAGGAGCAGCTCGGCGGAGCTAAAATTAAAAGTGCTGCGCTTAAGGAACTTAATGATATGCTTAAAGTACCCAAGCCGCGTGAAGTTAAGATTCTGTAAGACTTCATATAATAATAAGTACGTTAAATTTCTATGTAGAAGTAATCAGTAAATTGATATATTCTTTATCTGTATGCGCCGTCTGCTTCCATGTAAACTAGTCTAAGATCACTGGGCAATGGGAATAGTATTTCGAGTAGCCATCTATTGTATGAATCTAGTGTTGTCTTAGCCTGCATTGATTAATTAAGTTCTAAATTGCAATTGCCTTCCGCTCCTCATAGCATTATCTTATGCTCTCTATATAACTACCAGAAATATTACAATATTACAAATTTGTTTTGCAGTCTGCTCAAGGATATGGACGAGGTAGCTGTGCTGCGTACATTCGAAACATATCGAGCAGATTTCGATGAGTTGTTCAGGCAGCGACAGCACAAGTATCAAACAACCAGCTACATGAGCATCGATCACTATCACATTATGGATATTCTAAATAAACCGATACGCGACAGCATGATGAAGAAGCTGGCCGAGGCATATAACAAATCGGGCGTAAGTCGAACAAATTCTAAATTATATAAATATAGATATTTTTGAAATATTTCTTCCTATGTAGCCACACGGTTCGCTGATCATAAATGGTCTAATGCCACTTTGGATAGTTCGTCTCTTCATGGACAAGTTCAAGTTCACGCAGCAGGAGGCAGTGCATCAGATTGCGGATCAACTTAAGTACGACACCTACCTCAGAGCTGTCAACAATGAGCCGATTAAATCATATTTGCATGACTGATTCACCTGGCCACATATAATATTTATTTATCTATTTAAATTGAAATTACTTTGCTTGCATTTAGATTTATTTGGAATCTTTACTCTGTTCTGTTATGCATTTCATTCACTTCTACAATATATATCTCATTTGTTTACACATGATTATAATAAAACTTCGCTTTTGTTTGAGCAATACAACAGAGAGCTGGATTTTTATACTTAAATCTAAACAAGTATCTAAGTTGATGTACTGTTGATGCAACGGTAGTGTATCACCTGCGCACATGCGTAGGGTATGTACTCAGTCTGTCTTCCACAATCGCATATTTACACAATTCATATACATATAAATATCTATATATATTTTAGCATGTGGTGTGTTATAGAGTGGGCTTATGGGATGATTGATCTCTGATGTTTTAGAGTTCATCGTGCTGCTGCTCCTCGTCGTCCTCATCGACATTGCTGCTCGTCTCGCTGCTAGCCTTGGCCTCCTCGCTGTCATCGTCATCCTCATCGAACTCAATTTGCTCGTCCAGTGGCACGCCCAGAGTCTGGCGCATCATACGCTCAATGCTGTCCGCAAAGGTGGAGGTTTCCTGCAGCATGTAGCCGGAGCGCAGTGTGGCGGTGCGGAACATCATGACAGCCATATCCTTGGCCGTCTCATCAGCCTCATCGGCTTCGACGCGACGCAACAGTTCACGCATCAGCGGATGCCTGGGATTAATCTCTAACGTTTTCTTCTGGTTGAGGTAGTAGCTACGCTGCGGATCATCGGCCTTCTGATGGGCGTTCGACATGGCCAGACGCTCCATGTTGCCGGTCCAGCCGAACACGCTGGCCACCAAAGCGCATGGCGAGTTGCTCAGACGCTCCGATACCTGAGCCTTGCCAATCTGATCCTTGAGGGCCACATCGCTCAGCCACTTAATCAATGGCTCGAATGTGCTCTTCAGCAGCTCAAACTTCTCTTTGCTTTTCTCCGATTCGTTTAGCTTGAAGCCCTCCTTGGCCACATTCTGGAATTTCTTGCCATCGAATTCAGGCAGTGCAGAGATGCAATATTCATCGACGGCCTCGACCAAAAACAGGACCTCATAGCCCTTGCTCAAGAGGCGCTCAACGAATGGCGACTTCTCGACCTCACCACGGTTGGCACCGGCAATATAATAGATGTGCTCCTGCTTGGACTTCATGCGCTCCACGTACTCGGCCAGCGAGGTGACGCCCTTGCCATTGGAGCTCTGGAAGCGCAACAGCTTGGCCAGACGTGAACGATTGCTGGGATCCTCCATGACGCCCAATTTGATGCTGATAAGGAAATAATATAAATAAGTCTATTTTTCTATATGAAGTCCGCTAACTGCACTTACTTGGTGGAGAACTCCTTCCAGAACTTCTCGTATGCGGCCTTGTCGATCTTCTTAATCATGTCCAACACCTTGCGCACCAGCTTCTTCTTGATCACCTTGATGAGTTTGTGCTGCTGCAGAGTTTCGCGAGAGACATTCAATGGCAGATCATCAGAGTCGACCACGCCGCGAATGAAGCTCAAGTAGTTGGGCATCATGTCGTTGAACTCATCCGTGATGAACACACGACGCACGTAGAGCTTGATGTTGTCGGACTTGGTGCCATAGCGATTGAAGGATTCCGATGGCTGAACCTTTGGAATGTACAGTAAACTCTTGAAGGTGACCTCGCCCTCGGCCACGAAATGGGTTTGGATGAGGGGTTCACTTGAGTCCTTGGTCAGACTCTTGTAGAATGCATTGTATTCCTCCTCGGTGACTTCGGCGGGCTTGCGCGTCCAGATGGGTTTGCTATCATTGATCAGCAGCCAATCCCAGATGGTCTTTGAAACCTTCTTGGTTTTGGGCTTATCCTGCTCGTTGTCCTCCTCCACCTTGGCATCGTCATCAGCATCCTCAACGTCATCTTCGGTCTTATCGGCTTTCGGCGCTTCATCCTCGATAGGCACCTCCTCATCGACAGTCTTGCTGGACCACATCATAATGGGGAAGTTGATGAACTGTGAGTATTTGCGAATCAATTCGCGCACGGTGTCCTCCTCCAAGAAATCCTGGGCCTCGTCCTTAAGATACAGCGAAATAATGGAGCCACGCTTCAGCGTATCACCACGTGGATCTTCTGTAATGCTGAAGCTATTGGCATCCGACTCCCAGATGTACTGCTTGTCATCATTGTGCTTAGTGGTGACCACAACACGATCAGCGACCAGGAAGGCCGAATAGAAACCCACGCCAAACTGTCCAATCATATCATTCAAATCCTGACCCTCCGACTTGCTCGGATCCTGCATTTTGGCCAGGAAATCCGCTGTACCAGACTTGGCAATTGTGCCCAAATTGTTAATGAGATCCTGATGGGTCATGCCAATGCCCGAATCCAAAATGTGCAACACTTTGTTCTCCTTATCGGCCTTGATGCGTATATGCAATTCCGGATTCGATTCAAGTTCCTTACGATTTGTCAGCGCCAGCAGACGAATCTTGTCAATGGCATCGGAGGCGTTCGAGATTAACTCACGCAAGAAGATCTCCTTGTTGCGATACAGCGAATTAATGATCAGCTTCATCATGCGATTCACCTCCGTTTGGAATGTAAACTTTTCAGCCTATGCAGAATAAACAAGAAAAAATTTAAATATTTATTTAATAAGGGGAAAAAAATAAATAATTATATTAAAAATAAAATAGTTATGTTAAAAATAAAAATTATATTAAAAATAAAATAGTTATGTTAAAAGTAAATAATTATATGAAAATTAAATAATTATATTCTAACAATAATTATATAAAAAATAAAACATTATTAATTATAAAAGTAAATAATTATATGAAAAAATAAACAATTATATTAAAAATAAATAATTATACTAAAAATAAATAATTATGTTAAAAATAAATTGTTATATGAAAAATAAACAAATATTACCTATTATTAAAATTAACTAATTATGTTAAAAATAAAAAATTATAAGAAAAATAAATAATTGTATGAGAAATAAATAATTATATTAAAATTAACTAATTATGTTAAAAATAAATAATCATATTAAAAATAAATAATTATTAAAAATAAAACATATTATAAATAAATAATTATATTAAAAATAAATAATTATTAATTATTATAAAAAATTAATGATTATATTAAAAATTAATATTTTTAAAAAAATTATATAAAAAAAATATTATTATTAAAAATAAATAATTATTTTTAAAAAAAATTATATGAAAAATAAATAATTATATTAACAATCAATAACAAATGATGTTAAAAATAAATAATTATATCCAAAATCAATAATAATAAAATCAAAGATTAAATGGTATTTACTAGTCGAGCACTTCTGATTAGATTTGACTATTGTTATGAATGGGGGCGTATATGTGTATGTGTATATACAGCTGTGGTCAGAAAAATAGTAGTGCGACTTGGCAGTTGGACAGCAAAATTTTATGATAAACATATCTTGAAAACAATTTGAAACGAGTATAAAAAATTAAAGTATTAATTTATATACATATGTATTAAAAAATTTTTCAAAATATACAACATTTTAGTCGCACTACTATTTTTCTGACCACAGCTGTATATACATACATGTATGAGCATGCGGGCAAACAATTAAATCATTAAATAAGCATAGGGTATTTAATAGTCGAGTCGACTCTATTGAACATATTTATGAATGGAGTATATGCTGATGTGTATTTATTTATTAATTTCTTAGGTATATTTACATATCAATATGTGGGTGTGCTTACCTTTTCGCGTATTTCTTTCAGCTGCGCCACATTGAGGCCATCCAATTGAATAGCTTCTTCCTCGCGCTTTAACGTTTCGGCATCTATAGTAAAATAATTGATATACATATACATATATGAGTAATGTATATACATATGTATGAGTATATGAGTAAGCATGTATTTGTATGAAGATAAGGGGCGTCACAGTATGGACAACAGTAAAAACTTAACGCTGACGTGTACAAAAGTAAAACGACTGCTGACCGGCAGGGGGCGTGTACGCTCGGACTCTTACCTGTTCTAGAGCCTTCCTTGAAAGCACCCATATCCAGATCAATGGTCTCCACGCTGTCCGCATCATCAGCCACAATCTGACTTATGCCTAAATTCGCCAAAAAAAAAAATTACCATAATATAAATATAAATTTGTTTAAATCAAAAATTAGGTTAAAGTGCCGGCAACAAATGTGAAGCGTGGCATTGCAGTGGTAAAATGTATGTACATACCTGCTAAAAGCAAAAAGCCGAGCAGCAGGAACTGCTTCATATTTATATTATTTACAACTTGACTGATAAATTGTTTGAAATTGGCTTCTGGCCACGTCAGTTGAACGACTTCAGATCACCACCAGAATCTGTTGTAACTCCCCACGTCAGAAGTGGACCGACCGAACGCTTTTCGCACACAAAAATGACGCCGCCGCGTCGCAGGCACAGCATATAAATAAGTGACAAGAGCGTTGCCAGCTTACGAAAAGTATTTGAAACGAATATTTTATAGTTACTAGCCTGGCGTTAACAATGTTGTTTGTAAAATCCGTATGTTATACAAGCTGTATGTTATATTTTTTGCTAAGCCTTAACAGCTAAACAATTTAAAATAAACAAAATATACTAAAATCGAAATCAAAATATCGATAATACTTCGCTCTGGGCTGGCAAAGTAGCCAGGGCAGGGCAACATTCGATAACATGCAGCTCAAGCTGTTTTTGACGTTACTTTTTAGCTGCGTTCTTCTCCCATGCTCACATAAATACACACACACACACGCATACACGTGCACTCAGCTAAACTCGCAAGCACGATTTAAGATTTGTAGTTGGCTAAAAAAAATTAAATGATTTTACATACATACAACATTTGTGTGAGTTGGTTATCATATACATAACAAAAACAATATATTTATTTTATAATTTAGTTCATCTTTTAGAACAAATTTTATAGAATGCGCCACGGCAGCAGCGCATAGTGACAGCAGCAGCAGCAGCAGCAGCAGCAGTAGCAGCAGCAGCAGCAGCGAAACGCTCGAGTGCGAGCGAACAGCAACAAAATCGGCAACGGATAGCAACATTTCATTGTTGTTCGTCGTGCGTGGAGGTGGTGCACCCGTCAATTATAGTTTCGCGTAGTCCCATACATCCGCCGTCCTCTACTTGCATACACATAACACACACATAAGACCGCTAGCACGGAAAAGGTCCGATACATCGTGGTTATACAACAAAATTAATAGTGTGCAAATTAAAGTACGCCGGCAATCGATGTGAATTTGTCCTTCAACTTCAACCCAGTTGCGTGCGCCCACAACTAAATTTACCACAAATAATAATAGTACCAAACGCCAACATTAAACAGTACGTGAGTGTGTGTGTGTGTGTGCGTGTGTGTGTGTCTGTTTGCGCGCAACGTAAGGCAATATCATCCAAAGTGCGTGCTCGCGCTCGCTTATCAGCTGCTCGCTGGTGGCAGTGCCTGTAAACTCGCTGCGAAAGTTGTGGCGAAAGGCAGAAGCGAAGAGAAATCACACTGTCAAAGCAAAAGAAACGGCAATAACGCAAGCAACGCCAGCGGCTGCTCACTACAAAAATTTTTGTGAATTGTAAAAGAGATTCTAATAAGAATTTGATTTGGGAAATCAAAGTCAATTCCAAATTCCAACAGAGGCCAACGCCATGAATATGGATGACTACGAATCGCTGCCGACGACCAGCGTCGGTATTAATATGACTGCTGGCGCGCTAGCGGGCGTATTGGAGCATGTTGTCATGTATC
Organism: Drosophila leonis; assembly: GCA_035045365.1. NCBI lineage: Eukaryota > Metazoa > Arthropoda > Insecta > Diptera > Drosophilidae > Drosophila > Drosophila leonis. The sequence goes on from JAWNPC010000996.1 coordinate 300,149, forward strand.
CGCTGGACTCGGTTAAGGTGAGTTTGTGTGTGTATATATACATACGATGATGATGTTGTTTTTCACTTTTCCAATGAACGCCAAAACCTGTGTATGTAATCGAAGTAGTGCATAAACATAACGTACCTAACCTCACAATTGCGCATATCTTTATACCCAATTGTGTGCGTGTGTGTGTGTGTGTGTCTGTGTTAGTGTGCCAGTGTTTTCGTCTTATGCCTCGGCATAATCGTGATGTAATTTCTTTGGCTTTTGCTGCTGTGCAGCAATGCGCGCGTTGCTCACCGCAACACCCCACCCCACCCCCAAAATTCGCTTTTATTGGGAATCCGAATTCCAATTGTAATTCCAATTTGCTCTGCTCAGCTTAGCTTAGATGATTTATCTGTGTCACGCTGACCGTATACTTAGCCAGTTGCCGCTTATCAGTCACGTTCTTGACGGTGTTATAAAACATATACATATATATATATAGTATATATTTTGACAGATAAGATTAGCTTTCATTTATTCGGCGTCGGTAGCTAAGTCACGCATTATGATATAATCTAATAGGACACACATACGATAAAAATAATATTTATAATAGAGTAATAAATACATACGTCAGAAGCTTCCACTTGTCAAAGTCTGTTCAATTTCACAATTTGCAATTATCCAAACCACTTTGTATACACATGTATGTATGTATGTGTGTATATTGTAGTATGTTAGTATGTATGTATGTATGCAGGAATACTGTTAAAAAAGAAAAAACAACTTTATCACGACAATGAGAATTGTTGCAAATGATATCAATGTTAACGTTTTACATGAACTTCTGATTACCTTTTTGACGACTGCTGGAGAGAGCAATGCAAATAATGATTAAGTGCCAGACCAAAGAATACCCTTTAAAAACATAAATTTAAAAAAAAGAAAGAATTTTAAAAAATTAATAATTTAAAATTTCTGAGAATTGCATAGAAAGGCAATTTAAAACGTGATTGAAGGAGAGTAAACAAATAAAAAAGAAAACAGTTAAAGCTAAAATTTAAAAAAATGTTGCAACCTATGAGAAGTAGATAGAAAGGCTGAACTACTATTAAATATATATTAAGTGCCAGACCAAAGAATACCTTTTAAAGACATATAATGTAAAGTAGAAAAAAGGAGAATTTTTTAAGTGATTTTTTTAATTCTGAGAATCGCATACAAAGGCAATTCAAATAAGCGTGATTGAAGGAGAGTAAACAAATAAAAAAGAAAATAGTCTAAGAAATATTCAAGAAAAAGAAAAAATATTTTAAAACGTTTAAAATTTGTTGTAAGCTATGAGAATTGCATAGAAAGGCTGCATTTGCTATTAAAAATATATTAAGTGCCAACCTAATGAAAACTACAATAGAAAAAAAAATTTTAAGTGATATTTAAATTTCTGAGAATCGCATACAAAGGCAATTTAAATAAGCGTGATAGAAGTACAGTAAACAAATAAACACAGAAGATAGTTGAAGCCATGTACAAGAAAAAGAAACAGTATAGAAAACAAATTTATAACATTTTTTGTTATATATGAGAATTACATAGAAAGGCTGCATTTGCTATTCAGTAATCTTAACTATAATTTTGCGAAACTGAAATATTCTCAAGAGTATAAAATCTGTTAGATATCTTCATAGTGCTCATGTTCCAGCGAATTGAGAGCTACACACACATACATACATGCATACAGATACAGACACAGACACAGACGTGCCTAGTACATCCATCTATTTGCGCACTTAACCATGGAACGTCATTGCGGTTGCTCGCATTTGTGTAAACGTATTATCTTATTAATATGCATATATGCAAAGTGTGAATATATGTATATGTGTGGGCATGCACTCAGCATGGCTGATTCTTCGAATTAAGAAAAATATTTACTCGTTTGCGAGTACAACATTCACTTGGTTTGCCGAGCCGAACGATTATTGATTTTCTCAACGAAATCCAGGAAAAAAAACAACAAGTAAAAACATTGCAATCGGTCACAACGATGTGCATGAACAGCGAAAATTTACATTGATGAAAAATTTAAGGTTTTCCGATGTCAAAGGGCGGACTATATAATTTATAGATATAATTGTAGAAAAGGTCAACACTGATCCAACTGCTAGACTTTTTGATCCTAGAACTAAAATGGTGGGAGATATGGCATGGGTACGAAGTATATGATGATATATATGATATATGACATGTATATATGTGATATATGATATATATGTATATGATATATGATATATATGTATATATATGATATCCGATATATACATATATGAGATATGATATAGAAATGAATATGAATATGATATATGATATATGATATATGATATATATGATGTTTGTATATGACATATCAATTTTGGTAGGTCTATTGGTATGATTGATGGATAAACACAAGCGAATTCTAGCTGAAAAACTGTAATAGAAACTTCTTTTTCTTTGCAAAGCCCAAATTTGTATTTTCAGCTAGGCAAATATGTAAATTCCAAGTCTCTAAGGAACCATTAGCATTCATATATGTCAAGTTCTGATTACATTCCCAGCGGGCGAATCCAAACCAAAACTTAGCACTAGACTTAATGAGATATTTCAATAGCTGTAACCTGCTTGGCCAATAAACTCTTGTTCCATTGCATGCGCACGTCTTAAAAGTAAAAATAAAATGTTTCTTTTTGTCATATTTTTTTCATATAAATATGAACGATCCATATTTGACGGGCGGCTGGCAATTAAATGCCAAACTAAAGCTGGCTAGGGATTCCCGGCGTCATCGACAGACGACGAGTAATCATACACACATACATACACACACATATATATATATAGTATACATATATTTATATATATTCATATATGTATATTTATATAAACACATACATATTTATAGGTATTTATTGTCGCACTGTGACGAGCTTATTTCCAGGCGTTACGACACATTCCGAGTAAAATTCTCAATTGAACGACAATTAAACAAACAACTTTGTTGTTGTTGTTGCTATTGCTGTTGCTCGTTTTAGTTTATAAATAATTGTATTAAATTTAGTTGTTTTTTTTTCTAATTTTTATTGTTTTTTATTTGCTGATTTGTCATTTTGCTTATCAAGAAAGGCTTTAGAAGCGATGCCAGCGGGGGGTGAACTTTTCAGTTGTCGAAGGTTATTGAAGAAGGCATCGGTTAAAGGCTTAAATGACATAGTAAAAGATAAGTTAGGGGATTTTAATTATTGTATGTAAAGCACAAAGATTTATAGATAAATATAGATAATTTATATATGGATTAGGCGAGTAGAAGATCTTTGCTTAGATGCAGTAAATTTAGGAATATATCTATAATATTTATAGTTAAAGCTTTGACAGATATACACAATAATAATATATATGGATAGCTAGCAAGCTAGTAAAATAGTCGAGAAAATTATGCCTTCAAGCACATTGTTGCTGACTAAAAAGTTGAAGAATATGGAAACGCTGAATACAATGCATTGATAAGTGTATCTGGTATATATATTGTATATAATCATCACACATATATGTATGTATATATATTATATTGTCCAGACACTCCTTAAAGTATTTGTTTTTAATTAAAAACAGATTCGTTTGATCATCATCGAGCACACACACAGTCGATGTGGCTGGCTTTTGGCTTGGAAATTGTTGATTTTCATCACCTTGAATTGGCTTCTCTCGTTGACGCTGATATCGTTGTTGTCGGCGTTGATTTGATAGCGCGGGCGTTCACTTGTTATACATGTACTTCAACTATATATACTACGTATTAATATATATACATATAATAATTATACATTATATCTACAATGTATGTAGAGTGCGCTTTGTGAATAGATAAGTTGTTAGCCATTGTTGTAGCCACAGTTTAATCTTATCGTGTTCGTCTCGCATTCGCTGTTTGCCACGTCTCTGTAATTTATATGGCATGGGCTGGGATGCTGTCAAATCATAAATGGAAAATTACTGGAAATTTGTGTAAAGCTCGCGTTTTTTTCTATATTTTTACTTTGGCATTACGCCATACTATTGGCTTTCCAAGAATTCTATTAGCTAGTTCCCCTTTGTGCGCTTCAATTGGGCTAAATAATCATATTTATTCTATTATATTGCTTTCAAATTCTGAGAAATATCACGTAGCCTTTCATTTGACTGATTAGCATCTTATCTTATCATATCATATATTTTCTTCGTACTCTTCATCAAGATCTGTTTGCAACGTTCATCCACTTGAAGCCACTGATGCAATCAAAATGTGCAGTAGATCGCCCTTCTGTTGGCAATGCTTCTACATACATATGTACATATATTTTCCACATCTTGAATGAGTTTCTGGTGAAATTCAATTTATTATTTAGCTGCATTCAATGACTAATTCATGAATACTATAATTTTGACTGTGGCTATTGGCACTGATCTGTAAATAACATTCATGCAATTTGAATGCAATGAACTGCTGTTATTAACATTAAAGTTTGATACAAATGAGCTGTTAATCACATTGATGTATCTTGTTGCAGCAGAACTGCTTAACATTAAAATTTGATAGTCTCTCTTATGAGCTGTTAATAACATTGATGTAACATGTTGCAGCAGAACTGCTGTTATTAACATTAAAATTTAATACAAATATATGTATGAGCTGTTAATAACATTGATGTAACCATGTTACAGCCCGAGTGTTTTGTTTTTTTTTGGCGTAATGTTATTTAACATTATTGTAATTTAAGCTTCAATAACTAATCATTTACATATCAAAAATTTATATAAAAATATGAATATTTTTTATACCCTGAACCCATTGAAAATGGGAAATCAGGGTAAAATGTTTGTTTTTTTTATAATTATATCAATTATTAATTAAATTCGTTATTATTTTTATTAAATTGCTGTATTTATATATATTGATCTCTAATCTTTACAGACACGCATGCAGAGTCTAACATCGCCTACAGCTCATTTGAATATCATGGCAACGTTACGGAACATGATCTCGCGTGAGGGTCTCATGAGGTATGTATTTAGTTCATTTAATATGACATCTCCTTTTACTTATGTGATTATCCGATTTGTTTCATTTAGACCCGTACGAGGAGCTAGCGCTGTGGTGCTTGGCGCTGGACCCGCTCATTCATTGTATTTTGCTGTCTATGAGATGACAAAGGAATCGTTGACGAAATTCACATCACACAATCATTTGAACTATGGTGCGTTGCAGCTAAACTAACCCTTTTGATTGATTAAGTTGATTATCGTTTGGTGTTTAATGTCTTGGTGTGTTCAGTGGTATCCGGTTCGGTGGCGACGCTCATACACGATGCAATTTCCAATCCCACGGACGTAATCAAGCAGCGCATGCAAATGTACAACTCGCCATATACCTCGGTAATACGGTGCATGCGGGACGTTTACCTCAAGGAGGGCATCGGTGCCTTCTATCGCTCCTACTCAACGCAGCTGGTCATGAATATACCATATCAGACAATTCATTTTACCACATACGAATTTCTACAGAATATGGTAAGATTGATGTGTTGAAGAGTCAAGAGGAAGAGGGTGAGAGGTCGAGAGAAGAGCTTTACTAAAAATATCTTGTTTAATTCATATAGTTAAATGTGGAGCGGAAGTATAATCCGATGGTGCATATGGCAGCTGGCGGCGCGGCTGGTGCTGCTGCAGCGGCCATAACGACGCCAATGGATGTGATTAAGACTCTGCTTAACACACAGGAAACAGGACTCACCAAGGGCATGTTGGAAGCCAGCCGAAAAGTAAATAGCCAACTAGCAATTACTGAGAGAGATTGATTCCAACTAATGTTCGTTGCTATTGCTTGCAGATTTACCGAATGGCTGGAGCCCGCGGATTCTTTAAGGGCATCACAGCACGTGTGCTGTATTCGATGCCCGCCACAGCCATCTGTTGGTCCACGTACGAGTTCTTCAAGTTTTATTTGTGCGGCTTGAAGCCGGAGGAGTATAAATCGTCAATTACGGGCCGGTCGGAGCTGGCCAAACCTAAGCATAATGTCGACTACGTGCTGCCCAAGAGTGAGGCCGAAGAGCAAGGTGAAGATTTGGCCGATCTGACGGTCAAGGAGGTAACAACGATGCATCAGCCGGCACCGCCAAGTGTGAATGCGTCCGGTGCCATCAAGACGGTCTGTGAACTGTCCACACGAACCGCTGCGCCCACCATCAATATGCATACGAGGCACACGGAAGTGAAGAATCCGTATGAGCGGGGCTTCTCCAGTACGTAAGCTGGGCTGGGCTGGGCTGGGCACGTTAACAGCAGCGACACTAAAAATAAGCGTAGCTTTTAGTTAAGAGAGCAGCCGGAACGAAGCATAATATGTGTATGTAAATATTTGGCGGAGAATGAGGAGAAGACTGCGATGGTGTCGGACACGGCGTTTGAAACGCTTGGCGACTGCCATTGCCCGTTCTTTGCCCTTCGTTCTGGCTACTTTTGTTTGAATAATCGGCGTGGAGTCGGTGTGAGAGTTTTATCACTCCATAGTGGGAGGTTAAATTGTAGTTGTTGTTGTGCACAAAACTCTTGCTACACCCCATCCCTCTCCCTCCCCCTCCTATACACACCCACACACACATACACACACTCCCACACACATACATACGATACAGTCATCTGCGAAATTCTTGTTAAAAATACTGATAATAATATTGTATCTATGTTACTTGAAAATGATTAGAGGAAACCTCCTTGTAAAATACTATTACCTAAAATTATGTATTACTGCGATGATTTTTTTTTTAAACAAATCTAAAAGTATAAATACTTATATGAATATATTTATGTTTATGTTGTTAAAGTAAAAAAGAAAAAAACAAAAAACAAAATGCAAAAATGCAAACAATACAAAAAACGATGAAAAAGAAAAGTAAAAAATGTCTTTCGCGGGAAAATTAATTGATTTGTAATCAAATTACAATTAAAACAAATACAATTTATGCTGTTACAAAAAGTAAAGAAAAAACAACAAATTTTCAATTAGTTTCGATAAACACACAACTGCTTAGAGTATACCAGATGTTGTCCCTGGCTAAACGATCCAATCAATACTCGTTTGTGATGCCGCTCAATTGTTAAAGTTGTATTATTATTAATTTTGTATGTTTGTTTGTTTGTTTGTTTAATCCCCTGTACCAGTTAATCGAGCTATTGATCAATACTCTAATGTACCAAAGTTTTTAGGCTAAAATGAGAAGACGAAGAAAAAAAGAGTTCAATTCTGTAGGCGGCAGCACAATCGAGCAGCGGATCAGGCCGCGGACTATATATACTATATACTATATATAAATATATTCTACCACACGCAAATACATCAAATACTTATGTTTATTGTTTGTTATTTTTATTTACTACACTTTATATATGTATCTCTCTATGTATATAAATGTGCACTTGCTATTTATAAATGTAATCGGTAGCCCTTTAAATGAATACATTTGATTGTTAAACAATTGAAGAGACAAACTTCGACACAAAAGAGACAAACAATGAAGAGAACAAAAAACCCCCTCAAAAATAATTAAATGGCTATATAAAAAACAAACTGTTTTATGTCAAATGCAACAACAACAATTGCCTTTTTATTCTCAATTATATAATTATTTTATTTTATTTATTTTTACATATTTATATGTGATTTGATTTGTGGTTTTTAGAGGATTGAATCCAGGCCGCGACGACGCGAGCGCTGCGATAAAAGTGGGCGGGGCTTGTAGAGATCATCGTTGGTGTAGCGCTGCTGCTGGCACAGCTTCTGGCTGAGCCGTCTGCCCGACAAATTATCTGTGAATTTAGATATATATATATACATATATATATATATTAGATTATCTCTGACTTGAGTCCGCTTTAGCTTTAAGACTACATTGACATGTGTTAGTTCTGCTGGCGTCTTACCCAGTTTTAGAGCTCTAGAGAAACTACAGAATGTGCGATTTATGGATTTAGGGTTTATGCGTGTGGAGGGCATGTGAATAGAAAACAAATGCAGATATGTACAGATAGATAGATATATGTTTACAGTTATATTGATGCATATGCAGCTAGTTGAAGTTTTTAATTTGAGTTTAGGTTTCCATTTGCAGTCTTTGTCTATTTACCTTTCTCGTGCTCTTCGTTCTCCTTGGAATTGACGCTAATCTCGGATGGTGTGGGCGATGTCTTAGTTCTTTTGGCTTTGGCATTTGGACTGCCTGAGCTGCTGCTGCCGCTGCCGCTGCCGCTGCTGCTGCTGAAACTATTTTGCTCTTTGGACGAGGATGCCTCGCTGCTGAGACGACGTTTGCTGACGCTGCGACGCGCACAACTTGTCTCCCCGAGCTCATTTAACACATTGACCAACTGACGTCGATCCTTAATGTGCTGCTCAATCAGTTGCAGACGCAACTTAAACTCGTCAGCGTCGTGCTCGAAGTGTGTAATACTATTGCCAACTACTTTGACTTCAGGTGCGTCCTCAATGCTTGTGGTTTCCTTAACGGGCTCTGCATTTTGTGGATCAGCAACTGAAGCAGCAACAACAACTGCTTCCTCTTTATCTGCAGGTTGTGCACAAACCTTTTCAGGTATTTCTTTAATGCTTTCCGTCTCTGCTGGCACCGTTGCAACATCTGCTGAAGAGTCACCTAAAGTGTCAACTGGTTCTTTTGCTGCCTCCACAACTGTCTCCACAACAGGCTCCACAACTGGCTCCACAACTGGCTCCACAACGGGATCCACAACTGGCTCTACAACTGGCGCTGCAACTGCCTCCACAACTGGCTCTGATGAGTTGGCTGTAGGCGCTATAGATTCCTCTGCGGCTGCCTTTATCTCACTTTCGCTCGCTTCGCTTTTGGCTGTCTCTTCTGTTGGCCTCTGCGCTACACCAGCGCTGCTCAGCTCAACGAAGCTGACTGTGGACTGCTGCAGCATGTCGCTAATGATGACCACATTGCTGGCTGGCACCAGTTCAGCCGAATCATTGTTAGACGTGGTCCCATTGGTGCCATTGCTCTCCGCCGACTTGCTTCCATTTTGAACTGTTGTGGCATCTGTGGTATTCTCTTTAGTTCGACTGTCAGCAGAGTCTGCATTCGATTTACTGCAACTGCCGGGCGGCTCATCATTGGAGTCGTTGCTGTGTCGTTTCTGCAGCTTCGCTTTGACTTCGTTATGATCGTCTTGGATCACTGTTGCTATAGAATTGGAGGCGGAATTGGAAGTTGAATTGGAGCTGGACTTGTTGCGATCCCGTTCACGTTCACGCTTTGAATTGGACGATGAGCTGCCGCTGCCGTTGTGGCTGCGACTATGATGACTATGGCTGTGGGTTTCTCTGCTTTCGCGACTGCGGGTGCGATCGCGATCTGAGCGTGAGCCAGATGAACTGGATTTGTGTTTCTTGTGCGTGGTGGAAGAGGATTCCTGGCGCGTTGAGGAACGCTTAGCGGAGGAGTTGGTGGAGTCGTGATTGCTACGACTTGGTGTGCTTGTCGTAGAGCTCTTCTCGTTTTTTGAGCTGCTGCTCCTATGCTTAGAGCTGGATGAATGTGTTGAATGGGACGAGGAGTGTTTCGAGCTGGAAGACGTTTTGCTGCGTGACTTATCATGTTCCCGAGACTTGCGCCGCTGCTTGTCATCGGAGCGCGAGTGCGATTGTGAATGCTGGCGTCTATCCTTGTCCCTAGAGTGCGATGGCTTCTTTGTTTGCGAGGAGGAGGAAGCGGAGGCCGGCGACGCAGTCAATTCGACAGATTTGTTAATCTCATCTTTAACTTCATCTAATGAAACGGGCAACGTTGTGACCGTTGGCTCAGCCTCGTCTGCCTTTGCATCTGTTGGCGGCAATTCTGGTTTGATCTCTGGCATTTGCGGCTCCTCCGGCAATGGTGGAAGCTCAGGCGTTTCACTTTCTTTGGCTATCATTGGTTGCGAATTGTGTTTTGATTCCGTAAACAGACCAAAATTGCTCTCGGATTTCATGGGCTCTGGCTCTGGCTCAGGCTCTAACTTTGGTTTTGTCTCTATGGGCTTATCGCTGGCCTCGATTATATTGGCCTTCACCTCGCTCATGATGGCATCCTCAATGGAAAGCGCACGCGTTACACCATTCGATCGTTCCGATAACGAATTTCTGCGCTCAGTGCCTGGAATTAGAATAAGTTTAGCAAAAATAAAGCAACATTTGGATTTCACTTGGCCAACCAACCCTCGAATGTGATGGCATCCTGCTTGATATCAAAGTGCAACTGTCGACCACTGTTGTCGCTTGCATCGCTCGAGTTCTCATTGAACTTGGGCATTTGCGCCTCCTCGGACATGCTGGCGGCCATGTTCGTCGTCAGCTCGACGCTGTTGTTGGTGGACGGCGGCCGTGGTGCGTCTGTTGAGGCGATGGTGAGACGACTATCGCTAGATACCTGGGATAGCTGTGAGGCTTGCGAGGCGCCAGCGTCTCGCGAGTCATTCGCCAGCTCCTTGACATCCTTGACCGAATCGGATGTGTTTAACGATGCATTGTTTGTGTCTTCCTTAATGCTGTTGGCCGGCTCAAATGCAGGCGATGTGGCATCATCCTCATCGAGAAGATCATCAATGTCGACACCTGGTGGCAGCTCATCGTCTTTGCTGTCATCCTTCGCATCCGACTTGACAGTTGCACGATCAGAATCTGGACTGATTTGCTCCAAATCTGTGGGCAACAGGCTAGCGGTTGTCTCCACCTTCAGTAGACTGCCGCCATTCATGTGGCCAAGGCCATGGCCAGTGTAGGGCGGCAAAGGTGGCGCTGGCAGCAGCGGCGGACGTGGCGGTGGGTGTGTGGGTGGCGGTGGTGGAGTAATGCCTAAATACTTGTAAGCAATGCTCTCAATTTTGGGCTCAAATATTGTGGCCACCTTTGGGTTGACCACTTGATCCACTATATGATCTACGCCCTTGTCCAGCACATCGGAACTGCAAGCGCACGAGTTATGTGTATATATATAGTGATGGAATAGCTAGAAATGTATTTAGACTTACTCGAGCAAGTGTTTGCGCAGTCTTTCCCTCAGCTGCACTTTGTTTGTGTCGGGCGTCCAATGTTGTTTGCCAAGAAATTCATTGACAGCAGTTTCCACACGATTTCGTACATTTTGGTATGCGGGCTTTGTGTCCACATCAGCCAAACAGCAATTGAAACGGAATTCGTCAAAGACTCCCTGCGATTTGACTTCCTCGATGAGGGTCTTTACGAAATTGTCCATTTTTTGGGGACACAATTAAATTAATTACAATTTATATTTTGGATTAAATGTTTTTCTCAGACGGTATGGTGTGACCAAAGACAATTTATTTTTAAATACCCATTGTTATTTGCTCTTTGAAAGTAAATACGTAGTTTACATTGAGCATTTAGTATTTGGGCAACACTGGCGTAGAACTGTTAAGCAACAGCTGCACTGTTATGGCTATGTTGTCTTTCTCAGCTGTTACATTCAAATTCAAGAATTTTACACTATTTTCATTTAAGTTTTTTAATAAAATCTTGTTTTATTATCATTTCGAAACAAACTGCATTAATAAAACTAGTTCTAGTTCTTTTACAAAAGAACTAATGATTGTTGTTGGTTTAACATTAATGTGCTCTGTTATTATGTGGCGGTACCTGTTAATGTTTTTGGGGTGACCATAGCGGTATGCTAATGCAACACTGCATAAAAATTTGGCGCAAGCAAGCGCTTGGTATGCTTGGAATTATTTGTGCGCTTGTTATATGCAAACTGAATAATTAAGCAATTATAGTAATGAAACTAAGCGCAAATAATACACATACAGAGATGCAAAATGCTGGCGCTGTTCATACAGCAACTGTGGTAATGGAAAACGCGACCGCAGACCCAATAACACCAACGCTAACAAAAACTGAATTGCAATCCTCAAACACAATTCAACGCTTTCCTGGAAATTTGCTTCTTCGAAATTTCATCAACGACGCCGAGTCGGCAACGGATAGCAGTGAGCAGCAAACGGAAAATGAACTGCACAACGCAGCAGAGCAGCGTCAGACGGCACTGGCTGGAGAAAAGCAGCGAGCGAGAACACAAATTCGTAAGTAGAAAGTTGGTTAATCGAAACTAGTTAACAAGGCTAATGAGTGTCTTTAGGAAAGCGCGACTTGATTAATTTGCAATCAAATCTGAGCCCCAAATACATTGGCTATGCCAATGCCAACTCGCCAATAACAACAATGCCAGAAAATTTAGACAAAATGCGCACAACACGTCGCCGTAATCAGCCTCTAAACAGCAGCTGCGATCTAAATGGCAGAGATAGAGACAGCGATGTCGCTTCGCCCAAGACCTGCCTGACGGCAGCTGCCTACTTGAGTCCCATTGATAAGCTGCTCATCAAAAATGGCGCCAATTCCCCGAACAGCACGGGCTTCGAGGCCGACGCTGAGGATGTGGCATTGGTCAAATCGAATCGCAAACAGCTCAAACGCAAACTGAAACGTGACCAAAAGCTGAAAAGGACTCGAACGGAGGATGCCGTCACAAAATCGAGTGTAGATGAGCAACTGAATCAGCCAGAGCCAGAGGCAAAAGCAGAGTCAGACGCTATAGTGGAAACGAGTCCTGTCCAACCTGAGCTATCAATCAAAATTGAGCCAATGGAGGAGGATATTGATCACAAGAACATTCAGACTGATCCAGACCAAATTAATGTTGAACCAAAGCTAAAAACTGAAGAGCTGAAGGATGTAGACCACAATCAGATGGAGTCCACGGCCATGGAGATCGAACAACTGAAATCTCCACCAGATCATATAGAGCCCGCCAACAATAGTGAGCAATCGATCAAGTCACCATCATCGATTAGTTTGGATAGTGCAAAGGGTTCGTCAATTGTCACCGATGCAGGCTGGCCCACCTATCAGGAAGGCGATCTGTATTGGGGCAAATTGTTTAGCTATTGCTACTGGCCCTGCATGGTCTGCCCGGATCAGCTGGGCCAGATTGTGGGCAATCCGCAGACACATCCGCAGCGCAAATCAACGGACAGTGCGCCCGGAGCGCCAATGCCCATACAGGTGCATGTGCGCTTCTTTGCCGACAATGGTCGCCACAATTGGATCAAATCGGAGAATCTGTTGCCCTTTGCCGGCCTCAAAGCATTTCAGGAGCTGCGCGAAGAGGTGCGCATCAAGCATGGCCCGCGTAGCATCAAATACCGTCCAATGGTGGCCAAACAGAATAAGCTGCTCGTGTGGCACCAGGCCATCGAGGAGGCCAATATTGTTGCTCAGCTGCCCTACGCAGAGCGTATGCAAAAGTTCTTTGACCTCTACGAAACAGCCAAGTAAGTGAAAGCTAATCCCCCATCAATCTGAATTATAACCCGAATCCTTTGCTTTTTGCTCTGCTGCCTGCAGCAGCACTCAGAAAAGAGAGAAGCGCACACAGACGAAGTCCGTGCACCACGACACCTCGGATGTGGGCAGCAGCCTGTATGATTCCACGGATAATTTGCTGGCCAAGTCCACGTCGACGGGCCAGCTGGTGGCTGTCAAGCGCGAACGTTCCTCCACACCGTTCAGTCCAGCCTATTCACCCGTGAAGCACAATCATCAGAAACGTGCCAAGCGACGCAAGCTCAGCGGCAACATTGAGGCCGAAGTGGGCTATGCCTCTACTACTGTGCCTGATGCTTCTTCGGAGAAGATGCACTCACCCGATATGGTTAGCTTTAAAAATCCCGAGTTTGGTCAGCTGTTCGATGCGGTCAAGGAGTACGTCATGGTGCATCGGCAGGACGAGACGGTGGAAAAGGTGCTGCTGGCGGTGGTGCGCAACATTTGGTCACTGAAGCAACTGCAGTTGCGTGAACTGGAGCGAGGTTTGGCCAATGGTGATGCAGAGCTGTTGGGTTCGGCTCGCCTGGGCGCGGAACGCGGTCGCGGCGCTGGCACCATAAAGCGTCTCTCGAATCGTCTCAAGACCATGATGCTGCGACGCAGTCTAACGCCGGTTGTGCCGCCCAACTCAACTGCTGCTGCTGCTGCTGCAGCCCACGCAACACTAAATACGCCAGACCCAATGGAGCCGGATCGACAACTGGCGGAGCAAAACAAAGTGAAGAAACCCATTGGCAGACCCATTGAGGAAGTGGTCGATGACATACTGCAGCTGGACCGCAAGTATCTGTTTCGTGGCCTAAGTCGTGAGCCGGTCTGCAAATACTGCTACGAGCCGGGCGGCGATATGCAGCGCTGTGCGCGCAGCTGCAACAGCTGGTTGCATGCCAAATGCTTGGCGCAACAGGCGACTGCAACTGGCAAGTCCATGAAAGCTCCAAAGGCAATCGGGAATACGCCTGAGCCGTTGACCAGCTCATCGCCCATTTCGGACGTGGAGCCCACAGCGACAACGGTAGTCAAGCACATAACTGGCGATGAGATCAAGCAGGAGCAGCAGCAAGTGGAGCAGGAGCCACTGATATGCCAGGAGTGCGCCACTGGCAAGTCGCCTGTGGCCTGTTGCATATGCCATCAGCAACAATTGCCAGCCAGCTCGCCGCCAGCATCACCAGACAAGCTCGAGACAGATGAGTCCAGCAAGCTAATCCACTGCAGCCAGCCCATGTGCAACAGTGTGTTCCATGCCAGCTGCTGCAAGTATTGGCCGCAGGCGAGCTTCAGCAACTCCAACATACGCTGCCCGATGCACGTGTGCCATACGTGCGTCTCGGAGGATCCCAGCGGCAGGTATCAGCAGCTGGGCAGCGCCAAGTTGACCAAGTGCGTCAAGTGTCCGGCCACTTATCATCAGGATTCACGTTGCATTCCAGCCGGTTCGCGCATGCTAACCGTCACCCATCTGATCTGTCCCAGGCACAACATTGCCAAGGCGGATGCCAATCTGAACGTGCTCTGGTGCTACATCTGTGTCCGCGGTGGCGAGCTGGTCTGCTGCGAGACCTGCCCCATTGCGGTGCATGCGCACTGCCGCAACATTCCAATCAAGACCAACGAGAGCTACATCTGTGAGGAGTGCGAGAGCGGACGCCTGCCCTTGTATGGTGAGATCGTGTGGGCCAAGTTCAATAATTTCCGCTGGTGGCCGGCCATCATATTGCCGCCCACTGAGATACCCAGCAATATACTGAAGAAGCCGCATGGCATGAATGACTTTGTGGTGCGCTTCTTTGGCACCAATGATCATGGCTGGATATCGCGTCGACGCGTCTATCTGTATATTGAGGGCGATACTGGCGATGGCAACAAGAGCAAGTCCTTGATGTCCAAGCGTTATACGGTTGGCGTGGAGGAGGCAACACGCTTCCTCAAGATCATCAAGGAGAAGCGACAGGAGCAGGCCCTTGGTCGTTTAGGTGGCAATAAGCTGCATCCGCCGCCGTATATCAAGATCAAGGCTAACAAACCGGTGCCGCCCGTACGATTTGTGTTCAATGAGGAAGCGCTGAACATCTGCGAATGCAAGCCGGACAGGCTGCATCCTTGCGGCCCTGAAACGGGCTGCCTCAATCGCGTGCTCTATCACGAATGTCATCCGGATTACTGTCGCGCGGGCAGCCGTTGCGAGAATCAGCTGTTTGAGCTGCGCAAATCGCCGCGCCTCGAGGTCGTCTACATGAACGAGCGCGGCTTTGGCCTGGTTAGCCGTGAGCCCATCTTCGAGGGCGACTTCATCATCGAGTATGTGGGCGAGGTGATCAATCATGCCGAATTTCAGCGCCGTATGGCCCAAAAGACACGAGATCGCGATGAGAATTTTTACTTTCTGGGCGTCGAAAAGGATTTCATCATTGATGCTGGCCCCAAAGGGAATCTGGCACGTTTCATCAATCATTCCTGTGAGCCGAACTGTGCGACCCAAAAGTGGACAGTCAATTGCATCAATCGCGTGGGCATCTTCGCCATCAAGGACATACCAGAGGTAAGGCAGATGATATGGCATATGGTATATATCAAAGCATATTTCAATTTCAATATAATTGTAGAATACTGAGCTCACGTTCAATTATCTGTGGGATGATCTAATGAATAATGGCAAGAAGGCTTGTTTCTGTGGCGCCACGCGTTGCTCCGGCGAGATTGGCGGCAAGCTAAAGGAGGAACAGCTGAAGGTAATGAAGCAAATATTTTAAATTTAATTAAACAGCAATTGAACTAAAATATCCATAAACAGGAGACAAAACTGAAGCAATTACAACGACAGAAAGGCATTCGCATCAATGTCAGCGCGCCCAAGAAGAAAGCAGCGAAGCGGGTCAAATCCTCCAAACACGTCAGTGCAGATGCTGTGCCCACAGCGGACTCAACAACGGATGCTGATGCCACTGCCACTGCCACTGCCACTGCTGATGCTGTTGATGTTGCTGCTAAGGCACCGTAGTTTAATAGACATGATTATAGTTCATTATTTTATATATATATATATACGGCATTTTTGTTTTTTTTTATTCATTATTCAATTCAGTTTTATAGACAACTCATTGAATAACGCCGGACTATGGACGCTTCTATATTTACATATATATATAATTTATTGTTTTTTATAATTAAGTATGAAAGTTATAGAACAGATTAGCCGCATGAGAAATGTATTTTTTAAAGTTTTTGAAATGAATAAACGCAAAAGGCATTGCACGAATTCCGTTTTTCTTTTGTTGTACTCAAAAATTTTTATTTCATTATTAAATCAGTTCATTATTTGGTTCACATTATATATAGATATAAATTTATGTATAGATATATAGTTGCTTCGACAACTGCCCGTAGAAAAATATGCTTATATAGATACATATCATATATGTATGTATGTATATATGTATGCATTATTTATACATATTTTGTTCCACTTTTGGTGTAGTCGCTTAGCTGGCCTACAGTAAAAATGTAGACAGCTCTTTGGCATTGGCATAACTCGTACTCGTACGACTAACGAACAAAAAAAAAATGTAACTAAAGATCTATATTACGTCTTAAATTTAGAATCTAAGAGTATGCACTTTAATCTTAAGTAGGATTCACTACTTTGTAACGAGCAAGAGATAGAGAGAGAGGGGGTAGAAATAGAGAAACGAATGCCAAACGTAAAGAAAACAAAATGATAAATCCAAATATCAAAAAAGGAAACGCAGATTGTTAAACTGGCGTCGCTGGCTCATTCAACAGTTTCTGCTGACTAAAGTGACCCGCATTGAACTTTGGAACAACGGCTTCAATTTTCTTGACAATGGAGTTCAGCGACTCCCGCGACATCTCGTAAAGCGTGTTGAGCGAGATCAGACGCATGCCGCGCTGGTTGCACACCTCAATCACAGACCATTTCTCAAACAATTTCAAGCAATTGCGCACGGAGTCAGTCGAAATGCTTTCAGCTAAAAAGTAAACAAATTTAATTAGTTCATTATCTTATGGCTTAAGGCATAGAGCATTGCTTACCATATACACAGCTACCCCGGGTAACTTTATTGGATATATCGTTGATAACGAAACTGATAAATTCGGATTCCAGCATTGCGCTGCGATGCAGAATTTGCAGCGACTGAGCAACAGCCAAATATGTTGAGGCGAATGGAGCTAGGACCTCGCAAATGTTGCGCTGCTGTTCGAGCGTTTCTCTGGCCAGCAACAGCAACTGGGAATCCTCCTGCGATACGTGCAGATAGTCTTCATTGTCAGTATCATCGCCCTCATCCAAGTCGTAGGCCAATTTACGCGCCATGCGTCGTGTCTCCGCCACATGACCTGATTCGTCCACCTATAAATATAATCATTGGCAATATATATATATATATATAATATATATGTATATTTCATTACCTCATTGCGGCGCAGGCAACCATTGATAAGCAGCTCGTCTACTTGCTTATACAGCATACTCTCCAGTACTTGCGTTGGCTTGTTCAGTATAAATTCGTAGCGATAGACAAGACAATTCTCCAAGGCAGTCTCAATTAGTTTCTTTTGCGAAACACCTGTTGTTTCATTAGCATCATCTTTGGGCTGTGGCAGGAGTGCATGAAATGTGGTTAACAAAATGGAGCTGAGTGCAAAATGAGGCGTCAGCACGTTGGAGTAGTATGACAGCTCAATGAAACTTTCCACAGAGGGCACGGCACGTATAAACATGCGGCCATTCTCGTCGCGTGTGCGTGTCACCAGATCTATATTATTATAATATACATATATATAAACATATCAAATTATAGGCAAGAGTAGGGGCTACCTGTGCCCAGCAGATCACAGGCATAATCCACAATGTGCGCCGATTCGCCTGAGAAACCTAAGTCCTTGCAGCCAGTCAGCGTGTTACGCAGATCATCGAGCGCAGCAGCAATTAGCTGCTCCTCGGCGCCATTGCGAAAGCGTGTGAGTAGCAGAAAGGCCAAAGCATTGGTAGACATCACAGACGTGGCTGCAGCACAGTCAAAAACTACCTGGCGTGAGATGCTTTCGATAAGATTGCGATGTTCCTCGCAGACGACATCGGTACCGTACAGCGAGGACGTTGATTGATTGTGCTGAAGGGTTCTGTAGCCGTAGGTAAACAGATATGAAATACATATATAGAAATTTCCATTGAAATTGTGTTTATGTTACCTGGCTGCTGGTTTGTACACCTTTGAGTTGCCATCTTCGCGTGCAATTTTATTGTACGAGTTGACGAGTTCGCGTATTGAATAGGGCTCATTGAAATCGATGCGCATCAGTCCATAGTTGGAGTTGAGGGCCTTCCAAATGCCCGAAATGGCCTTCCTGAATGACTCCGGCACCTTTTTCTCGCCCTTCTGTTCACGCACGAAATTACCGTCGACCAGACGCTCGTAGTTAACAGAGACGGGCACCAGCAGGGCGTCCGGTATGCTGCCATCCATGAAGGCATTCACAATCACCGATAATATACCGCCCTTGGGCATGCACGGCTTGCCCGTGCGCGTTCGTCCGCCCTCGATAAAGAACTCAACGTTGTGACCCTGTTTGAGAGCGTGCGTTAAATACAAATGGAGAGCTGCACGATAAAGCACATCTTTCTTGCCCTCGACGGGATCGATTTTGCGCTTGATAAAGAAGGCGCCCAGGCCACGCAACAGAGTGCCAAAGACTGGTATCTGCAGATTGTTGCCAGCGGCAACAAGTGGACTTCGAATATCATTGTTGGTCAGTATGAAAGTCACCATGATGTAGTCCAGATGACTACGATGCAGTGGCACAAAGATCAGCGGCGTGTCTGGCGAACGTTTCGAGGCATTCTGCAGCATTTCTATTTGTTTGGTATTTGTCACAACGCCAGACAGGAAGCAGGGCAGGAGTTTGTAGAGCAGCCACGAGGTTATGGCCAGCAAGGTATTGTTCAAAGTGGAGCCCATTTCCTTGAGTATGGTGACGGCGCGTTGCTCTTGCTTATGCAGTATCTTCTGATACGAGATGCCCGCCTTGGCGTCCTCCTCCTCATCCTTATCGCCGCTAATGCTGCGGCCGAGCAGGCGATGTCCATTTTTGGCATAGCGTTGTTCACGTAGCGTTTGCTCGGCTGCCTGCTTAATGGCATGCTTGAAAACGACATCGTTGTGCACAATTTCTGTAACCTGTAGAATAACACCAGACAGAAGGTGAGTTGTTAATTTAAATTGTTATTTAGAGCATGCGCTCACCTGGCGGTAGTCAAATTTCTCGCTTCGCACCACCTGAGCCACATAGGGCAAGGCATTGCCCCAGTCGAAAACGCTTTTGAATGGCTTTAGTCCGGCATGAGGCGTTAGCTGTAACATATTCCGAGTGCCGATGCCATGCTCCAAAAAGTTCTGCGGTTTCGGCTCCTGCATAAGCAAAGCAAATCAAATTCTAATAAATATATTTATGTATGTATATATATACACATGTGATGCAATTCGCCCGCGCAAATGCAAAAGTGCGTAATGAGCTATTCGAATCAAAAACGAGACTTACCTCAAACCAGCCACGCGCCTTAAACCCATTCATTGTAACTAAAACTAACAAATTCGTTTATATATATATATGTTTTTTGTACTTTGCTTTTGTATTAAAAATTCACATTTCATTCAATAAAGCGCCGGCAAATGAACGCGTTGAACGATAGCTTTCGTCTAGCTTTCCTAATATATATCGATTGCGAATTCTATCGACTCGGACAACAACAAAGATGGCAACTCCACGGAATTGTCGAATGGCGCCACATGTAATGTTTGCATGTGTACGCTGTGTGATTTACTGAATGAAGAGCTTATCAGCTAGCTGCTCACCCATCCATACATACATACATACATACGACGTATGTATGTATGTATTTTGTTACGTGTTCTAAGGTTAATGAGAATGCACACAGGCGGGCGATTTGATAAGCGGTGTAAACTTACATTTGATGGACGGAGCGTAAATAGAATCTCATTGCCAATGGTGTTGAACTTTCCCAGCGATGAACGATAGCTTAGATTCAAATTGGGAAATAAACGGGCGATAATAGCGGGTGCTCTGTAAGCAAAGAAATTTAAATAATACAAAGAAATTATCGTATCGTTCTACTAGCTACAAATAGCTTATGACTTTTAGCTACTGCCTCTTATGTTAAAATTATTAAATTCTTACTGCTCTATTATAATCAATAGTGCGCAATAAATTTTACGATTTCCCCACTGAAAGCACCTCATATAGTCTGTAGTCCAATTTGCAGCTATATACAGCTGTGCGTACATATGTATGTATTTTTATAAAGTTCACTAACCTAGATTATATACATACATGTACGTTTGCCTGATAAGTAATTAGTTGTCCACAAAAACAAAGCTAATTGAATTGTGTGCAAAACAAATTTTACTGAATAATGTATACACAAACACATACACATACAAAGTATATGTAAAAGCAACAAAGTGGCAAGGACGTTCATCATCTGTGGACTATCGACTAGACTATCGAGACTATGTTGCCAGATAGCTAAATGAGAAACCGTTATTTGTGAAAATATTCTCAAAATGTTCCCTGTGCATTGCAATAATTGCTATACAAAACGGGAGGCTGCACCCGGTACGGAATTTCAACTTACTCGCTGCCATCACATAATCTGCGCCAGCTGCTTGCCCAATTCAACAAATGCCGATCGCAACTGTCCCGTCTGCAATCGCAGCTTTCATAGCGTTGCCATTACCAGCTCAATGCCCACCCATGCTGCCAATTATTTTACAAATCCCAGCATATTTTTGAAAATGTATCGCAGCATTAGCCAATTCCAAAGTGATCAGCGCAACTCGTACTATGCAAACTTCTATACAAATCAGGTGCAACTGCCGAAGAAGAAACTCAAGCTGCAGGGATACCTAAAACTGGAGGCCCAACTGCGAGAGCAAAACACCAACGAAATGCGACGCATCGCCGAGTTACGTAACTACATCGACTACTATGAACGCAACGATGAGAAGCTGCTGGGCAGTGCAAGCGCAAGCTGCAGCTCTTCGGATATCTCGAGCATATCACGCAGGATGAGCCGCCCCCGCTCCCGCTCCCGCCCCCGCACACCCTCATTCAGCGCCACAGACGACACCACACTCACTGATGAGGCTGACATGAACGAAAGCGAGCACATGGAGAAATTTGACAAGCTCCTCTCGCAGGCAACGTCAACCATTTCACAACGCTCGAAATTTAAGAAGTCTAAAAAGAGAGACTATAGAAATAATGACAAAAGTCAGTAATTAACTTGACCAAAAAACAAAAATGGGTTTATCTAAAGTCTAAAAAACAAAATTTTCATGTTTAAGCTACGAAAGCACAAGCATTTAAATTCTGACCTTAAGCTTAACTACTCTATAAAGCGAAATGTTTAATGCATAATGAAATCTATATATTGTTTGTTTTATCAAAATATTTAAGTCAAATGTTTAATTACTAATAAATTTATTTGTATCAGTTACACGTGTTCCGGAAAGTTTTTTTTTTTTTTGTTAGTTTTAAGATTTAGCTCGTGTTAAAAACTACATATAAACAAATAAACATATGCATACATACATACATATGTATGTATACGTATATGTATGTATGTATGTATATACATATGTATCAGAATTTACGTATTATATGATAATACGGAATAAGAGCTTCACGAGATTAGAATTACTTAAGACTTAGAAACGCCATTTTCAATATGTTTGGAGTGGAGGCGGCGCAAAATAAGTTGAACAATTTTCAATTTTGAATTTTGAATACGAAATTTTATTCTCTCGACTTCTGTGTTATACTTCATAAAAAGGAGCGTTTTTTTTACATAGTGAGCTTATGCTAATTCTTAAGCTAGGATCACGATTGAGTAATGTAACTGTGTCTTTTAACAGTGAGCTAGGGTAAGCAACTTATGCTATTAACAGCAGCTACCACTGCTAATAACATGACAGGACTATGTTGGGGGGAGGAGCAGCTCTTGTTAATGGAATTTCGGTAAAAATCAAATTTTGTAAATGCAAAATATGTAGCAAGCTATAAACCCTAATCGTTTTATTAGCGAGGCTTTATTGTATACGTGTGTGTGTTTATGTACACACTTGCATAGTCATTTTGCATTTTGTTTATTGTGGTTTTATCGTTTATTGGTTTATATTTCGAAGCCATTATCGCAATAATACTTTCTGCTTGAGTCAAGTGAGGCAAACATCAATCAGCTCAAATTATGAATTGAGCTTTGCACTGGTATGAAGTAGCTGATTGAGATTAGCTTTACGGGCCGATTAAGGGGGTACGGTACACTCGACATAACAATAGCAAAAACTTAATCAGTTAATTAGCTGGTCATTTAATACAGAACACACGCACATGCATATGCCTGCCACAAAGGAGATTTTCAATTATGATAATTGTTGCCAAACGATCGAACGAGTTGCGACGCTTATCGCAACAGCAACAACAGAGCGACGTTGTGGGAGGTAGAGAGAGAGTGAGAGCATGAGAGAGCGAGTACAGGTGCGAGTGCATGCAAAATGAAATACAAATAAATTGACTATTGCGTCAGCAGCTAGCGTGCAAATGACCTTAGTGCATCCTTAGGCATACGAACAACACACACTAACGACTATCGACTGCTCTTCCTTTTTGGCCACGACGACACGTGCTTGATAAGCGCTATGCGTTACATACGCCAAACGACACGTTTGGACACGCAGATTTGGCGAACCAAATTCAAAAGCTCGTTTCGAATGCGCTGCATAACTTAAGCGTCACAGCAACAACACTATGATCGTTTACTACGCGATTCTTAAGTGTTTTCATTGTATACGTGTGTGTGTGTGTGTGTCTAAATATAACAAAGCTTTTGAGAACCAATTTATATAAATACATGCATGTAAATAAGTAAATCTAATGCAGTTAGATAAATTTGCATTGGTTTGTTTTTTAAGCAAAGCTTTTTTACTTTGCGATTGCAACTTTGTAATTTTTAAATTAGTTTATCGAACCACTTTTTAATCGAATAGGTGAACGATAGCTGCTGATAAGAGATTTTACGCAATTGACGTACTGCGATTTATTTACAATTTTAACTTTTATAGAAATACAATGTATGCAAGAATTATAAATATCTCTAGTGAGTATTTGCTTTAATTTTTATCTCATCACAGATAAGACAGAGTATATAACTGAAGCTTAACAAAAATGACAGATTGCATAAAGCCAATATAAACGTGCTCATCTCGTATGTATAAATGCAATTTTCATTTACATTGTATAAATATTTTTGAAAAATGTAATCACAGCTTGAACAGCAGCATATCACTATTGTAGCCACTACTGTATTTAGGTACATAAATACATACATGCAGTTCTGTGCGTGTGTGTGAGTGTGCTTGCCTGCATATGTATGTGTTTTGTATGTACAGCTGCTTGTCGGCGTCATTAATTGAACTTGACAGATGCGATGCTGCTGGCTATTGCTGCCGGCAGAACCACTGACGACGCCATCATCATCACCAGATGACTTCTCTGGCTTCCCAAGCCCATCGATATTGTTGTTGTTGTACTTACCTAGTTTTAGCAAAAACGTAGTAGACAATAAGCGCAACGGATGCGATTTCGATGCCGCCAAGCAAGGAAATTTCCGCCACACATTGGGCAAAGTTTAAAATGGTCGTCAACATGATGATGAACAAAGTGCGTGGCCTTTTGTAATGGTGGCCCGCAATTATGATGACACCCAGTAGTGGCGGCACTAATATGTAGCTGATGTTGCTGGCTGATATGTACTTTGCCTTGACTGTCCGCAATCTTTGCGGAAAAATACGACGCGCATGGAAAGAGCGTCTCCTGCTCTCCGCACACTATGTATGTATGTCTGTCAGTGTTTACGTGCTGCCGTATACAGTTGCGTCCCTCTCCGTTCGCCTATGCCCAGTGTGCTATGGCCATATACATACATACACATACATATATATTGCGTTCTACTCTACATAACCAGACATCATCGTGGATGTCGCGACCCGTAATTTCGCGAGACAACGTTGTGAATTTGTATTAAAGTATCGTATGATTTGGATTCTGCGCGTTTTGATTTATTTCAATTTCGCTTTGATTCGCATCAATCTTGATAATACACGCTTTATTATTGTTCTTTGATTTTTGCTATTCTTTATTTCTTATATTTGTTTTTGTTTTTGATTTTTTTGCTTCTTAAGTGTGCAATAAATTAAACTGAACAATTGTTTCTGTTCTATTTCGGCACTGACACTTCTTATTCTCTTCCTTGCCAATTCTGTTGTTGCCGGCTTCCTTTGTTATTGCTGAATGGATTTTTTATTCTTTGTTGTTGTTTTTTTTTATTTTTTTATATTTTTATTTTCGCTCTTGCTAAAGGTAGCGCACTGCACGCGCAAATGATACGTCCGCTCGGCTCGAGCGCGCAATTCGGAATAAACACGCTTGCAATCGTTGCTCTTTAATTAAATGCCAATTAACGTGTGACAACAAAAGTGAACACACATAAAAAACAACGTATAATAAAATATACATATATAAACTTAGCGCGCTAGCCGAAGATCATCATCACTGACAGCACCAGCAGCAGCAACAATTCACGAGTGACACAAGTTTTGCCGATAAGAGCATCGATAGGCAGAATGTTATCAGCTGGCAGGAGAGAATAGTGAAAGAGAGAGAGCGAGAGGGAGAGAGGCACCACAGCTCTATGCTCTCTTGAAGACAAGTAGCATTGCGAGCAGTGTTGCCAGCTCTTCAGGGCTTCAGCTAGCCAGATGAGGAAGTGAAAAAAGCCAGAAATAGCTAAACAAAACTATAAACTGAATATAAAAAGAAGCTTTTACGGTATTAAGGTTTTTTGGGTGTTGACTTGAAATTAATAATCGTAAAACACACCAAAATGTCTTTACAATTGCCAAATTATGAATTTTTTTGTTGGCTTGTTATTCTTTAATGCAAATTCAAACCGCATCGAAATCCACTTTAATTTGATAAAATTGTATTCACTCTATTCTAGTCTGATAATAATAACCTTTTAATTTTTGCTTGTTTTCAAATCCCATCTCTTGGTATGCTATTGGCTTATAAAACATCCAATTTGGACATTTTCCCACAAAAAACAATCCATTTAATAATTAAAAACAGCCATAATTCAGCCAGCCGCTATATCACCACATTCTGTAACTGTCGGGAAAATAGCTAAATTGGCAACACTGACTGCAAGTCGCGATTGCCGAGTGAGACACATTGAGAGCCACACATGACGCAGCAGAGAGCGAGCGAGCGAGTACCTTTGGACTAAGATTATGTATCTTCCTCTAAGGCAACACGCTCTTTAAAACAGAAGTATTGCAAAGGAAAGTTAGAGAGAGAGAGAGAGCGAGCGAGCGGTAGACACGCGGCATCAAAAAGAGCAACAATCAAAATAATGGCCTAAGACTAAATAGTTTAATTAGATATTACTTTCGCACTGTATTATGAATAAAATTCATACAACTTTTGTTATTTATTATATAAAAAGAGTTTTGTAGTCGGCTATTGTGTGGAAAGCAAATCAGTTTACTTCTTGGCCGCGGGTTTCTTGGCGGCGACCTTCTTCTTGCGGGCGGCCAACAGCTTGGCGCGGTTGGCAGCAGCCTTTGTGGCGACGTTGGCGAAATGCGACTTAGCCAGCTCGACGTTCTGTTTCTTGGCCTTGGCCAAAACCTTGGCCACGGTACGCTTCTCAGCAGCCAGGGCGGCACGACGCTTGAGGACCTCAGCATATGGATTCAACTTGATCAGTTGACGCACATTGGACAGAGGATTGAGGCGGCGCACACGACGGAACACATGCTTGCGTGGATCACGCAGCACCTTGCGGATCTCCTCGGATTTCAAGAGGCGCGACAGATCTGTGTTGGCCATCTTGGGCTGGGGCAGATTGTAGCCCTTCTTCAGAGTGGATGGCTTCTTCCAGGTGCCGAACAGATCGTTCAGGCGCGAGAATGCCGACTCGGTCCAGATGACAAAACGGCCAACATGACCGCCTGGTGCCAGTTTCAGCAAATTCAGCTTATCCACACTGATCGTCTCAATGCCGGGGATGTTGCGGAATGCCTGACGCAGACCCTCATCCTTGTGGTAGACAACCAGAGGACCACGACGGGCAATGCGGCGACGGTCGCGCATGGTACCACGGCCAGCACGGAAGCGCTGCGACTTGTACACCTGTAAAAAGGATTTCACATATTTAGTAAAAATGATTCCATACGAATTATGATGCAGATGTTGCCCTCCACTGCAAACGGTTGTAGCTTTGGATCAGGCTACAATCGTAATGCCTAGGAGGGCATTTCTATCTAGCAACGCATTATAAACAATAACCGAAATACAAAATATATACAGTATTCCGCTTATAGATGCGTTGCCAAAAGAATTGTCTATAGTATTGAATACACACCTTCTGGATATCTGCCCAGACCTTCAGGCGGCGCAAGAAGACGACAGCCTGCTTGGTTTTCTGCAGCTTCTGGACCTCATCGGACACAACCAATGGGAACTCGGAGACGCCATCGATGACATGTCCCTTGGACTGCACCAATGCTGGCACACCGGAGGCGGCGATGGCCGACACCAGAGCGTAACGACGCTGGTTCACATTCACCTTGCGGTGCCAGCGACGGAAAGTCTTGGTTGGTGCGAACATGCGACCGCCACGGCACATGTTGCCGAAAGCACCCTGGCCGGAGCGATGGGTACCACCACCACGGACACGGGGAATACGTGCCACAGCACGTCCAGTACCCCAGGACTCGGCAGAAGTCTGGTGACCTGATCGCGTGATAGAATTAATAATAAATTCATTTTCATTTGTTTACAAACAAAAGCACTTACCAGCCAACTCGCTGACGGCATAGGCCTGACGGTTGTTGCGGCGCATCAGCTGGTGCACATCATTGACCACATCCGGACGGATGGGTGCCTTGAAAACGGCGGGCAGGCAGATGGTCTTGTCCTTAGCTGCCTCATTCTTTTCCGTGTACACGGAGACCAATGGCCTAGCGGTGCCTAAGCTCTGCAAAAATTACAAATTATTTATATTCAATTCTGAATCACAATAGTCGCGCGGCCGACGCACACTGCTAACACGTGGAGGTTAGGACGAAGTTTTCTGGCATATTTTTAATGTTTTTCGCGTTTAAACTCTGTAAAATCACAGTTTTTGCAGTATACGTTGGCACGGACAACACTCAAACACATTTTCTCACCATTTTCGCTGATTTTTAATCCCAAAAAATGGTTTTAATTTTTCTGCTAACGCAGATGCCGTCCTCTATTTAATAAGAAGAACGAAGAAAGAAAGAGAGCTGCCGGAAACGACCTAAAAGTGCTGCCAATCGCATTTCAGACAACAGGGTTGCATTTTTGACAACATGCCGCTGTTGGACTGTCAAATTAAAAAGTGCTGAAAATGCGGTATATGCCTATCGAATATTACGGACGTTTTCCAACACTAAATAAATATAAACAATAAATTGTGTACTTTTATGCCGAAAATCATTTAGTTATTAAAACAAATGGCTGATGAAGTTATTGTTGATGCTTTGCCTTACATAGATCACGGCTATGATGATGTGGGCGTCAGAGAATCGGTATTTCAAGTGTTATATACTGCTGTTTTTGGTTATGCTAACATTTTTGTTGCCATTTCAGGCGCTGGCCATGGTCGAGGAGGAATGCCGACGCTATCGACCCACCAAGAACTATCTGGACCATCTGCCACTGCCAGCAACCTCACCATTCGAAACGCCACTGATGATCAATGAATTTGAGCGCATACAAAATCGCCTGCCCATGGAGACGCTCTCCATGAAGCGTTACGAACTGCCGCCGCCGCCCTCCGGCAAGCTGTCCGAGGTGTCTGCCTGGCAAGAGTCGATTGAGAACTCCATGGCACAGCTGGAGCATCAATGGGTGCGTTCGTTAAATCTTGAGCTAATGCTAGATTACGGCACCGAAGCCTGGAAATCGTATCTGGAAGTATTCACGGCGATGCAGGCCAAGGCACAGCTACAGCTGCAACAGCTGAAAAAGGATATGCAGGACATCAACTGGCAGCGTAAACAGGCACAGACACAGGCGGGCGAGAAGCTGCGCGCTCTCGAGGCACACTGGGTGCTGCTCGTATCGAAAAACTATGAAATTGAAACCGAATGCGTTGAGGTCGAAAAAGTCATAAAAGCGGCGCGCGAGCAGCTCGCACAGCTAGCGCCACCTATTGTAGAGACAGTGCAAACAAATGGCCATGTGACAACGGAGGAGAGCAATGGCCATGATAGCAATGATGATGTAGAAGAGGAGAAGATGGAGGAGGAGGAGGAGCGGCAGCGGGAGGAGATGGTGGAACAGCAGCAGGAGAAGATGGAGGAGCAGCAGGAGGAGAAGATGGAGGAGCAGCAGGAGGAGAAGATGGAAGAGCAGCAGGAGGAGAAGATAGAGGAGCAGCAGGAGAAGATAGAAGAGCAGCAGCAGAAGATGGAGGAGCAGCAGGAGAAGTTGGAGGAGCAGCAGAAGATGCAGGAACAGCAGGAGGAGAAGATGGAGGAGCAGCAGGAGGAGAAGATGGAGGAGCAGCAGGAGGAGAAGATGGAGGAGAAGGAGGAGCAGCAGCGGCAGGTGCAGCAGGAGCAGCAGCAGCACGAGGAGGAGCAGAAGGAGGAGAAGGATGCTCCTGCTGCAGAGGAGACTAATGTAACTAATCAAGCTGGGGATGAGGTCTCAAATGATGCATAGTCTGGCTGTAGTTTTTGTTTACTATAATTTGTACAATTTGAATTAAATATACATACATTTATATATATATATATATATATAATATATGCTTAAATATCTTGAGTCGTATAACAAGCAAAATGCGAATACTTTGTATAAATATAGGATTCGTGTGTTTGTGTGTGTTGTGGTTAGCTCCACCTAGTCTAGCTTCAAGATTAAGTAATTGTAGTTAATACAGCTTCCATTCGCTGTCCTCAGTTGTAGTCGTGTATGGCACATTTGTGATGCTATCTATGGCTGATGGTTGGGCGGAGCCCAGGAGCGCGAGGTGGGAGCAGCAGCAGCGGATCAGAAAAACAAAGGGAGCAGCATATAAAGGAACCATAGCATTTAGCAGGATATGTGGCGAGGGCGGGGGGCGTGTGCGCTTGATCGCTCCCAGTGCATTCCGTAACCAAATTAGTTTTATGGATTCGCTGTCCAACATCTACAGCGTTGTCTCAGGCACCTGTTCCGAGTGTGGCAATCGGTGCATCAGCAGCTGCTGCTGCTCCTGCTCCAGGCGCATGTCTGCCACCTTCTGCTCCAACTTCTTCATGCGCAGCTGATATTTGCGTTTGCTCTGCTCCAGCAGCTGGCTCAGATTGCTGCAAAGAGGAGTCTTGGTTAGATCTGTGCAGTGGATAACTTTGATGCTCTCTTACTCATTGGACTTCTGCAATTGTCGGAAATTCTGATGCATTTGCTCGCACTGCTCGTCATTGGCCTTGTGAGCGGCATTTATGTTCAGCAGGGTTTGAATGCGACTCTTCAGCTCCGTCTCCCGGCTGAGCGCCTCGACCAGCTGCTGCTCGGTGAGTGCTGCCTGCTCCGCCTCCGAGTAGGACACTCGATTGTTTGCCTGCAGCTGCTTCAGGGCCTCATGGAGTATGCTCACACGCTCGTTCGCATACTGCTGCTCGTGCTCCGCCTCCTCCTTTTTGGCCTTCAGCTGTTGGTGCTGTTCGCGCAAGTCCAGCAGCTCCTGCATGATGACCGCCGTCTCCAGATCCATGGGCGAGTGCTTCTCCTTGTCCAGCTCCTGATCCTGCTCCAAGGCCAAGCGCTTCTTCTCGAACACATCGCTAAAGGGCGATTCCAGATTGACTATGGTCTGCTGTACCACCGCGCGGCGGCCCTTCAGCTTCGAGACATGGCAACGCAGACGATTGTCATCGTCGCTGCACCAATGTTGCTTGTGCTTGGGCACCTGCTCCACGCCCAGATGCATGTGATGCTGCCAGGGACCCAAGCTATTCTCGCACAGCTCCTTTTCGCTCTCGAGTCGTGCGAGCAGATGATGCGCCACCGTCTCCACGGCACGGCGACTCTCCTCGGCGGCAGCGGACTTCTCGCTAAGCAAGGCCAGCCTGAAAGAGACCAATGAATCAATCAATCAATCAATCAATCAATCTATCAATTGATATACCCACCTGCTTTCCAGTAATGCCAGCATCACATCATACGCCTCAATGGCGCGATCGCTGCAGTTGAGCGCCAGCTGCAGTGCGACCGCATTTGATTCGTATTTGCCGCAGAGCAGATACAGGTGCTCGGTGTGCTCCTTGGACTCATCCAAGGTGAGCGAGAGCAGTGTATTGCGCACCTTCAGCTGCTCCAATTTGCGCTGCACTCGTTTCAGCTCCAGTTGCAAAGGCGCCATCAAACTATCCATGAGGCTGCTTTGCTTGCAGACCAAATGCTCCACGAGATTGATGTCCTGCAGGAGTTGGAAGACAGACATATTGAGCATGTGCATGCTGCTGACCTCATTGCTGGCTTACCTCATTGCTGAGCTCTGTCTGGTCTTTCTCTTGGTCAGGCGACGCTTCCAACTGGGATTCACTTTTGCTGGCGCAACGCAGCTTCACTCGCTCGGCCATTTTGACGCACTTCTGTGGACTGGTCACGGATACGCAGGCTGCAAGGATTAGGTTTAGTTTGAGGGGCTTCAATTGTTCTCTCGACTAACCATTCAAGTCGTTGAGCTGGTTGCCATTCTCATTGGCCTCCATGTCGCAGGCAAAGTAGATGACATTGGGTTGGTCCTCCACGACAGCGGAGTCCTTGTCCTTGGTGGCCATCTCGGCCTGCAGCAGCGCTATCTGTGCGCGCAGATGCAGCACCTCCTCCTGCAGCGCCTCCAGCTGCCCTTTGCTAATGGCCTCCTGTTGCTTGATGTGCACATTCTCGGAGCAGGCGCCTTCGAAGTCCTCCAATGGCTCCGTTTGACACTCGCCCTCCGCATTGGTTAGATTCAGCTCTGAGTTGTATATGGAACCCTCCTGGTAGCTGACCTCTGTTGAGTGGAGATATTTACAGATTGCTTAGAGAATGTCATCAATTGGACTCACCACTGCCTTCGCCCTCCGGCTCCTGCTCCTCCATTATGATATGCTCCTGTTTGCTGCGCAATTTCTTGCTCAGTTCCGCAATGACGCAGTGCATCTCTGTGATGCGGCACTCGTGCGCTTGGCTAACCACCTCCAGACGCTTGTGGCACATATCACGCTCCACATTGCTCTCGGCCAGCTGGCGCTCAGCCTGTTGCAGGCGCTGCGACAGCTCACGCACTCGATTCTCCAGCTGCTGCACGGACAACTGTTCCACCTGCCAAAGAGAGAGAGAAGAGAAAGAGAGAGAGAGAGAGAGAGATTAGCTGAGTTGTGGAATTGGATTGAGGCTTAGTTGTCACATTGATGGGTCGTCGGGACATGGGCTGAGCCATTAGCGTATATTCCCAACTGCGTCGCTTCTCGGCATGTTGAAAGAATCCCCCGCCCCCGGGCCCAGTGCTGTTGCCGCCTAGGGGCGTGTCACTGCAGCACAGACAGCTCAGGCTGCGCGGCAGCAGTTCTTCCGATATCATGACCCAATCAAAAAAAAAGAAGCAAAATAAAACGAATTTTCTCCAGCGATTACGTCGTCGTTGTTGCTGCACTTCGTCTTGCAGCTTGACCCTGCGTCTTGCAACGCAGCTGCGCAGTGTCAAAATGACACACACACATACACAGACACACACACACACACACACACGGCACATACACATGTGTATGTGTAGCTATGTAACGGTCACTTACAATTTGTTGACATTGTGACAACCTACAGCGCTGTTCATAAAAGTAGTAGTGCGACTGAAAAAATTATTAACATAATATTTTTTGAGAACAATTTGAATATATATTTATAGCATATATATTTATTTTAATACTCGTTTCAAATGGTTTTCAAAATATTATGTTTATTACAACATTTTGCTGTGCAACATTTCAGTCGCACTACTATTTTCATGAACACAGCTCTATGTGTTGTGTATATGTATACATATACATATGCATGTGTGTGTGCGAGTGCCTGTGTAGCTATATAACGGTCAATTAAAGTTTGTTGACAATTTGACAATCTACAGCGCTGTTCATAAAAAAATAAATTAACATAATATTTTGAGAACAATTTATTTTAATACTCGTTTCAAATTGCTTTCAAAGTATTATTTCTATTACAATATTTTGCAACTTTTCAGTCGCACTACTATTTTCATGAACACAGCTCTATGTGTGTAGTATGTATGTATGTATGTATGCAAGTGTATATGTGTGTGATTGCGTAGCTATATATATAACGGTCACTTACAGTTTGGTGACAATTTGACAATCTATATGTATGTATGTGTGCCTCTGTCTGCGTAGCTATATAACGGTCACACTCTGTATTTGTATGTATGCCTGTGTGCGTGTCAGTCTGTGTAGCCGTGTAACGGTATTTACTTTGTTGACAGCGTAACTGTTTCTGTGTGTAACGGTCACTTACTTTGTTGACAATGTCGAGGGTCGAGCAGCTGGAAATGTTGTTGTCGCTTTCGTTTGTGTCCCGCTGCGTATGCTCCGGCGAGTCCAGCTCAAAACACTCCACAATATGCCTGTGCTGCCCCAGTGCAGCGCTGGGGCCGCCGCCGACGCCCCCGCCGCCGCGCGGTGATATGCTGCCAAAGACGAATTCAATGTCATCGCCCATGACTCCGCCGCCGACGCCCTTTGATATGGCTTTGATATCCCTTTGCTGCTGTCGACGCGCCAGCTCGGCACCAATTTTGGCAACGCGCGCTATTTGCACATCGTTGGACATCATTGATCAAATCCTTCTTTCTTCCTTGCTGTCTGATTGGATTTTGTGTGTATTTTATTTGTGGGCTAATTAATTGGCTCAGACGGCTGGCTTTATGTGCGCTGCATTTTTGACGCGTTTTTCGTTTGCTTTTGATTGGCGCTCCATTTCCATAGTTTAATGGCACTTGAATTCACATCGTCTGCGCGAACAGCATTTAGTTTTAAGGCATTTTTAATTCAAAAAATAAACGAAATGAAAATAACATTTGCAACAGCTACAAATTTCTTATCAGAAAATGTATACTATGGTAGCCGCGCAGTGTTGGACAACGCGCACACTCCAGCCAACTGTGCTGTAAAACTCCAACGAAATTAACGGAATTCAAATTTGAAAATCGAATACACAGAAATTTGTTGTTGGTTTCTTTTTCTTTTGTATTTATTGTACGCTGTAAACAATAGATAAATATATGTAGTTTATAATTCGTATTGTGTATAACGGCATAAGCACGATATGCTTATTATGAATAAAGGTATGCATGGAAGCATTACACATATAACATTCAACTAGTTTACAACTAATGCATTTTCGCAACGTTCTCCGCGCGTATTGTGACCATCGCCTCGTAGTCCCTCATATCCAATTCGTTAAGTGCTTTCTGCACCAAATCAGCCAAATGTGGAGGCAAATCTTTGAGATCCTCCTTGCGTTCCCTCACCACAGCGCTGGACACGCGCGGTGTGCCATTGAAATTGCCCGAATCGGTTGTTGGCGACGTCGATTTATATGTATTGATCGCCAGCTCATTCAGTCGTACGTCTATGCCATAAACAGACGAATCGGCTGACTCTGAGGATAGCGAGGACATGCCATCATCAGACGCAGGTGCTCTACCCGCTGATCTCGTATCATATGGCTCGGATAAATGAGTGTTTGCAGTTTCAGCTGCTTTGACTGCTGCTGCTGCTGCTGTTTGCCTTTCGTCAGGATCCACATCATCGACCATGGCTGCACAGTAGCCATTGAGCAGCAGCTGTGATGGCGCATAGCCCAGTTCCTCCTCCTCCTCGTCCACATCCTCCAATGCGGTATTTTCGGAATCTCCGTTAAGCAGCTGCTGCCAGCGCTGTTCCAGCTCTGCCATTTTGCTAGCGAGTATTCTAAAAAGGGAATATTTCAATAGAATTACAGAGTATTCAGTTTTTTTTGTGACCAACTTGTTGGTGCGCTTCTGATGCGTCAATGCCAAATTCTTATCGTTCAGATTGTCCAACAGCGCCAAGCACAAGGATTTGAGATCGTGTATGGTCTCCGTTTTGCCAGGCAAATCAATGCCGCTCTCCAATATAGTTTTAACTGCGGGTGTAAAATATGTTTAGAAATCGTTTCAAATACAGTTTAAATCGACTCACCTTGCCGTGGACTCAATATGGTTTCATCATTTGTGCTGCCACCGAGCTTAACGATGCCCTTTTTACGCTTTGCCTCCAGCATGGTCTAAGAGATTTAATAACAGATTTTGGATTATATAAAACTTATAAAATCAAGGCCAATTTCAACAGTGTTTAAGGTTCAATTTGAATGAAAACTTTTGTAAATAAATTAATAAAAAAATATATAAATATAATTAATAAATAAATAAACAAAATATATAAATATAAATAATAAAATAAATTTAAAAAAAATATTGTATATAAATAATAAATAAATAAATAATAAGTAAATAAATAATAAACTAACAAATAATTAATAAATAAAATAATAAAATATATAAATAATAAATAAGTAAATAAATAATAATTAACAAAAATTAAAAAAATAAAATAATAAATAATAAGTAAATAAATAAATAAACAAAAAAAAAAAAGATAAAATAATGAAATATATAAATAATAAGTAAATAAATAAAAAATAAGCTAATAATAAATAAATAGAATAATAAAAAAAAAAATAAGTAAAAAAATAATAAATAAACAATTTATAAATAAATAAAATAATGAAATGTACATATAAATAAATAAATAATGAGTAAATAAATAATAAACGAACAAATAAGTAAATAAAATATATAAATAATAAATAAATAAATAATAAATAAATAAATAATAAGTAAATAAATAATAAATAAACAAATTATAAATAATAAATAAGTAAATAAATAATAAATTAACAAAAATAAAATAATAAATAATA
Organism: Drosophila leonis; assembly: GCA_035045365.1. NCBI lineage: Eukaryota > Metazoa > Arthropoda > Insecta > Diptera > Drosophilidae > Drosophila > Drosophila leonis. Next base: position 335,775 of record JAWNPC010000996.1, read on the forward strand.
AGTAAATAAATAAATAAACAAATAATAAATAGATAAAATATATAAAAAATAAGTACATAAATTATAAATATACAAATAATAAATAAATAAAATAGTAAAATATATAAACAATGAATAAATAAAAAATAAGTAAATAAATAATATACATATGTATTATATTTAAAAATATATTGTAAAATAAAAAACAAATAGCGAAGAGTCTGATAGTTAAAAAAGATTCTTAGGATAAATATAATGAAAGTCTAATAATGAGTTTGATAGTATAACGAGAGTCTACTAAAGACTATAAGAGAATCTAATGAAGACTATATGATTTTAATGAGATTTCAATAAGAGAGTTCGCGCCTATTCTAATCAGACTTTGATTAAGTTTCTATAGTTGATTTGTCTAAGTCGTTTAGGCAGCTGAACAAATGGAATTAGTTTGAGTGTTGTGGTTGAACTATATGTTTTTTGTCTAGTTCTCTAATGCTAATAATAAACAACTTATAATTAAGCTCATCACAGAAAGCAACGCATAGTCTAATCAGAGTCTAATTAAGATTCTAAAGCAGCTGAACAAATAGAATCTGTTTAGAGTGTTCTAGTCTAACTATATGAATGTTGTCTTAACAGTGAAGAGCTTGCTGGCCTGTTGTTATCTAATACAAATAACAATAAGCTATTAATTGAGCTCATCATAGAAATCAATAGATATGGCATATGGTCCAAGCTCCAAGCTCCTAGTTCTACCTTGTATTTGCTGATTGACTGTTTGGTCAGTTCCAGTTCGCTTTCCTGAATCTTCACACGTTCGTGTAGGTACTTGTTCTCTAGCAGCACGCCATCAATATCCAGCAGCTGCAGAAATAGTTAATTCAATACATTTGCATCACATCTAGATGTAAGGCTCACCTTTGGATGCATTTTATTGGCCTTGAGCGCCACCAGGAGCTCATGGTTAAGCCTGTGCGCCTTGCACTTGTACGCATCCCGCTCCGTCATTAGTTCCTCCTTTTCATCAATAATACCCTTGAGGTCGTATGCTAATTGTGCGTTCTTTTTTTTCAGATTCTCCAGATGGCAAATGAAATTGGCGCGCTCCCGCTTCCATTGTAGCTCTTCCTTGTTGTGCGCCGCGTGTTCGTTGAGCAGTGTCTGCAATCGGGATTTGCTATTGGACTCCCTCTCACGCAACAGTTCCATGTCGCCTTGCAGCTCGTTGAGTCGCTGCTTCAGCGCCTCCACCTCGGTGTTTAGCTTGAGATTCAATTCGCGCGTCTCGTGCAGCAGTGCAGCCAGACTTGAATTGTGGCTTAGGGCGCCGCATGAGTTTCCATTCCCGCCTAGCAGCTCACTATTCCGTTTCATGGCTGAGTAACGCAACTGCAGCGTCTCGGCCATCAATTTGTACTGATCGCGTTCGACACGAAACTGTTCCAGCTCCTGGCGTAAGATGCGCAATGCTTCAACTTTACTCTGCAGCTTTCGATGCACCGCCGACGTCTGCAAAGCAAGGATTACAAATTGCTCTTAATACCGGGAATTTCCTTTTCGCTTACCGCCACATTATAGTTTTCCATATGCTTGCCAAACATATAGTCGTATTGATTGACATTGACAATGTTGCTGGTGCTATTGCTATTACTAGCATTGCTCTGTCCATCGTCTGTGTCCATGTCTCCATATGTTCTTCTTAAATACATCTAAGCTCGTTGCGTTTGACATGAACAGCCGTTAGTTATGCATTGATTTGTATTTCGTGTCAAATCAAATAATGTAAATATTATATACAAAGTTGTCGACGTGCTGCGTTCGGTTGTAAGTGCAGCAATTTCTTCATATGCTGTTAGTCTATGGAAAATTAATCAATTTTTATTTGCGACTGCGCAATCCACAAAATTTGAATGTTAGTGTTGCAAAATTTTTGAAACAGGAGCAGCAGGTGTTAAGCAGCATTGTTGCCAGGCTGAAATATACTATGCTCGAGATTGGAATGCTTGCTATTAGCGCCAAAACGGAAGTGTTGGATAAATCAATATTTTGTAACCAATGCAAATAAAAAAATTTTTGAATTTCCTAATTCAGCATTTCATAATATAAAAACACTGCTAAATATATTTATATATTATCTTAAACAAATTTATATATACAATAACAGCACCAAATTTAAATACTAGAATTTAAATACTACATATCGATTGTGCACAGCTGTTTTTTGCATGTGTCGAAGAGTTGGCGATAACCCTCAGCTATCGAAAACAAAGTGTGAAGTGGTATCGATATACCGCCACATTTTGTAATCATAGCGCAAGTGTGCTATCGGTAACTTTAAATAGCTTTTATTTAAAAAAATACGCAACCGAGATAGGCTCCGTCAACGTAAATGATTTATTAATAAATAACTTTATAATAAACACAACACCGCCTTGTTTTCCTACAGTAACCAAAACGAAGATTTATCCAATCAAATTCGCGCGTTTACAAATCGAACCAAAAATATCTATATCGATATATCAGAGAATGGCCACAATTTCTTTTTATCTCTCTTCGTGCTCCGCAAAACGTGCAGTTTGCTTATTGGTAATTTATTCAATTAAAACTTGCGGTTGTTGTCTAAACAATTATCTTATTTAATGTTCCTAATTATTATTTCTCATCTTGCAGTTAATTAAAATCACAAAGTACAAATATTTTTAGCAAGTTATAACTTTTTGCGAAAAAGTCAATTACATGTGCGAGAAACGCGAGATGAGATAGCAACACGGTGTGAGAGACGCGGCATTGGTTAAAAAGAGTCAAATATAGATGTACGAAGTGGGTTAGCAAAACAATGAATGAAATGCACAGAAGAGAGAATTGGTAGCCGGCAGATTAGTGAATGCGGGATTGAAGACATAAATTCATGATAAGCCAGCAAACGTGACACCACCATACATATATCAACTGTCACACACACACACATAAACCGCCAACGCACACCGACACCTCTTCATACTAATCAAACGAGACGACACTCCTCTGGCTTGCTTAATCAATTAGCTGGACACACCACACACACTTAAAAGTCAGTCCATTTTGGTCAGTCTAGTTTTGTACTCGAAACGTAGCGTGCGTGTCCGAAATTAACGCTCCTCAGCACACACACATACACATACACTGAGAGAATGGCGTCCAATGATTTGCAGTCACCGACGAGCGAAATGGTGTTGCTTACGCCAAACACTGAGAATCCGCCCAGCATTGTGGCAGCTGCGACCAAGGATAAGGATGCTAAGCGAGAGGGATCTGCCGAATCGGACAGCAGTCGTGTTGTGATGAAAAAACAGTTGGGCTTACTCGAAGGCGTGGCCATTATACTGGGCATCATCTTTGGCTCGGGCATATTTGTCTCGCCCAAAGGTGTCCTGCAGGAGGTGGATGCTGTGGGCACATCCCTGGTCATTTGGGTGCTATGCGGCCTGCTCTCCATGATTGGCGCCCTGTGCTATGCGGAACTAGGCACAGCCATACCCAAGTCCGGTGGGGACTATGCCTATATATTCGAAGCCTACGGTTCACTGCCCGCTTTCCTGTATCTATGGGATGCTATGATGATATTTGTGTAAGTATTATGTTTTGCAATTATTTTAATTTCTTTAAAGAGTCCAAGTTTAACCTCTTTTTTCCATTTACATTGGGTTAAACGAACGGCTTACGCAATTCAAGTGATTGTTGCGTCTTCTCTTTCAATTGAAGTCAATTGAAATTCAGAGATTTGTATGCTTACAATTGACATAGGTCTGGGTCAAGGTCAACGCTGTCAGTTTCCATTCACTTTCACAAATGAAGTGAATTCTCTTATCACGTTTGCAGACGTTGAATTGCTGTAAATACCTTATTTGACTGCAATAACGACTTTCTTATTGCTGTTATCTCAAAGCTATTTTTGTTGCACTCCGCGCAATAACAAAACCGAAACGTTATCTATGTTTGGCTGACGACAAAATATATATTCAGATTACGAAGATATTTCTTTGTTTAGTAAATAGTAGATTGCTTCGTATAACTTACAAAAGTTATACCCATATCTATAACAACATTTATCTAACAGTTTTGATTCAATTGACTTCAAGGCTCAACTTTCGAGGTTGTTAAGCTTTTGAACATAAATTAAACTTAATTGACATGTTTCTTCAAACTCATAAATCTATTTATATAAATGTATATATATATATATATATATACGTTATGAATTTGTTCAATCTTGATTATAAAAAATTCTAGCAATCATATATATATATATATATTTAATGGAAATATTTGCAAACACTTGTGCGATTGCAAATACTTTTGAATTGTTATGTTTGTCTGTTTCTTGTTGAATTTGATATATGTATATTTATTAATGTGAAAGTATTTATGGTGATTTGCAGGCCAACGACAAATGCCATAATGGGTCTAACATTCGCCTCCTACGTTCTGCAGCCCTTTTTCGCCGATGGCTGTGAGATACCAAAGCTTGCCCTGCAGCTGTTGGCAGCGGTTACTATCTGCTTTTTGACCTATCTGAACTGCTATTATATGAAGATCACAACGAAAATGCAAAACATTATAATGTTTACCAAAATCGCGGCTTTGGTATTGATCATCATCGTTGGCTTGGTCTGGATGCTAATGGGCCATACGGAGAATTTCGATAAGCCTTTTGAGCATACGGAAACTGATCCTGGCAAGCTATCGGTGGCATTTTATTCGGGCATCTTCTCGTATGCCGGCTGGAACTATTTGAATTTTATGACCGAAGAGCTGCGTGACCCATATCGCAATTTACCACGTGCCATTTATATATCGTTGCCCTTGGTAACTGGAATTTATGTGCTGGCCAATATGGCCTATCTGGCTGTGCTATCGGCACCCGAGATGATCGCTTCCAATGCCATTGCTGTGGTAAGTACAGCTGCTTTATAATGGAGCTCGAGATTATACTGAGTGTCGTTTGTTTTACATTTTATTGTATAGACCTTTGGCAACAAGATTATGGGCAGCTTCGCCCTGATCATACCCATTATGGTGGCCATCTCGGCCTTTGGCGGTCTCTCAGTACATATTATGACCTCGTCGCGTATGTGTTTTGTGGGTGCCCGAAATGGACATATGCCCGCACTGCTCTCTCACATCAGTGTTAAGAGCTATACGCCGTTGCCCTCGCTGGCTTTTCTGGTAAGTTGTTGTCGTGTCGATTTAAAGGAAGTTGACTAATTGAACTTGTTTGCTCTGCAGTGTATGCTCTCAATTGTGATGCTGCTTGTGAGCGATGTGTATGTGCTTATCACTTATGCCAGCATTGTGGAATCTTTCTTTATTATGCTATCGGTGTCGGCTGTTTTGTACTTTCGCTACAAGCGCCCCAACATGGAGCGTCCAATTAAAGTGAGTTGTGCAGCTTTCTAATGAATCTCTTGACAATATCCATTTTTTACATTTTTCTTTGGTCAGGTTTCTTTGTGGATACCCGCAGTGTTTGTCATTGTGTGCGCTTTTCTGGTAGTCGTTCCGGTTTATGTTGCGCCATTTGAGGTCGCTATGGGCTTGCTAATAACGCTAATTGGCATACCATTCTATTACGTCGGCATCGTGTGGAAGAACAAACCGATATGGGTGCAGCACGCGATTGGTGCGTACACAAGCGGCGTGTGCCGTGCGGTGGTCTTTGGCCTTGACAATCGCCACACGTTTGGACATTAAAACCTTTATTTACACATTCACATATTAACAGCTAAATAATCTATTTGCGTTTTATGTACTTTTTAGATTCGGTGACATTTACGTGCCAAAAACTTTTTTTGTCCGCCAAGGAGGAGAAACAGGATTAAGTTAAGGCGTGGATATGACTGAACCTTATCAACAAGGGAATTCATCACATATATACAATACATCACAATCAATACATCACAATCAATGCATCACAATCGATACATGACGATCGATACATCACAATCAATGCATCACAATCGAAACATCACACAAAAAGAAGAAAGGATGGAAGGAACGTTGACCATAAGTGCAAAGACATCGAATATTAGTTTTTATATTTTTATGTTTTTGACACATTTGTGGATAACGTCAATTGTTAAGTACCAGTTATCTGGTAGAATGTTTTCTGTACACCACAAATATTTGTTTATTCTTATCACATTTACATGACGAGAAACAATTTGTAAATTGTTTTTTTTTTTTTAAATTAACTTAAATCGATCTGATTTGTATCGTGTACCATAGACTAGATGCTTACAAAATGTTTGCCAGATCGCACATATGTGTGAACTTAGGTTTATAAATTATATTATTATTATTTTATTATACCAAAGTACACCGATGTAATATGCCAAAGTTCATAAGACATTAATAATTTATTCATCACAGACTTACAAAATTGTTGTCCAACCAAATTATGTGCGTGCGTTTGATATTATTTTGTCTCATTTTATATTACAAATTGTATTGTATTTGATAACTTAAGAGAAATTAAATAAACAATTTTTTATATGTTAAATGTGATCTTTTGGGCGGCAGCTCTAGGCACATAAAAAGTATGCAATGCATATTGTTAAATTGTAAATACTTTAACATACTGTCACGGCGTACTTGTCGTCGTCATTGTCAATGTCCAACCAATCCATTAGCACTGATAAGCTATATAAATAGAATGGACTTATTTTTAAGCCCAGAAAGGCAGTATAATGTACGATGCTCAGCGATTTGTTGGCAGGTTTTTGTCTAAAAATAAAACCCTAACTACTGTCCGGACAAATAGCTGTTGGACATGCCCGGCACGTTGCTGGCGCATGACGACAGCTTTATGGATTGTATCTGAGAACATGAACGAAGCACATGTAGTACTCTGGTATATCTATCTGTCTAGTAATGTATATATGCCATGAATCTATCTCAATGTCTAGGTGTTTTTAATTGATAAAAGTATGGGGCACCCTTTGGGCTGCTTGCCATGCTGTTCATGCGCTGCCATTTCCTTATATCTGATCAAGATTTCGCATATCTATAGCCAAGTGTTTTGTATGGGCCGTACGCTCACATGCGCTAAATTCAGCGCCGTTTTCGTGTTTTTTTATTTCATTTTTATAGTTTTTTAAATATATGCCAGTGAAAAGACAAATTACTTAAGTATTGTCATGACCAGCTTTATTGCTTTCTTTAATGTTTGAATAATTGTGCTTAAATGTGATCATCATTTCGGATGTGAGACGCTCTGCATTCCTAATGAGCGATCACTGCGCCCATATCGCTGACAATTTATATAGATCTATACTGAAATAGATATACCTATATACATATATTCTAAGGCAACCATCTAGTCAATGGATAAGATCTGACAAAAACGATGTCATGTTAACGGCATGCGCGTACTTCATAATTTATGGGTCTTTCTGTAAAGGAGGCCAATTGTGATATTAATGTTAAACATGGTAAAATGATTTCTTAAACTTGTTAACTTGGCGTATATATAATTTTTACCAAAACTGTAGAAAAGGTCAAGGGTAAAACATTTCCCAAATTGTTGGCCTTTAGCTGTGAAGTTACCTATAAAATTTATAATTAATATCTGATGATAGTTAAATATAATATTTCAAATAGTATATATTTCAAAAGTCTATCAAAGATATAATAATTCCCGATTTGTCTCGCCTCCAGTGGCCATTCTATTCAAGCAATCTGAACAGAGTTCATCAGCCGAGGGTATTATATGTATATATACATACATATTCCGAGCTTCAACTCTCTAGCCTCAATAGTTTCGCATTACTTTCTGTTCTCACAGGCAGAAGAACTGACAAACACAAAGACGGACGGACAGACGCACATATGAAAGACCGGATAGACGGAAGGATGGATGATTGTAGGGACGGACTGATGAAAGGACGGATAGACGGAAGGATGGATGATTGTAAGGACGGACTGACGAATGGATGGATGGACGACGAAAAGATGGATAAGATAATGGAGCGACGAAAAGATGGATAAGTCGACGGATAGCAAGACAGACATACTAACGGACAGACTCACGGTAGGACAGACAGATAGATAGTGGGACAGACAGATAGTAGGACAGACAGAAGGTGGGACAGACAGACAGTGGGGCAGAGAGATCATCGAACAGACAAATAGACAACGAGTACGCAATTACAAAAACCCTATATATGTAGGTACTCTTCTCTATTCGTAAACGAGTATAAAAATACAACTTTAAGATGTGTTAATTAATAATGTATATTTCATAGTATTGTTTTTGTTAGTTTTATTGTTGAGTTGAGTTCAGTTTATTTATTTATTGATCATCTGGGAATTTCATCTTGACACAGTTAACTAATTTTCAGCTAAGTTTGAGAAATTGTTAATCAATTAGCAATCAGAATCGGTTTAGTAAACCCATTTATATCAATAGAAGTATTTCCCAGCCATTACATAGATATTTCCATATAAGCATCTATATATATATTATAAAAAAACTTGCATATCCTGTAATGCGAACACGTGCCCATCATATGCCACCGATTAACACGTTTTATTTATTTATTTTTTTTGACTATCATTAAAAGTTCGTGCAAAATCATTTAAATAAGACAAACTAACAATTATCACGCGTTGCCAAAATGTTCTATAAATTTAGACTGGAAATGTAGCAAAAAATTCATTTCACTTCTAATTGATTACGCTAATTTCTATAAATTATGAAACTCAATTAAAAAAAAGCAAAAAATTGGAATAAAATGTAGGCTATCGATATATCTTTCCTATTATGTGCATGTGAGGATAACTACTAATTGCTTAAAATACTTTTTGTTTTTTTTTTTGCCAAGGTCTAGATTGGAGTTCGGAACTGAATTCAATTGAAATTCCAACTGTCTGGCATATTATCATATAATGTACGAGCTCATAAATAGATGACGGTTCAAATGCATTCATTTGTGAATTGTCAGGCACGATTTTGTTTTCTTATTGCAATATCCGAATATGTCACGAGCTTCCGATACACATGTAAATAAAAATGTTTATGTTTATGTATTTCAATTGGAATAACATTACAAATGAATCACCTGAAATTGTAGAAACATTTTTGGCTTATTAAGTTGGCTGCGCTTGGGATTCACATGAAAACGTGGCTGAATTTAGAATCATCAAATCAGCAGGGGAAATCAAATATTTAGTTTTGAATTGAATACTTGTAAACAATTGTTGTTGGGACTTTTCCAGTGTAAATTGGAAGCCTAAAACCAATAAATTAGCTATCTTCTCTTTCTGGATCTATAAATATATATAGTTTATAAAACATATCATATTTATGCATACTCATGCGAAAAGCTCTCACACTTAACGTGTGAAAATTCGCTGAATGACTGTGTTTGCGCTCATCGAATTTCATTTGATTTTGATAGCCACGCGTATAATTAGTAGCTTTTTGTTTTGCTTTATTTTGTTTTTTTCTTCTGTCAATATTTACCAGGCATTAGATATGTCTCAGCCCTATATAAGAGTTGGGAATGCAAAACAAAATATTATCAAATGATTGAAAGCCGTTTCCTTCTTGTGTGTTTGCCTTCAGCATTAACCGCGCGTGAATTGTGATTAATCATCTTCGTTTTCCTTTTCATTCTAATTAATGTTAGGCATACGCAGTGTGTTGCAGTTAGTTGAAGTGAATTTTAGGCGCACGTAATGCTACTTCAAATTCGATTTCATTAAGCAAACGGCATTAGAGCAAAGCTACAACAGCTCAATACTTCAATACCCATTGACAAAACGATCGATGGATCGATGGATCGATCGTGTGCTCGGCCGTAGTCTGGTGTTGTTCGTGCGATTTCGATAGTAGCATGCGACTTGCTTGAGTGTGTGACTGTGTATACCCTGTAAATGTGTTGTGAAGTGTATAATAATTGTGTCAAATTATGTAACAAAGTTAAAGGAAGCTTATAATAGTTTCATGTAAAATCAATTCTCGTAAATCCTAATATGTATGATATATAAGTATATTAATTTGTATATGTATATGTGTAAAGCCAAGTACCTTGTAGCTTGTATCTTGTATCTTGTATCTTGTATCTTCTACATAGTACCTAGTACCTAGTACCGAGTACCTAGTACCTAGTACCTAGTACATACAGTCGAGTCCCGACAATTCGAAATGGCAAGGGGATCAGTTTTTTTTTATCGATTAACACAGAAATTCAATTTATCGAGATTTCCATCATATAGATATCCCCATCAAGGGGATAGAATTTTTTCGAAATATCGTGATTTTCGATTTAGCGGGGTACAAATTATCGAGACTCGACTGTAGTACCTAATACCTTATACATAGTACCTAGTAACGAATGCCTTGTACCCTGTGCCTAGTAACGAATGCCTTGTACCTAGTACCTAGTACCTGCTACCTTGTACGTAGTACCTAGTAACTAGTACCTAGTGCCTTGTACCTTATACATAGTACCTAATAACGAATGCCTTGTACCCAGTACCTTGTACCTGGTACCTTGTACTTGGTACCATGTACATAATACCTTATATATAGTACCAAGTCCTTGGCACCTTGTATATAGTACATCGTTCCTTGTACCTCATATATAGTATAAAGTGCATAAAAAGTATCTGGTACCATCTAGTACCTACTACCTTATATAGTATAAAGTACTGTAAATAGTTCCTAGTACCTTATACATATGTAGTATTTCATATATATAGTATTGTTATATATAGTATAGTATTGTTATCTAGTATCTTATATATAATATAAGTAAGTAAAATGGTCCACGCACCCAAATCTCTGTACAGGGTATCTCTGCGTCATCAACTCTCAGCTAGACTGCCTTGTAGTTTATGGCTGGTGTCGAGAGAGTGGAGCACGCGCTATATGCGGGGATTTAAGCTTTCGAATTTTTCAATTAGTTCGTTGACGCTTGGGGAAGTTGTGAAGGTGCTTCAAACGCTAAACGTCCGCGCAGTTTAGAATCGACCAGCCAAGCGCAAAGGTGTTGCAAGTTGTACCCAGTGCTCGGTGACCAGGAGCTGCTCAGTGTTGGAGGAAACTTTGCAATAATAATACTAATAATAAACGCCTGCGATGCATCTGCTAATACTACAAGCAGCTTTTCTTGTGATCTGCTGGTCTCGAGGTAAAAACAATTGTTCATAAATATTGTGATAGCCATGTGTGTTATATAACAGCTGGCAGGCTGACAGGCTGGCAGGCAACAGGCTGTGGTCATGTGATACCTTTGGCCATTGTACCAAAAGTGCAGTCATCAAATAAATCAATGAAAAACAAAAGTGATAATCATATATATTAAGGGGGTGCCTCGGCAAAACCCAATCAGTATCAATTTCACGCCCAACATGAAACTGATTCAGCTCTTATCTTTGATAAGTCAACAAAAGGCGTACGACCTGACAGAGTTCCACCGAATGTCAAGGCTATTGTGAATCATATTGTCGATATCTATCTACCTGACTACGTTAGCTATATTTAGATATTTACCAATTTATGATAGCACACACTTCCAAGTACTTCCAAAGTCTTCCACACTTTACAAAATTTGATTGCTGTAGATTTATGGTATTTGCGTGCACTTGAAACCATTTCAATTGCGAAATGCCAATTAATACATTTATTGCTGTCATCGATTTTGATTAAGCACACTTCAGTGATATAAATAGGCTGGTCATAGGCCAATGAGCACCTATCTTATATAACAAACTTATCTGTTGCGTGATCTGATCGTGAAACTCTGCTCCAAGAAAAAAACAAAACAATATTCAAGTGTTAATTCTTAAATAATCAATTAATTAGCTGCTCTGAGAACTGAAGCGAACACTTTAGAGTTCATCATATGATCGCTGCTGATCAACTGTTAAGCTCTTTGAGTATGCTTTAATTAATTTAAGCTATTATGATCGTTTCTAAGTACTTTAAGCTAGAGCTATTGAGTTTATTAGGCAGATTTACGGTTTACTTTCTTTAAAGTTGAGCATATAGCTATTGCTGATATCTTAAGATTACAGAGTCTTATACTATATGCTATAACAATATGTTCTAAGAGTTTCTCAAATCTGAGCACGTTTTTTATTTCTTATAATTTTTGATTTATATTGATATAATTTTATTTAATTTTTAATTTTTATTGATGTTATTGAGTAAATATGTTTCGCATTTATTCAGATAATATTATTGCAAAATATTTTATTATTGTTATATAATTAACTTAATAATCATTATTGTTATTATGATCATCATTACATTTACCTTCATTATCATCTATAGCGACTTATTGTTGAGTCTCTTTAAGCCTTGCATTTAAAAAAAACCTTCAACAAAAAGAAAAAATCAAGCTGTAAAACACTAGCAGAAGAAATTGATCCACGGTTCACTGACCCTAGGCTGGGCTTAGGCAAAAGCTCAAGACTTCAATGAAGCCTTGTAGCTCCGCCAGCAAGAAATGTTTGGGAAATCACCTCGAACCGAGGCAAGAGTCTATCTTAAAACACCGCGTCGAGGAAGAGGATGCTATTCAGATATGACACCTGTCCTGCGCCCAATTCCAAGCATCTTTGTCTTTATATCTATATACATTTGATTCATAATAGTCTATACTTTGACTTTACTTTGATTTTTTGTCAGATCGGTCCTTTCTTTTGTATACCTTGAAGAGTTGGCGTGTACTCTGTTTTATCTATAGCATTTTCTATGTAGGTACTTTCGAAAGTAACCATGACCAGAAAGTCGATTTGTCTCAAATTAAAAGATGACTCACTTTGCATCGGATGAAAAATAGTTCAGTTATAATCAGTAAAAGTTAAAAAAGATGTAAAATTTTTGCTTGGAAATATGATAATGATATGGAATAAGGGTTTACAATACATTTTTGGCCAAAATGAAAAACTTGTACGAATGAAAATTTTGAATGTCGAACGATTGTCCTGCTTCTTACTAATTGAAAATGATATGTGATTAAATCAGGCAAAGAATACCCGAGCTAAAGTCCTACACAGTTTATTACCATTATCATCATTATTACTACAATAATCATTATTATCAATTTAATTTGTATTATCAGTCCCATTGTAGTAACTTTTATTTTGACATAGTTACAATAAGTTCATTCATTTATAATATAAAGTCTCGGGTTCACATCAGTTCACATCAGTTACCTCAATGTCACGATCGTTCCGTGCTTCGATCTACTTTTTTAATTATTATTCTAATTCATTATTCCCATAATGCCAATTAGTATAAATGCGAAAATAAATATTTTTCTATCTGCACGCTAATTGAGACGTGTAGAAATATATAATTGTCATATGATATGCATGCTAATAGCCAGTTTCGCTATTGGCTTTCTATGTGCGTAAACCTTTCCAGTTATCACAGGCGAAATAGCGCTTTAATTTCCTTTCGACTTGTATAACATAGGTTTGAGCCTAAGCAAACCGTACACCCAGACAGGTGGTAAGAAATTATTGAAAAATATTTACCTGCTACGCTCATTATCTATATCAATATCAATATCAATATCAATGATTGTGTGCCGATATCTATATAGTATATTGTGTTTAGCGTGGCCTTGTGCTTTCTTTATAAAATTCATTTATTGATTTATCTATTTGCTAGGCAGCAAACAGTTAACATTTGTTTGCGCTCCCATTTATTTGCAATAATTCACAAGTGCTCGTATATGTCACTGATAAGCTCTGTGTGTGTCGCACGTGATATGGTTTAGATGTTTCCGAACTATTACTTTATATAGTGGTTAGCACTACGCACAAAGTGCGACTCATCGTCTAACATAAATACATTTATCAATATGTCATTGTTCTTTGCTCGCAGTGGTCAATGGTCATGTGTTCGGCTACTCGGAGCCCAATCAGAGGCGTTGGGCGCGTCATCATGGACACTGTGCGGGCAAGACACAGTCACCCATAGCCATCACCTCCAGCCATGTAAGTACACTGAGAGAAAATCTTATTTAATTTGCAAGCCATTTAAACTATTTACTATATTTTTAAGTATAACTGGAAATTATGATATAATTGAAATTCCAATTTTAAAACATCAAAAGCAAGATATATAAACTCTAGATTAAGTCAAAATTTCTTAGAGCAAAAATTAAAAATTTAGTTGATTTTCAATATAATTTTTGAACTGAGTTACCCAATTTCGCACAGTGTAATAGTTGAAAAAGCAATTTAATTAACTGTTAACTATTTTAATTACTCACATCATTTCAGACAATACCCGTTCACATGCCGGCAGTGGATATGATTGGCTATCACAATCTGCTGCCATATCCGCTGAAGATGATTAACAATGGGCATACGGGTAAGTGGTTGGGTTGGCTGGTGGTGGTGCAGTTCAGCTAACATAATTGCATTGATTAATTGTCGCAATTACATTTTCTAGTTACCATTGGCATACCCAAGCTAAATAGCAGCGAGGAACAGTATGAGTTTCTGCCCTATGTGCGGGGCGCCAAGCTGCCCGGCGAGTTCGAAGTGGAGGGCCTGCATTTCCACTGGGGCGACAAGAACAATCGTGGCTCCGAGCACGTTATCAACGACATTCGCTATACCATGGAAATGCATATTGTGCATCGCAACAAAAAATATGCGACACTGGGCGAGGCGCTCAACCATCCCGATGGGGCGGCGGTGCTTGGCTTCTTTTTCAATGTGAGTTGTGGCAGCAGCAGCAGTCGCATTATGTAAACGAGTTCCATGCTAATTTCGATTCTCGCTATAGCTGGATGAGGATGAGGGCCAGGGTCTGGTTACCATCAATCGTCATCTGCACCTGATCGCCGATGCCAATCAGGAAGCAGCGCTAAATGTCACATTTTCGCTATCCTCGCTGATAGCCAATGTGGATGTGGACAAGTTCTATACATACAAGGGTAAGTGTGTGGCCAACGGGGCGTGTAATTGATTTTTCTAATACTCGCTTGTAGAAGTGTGAAAGGAGTATATTGAGTAGCGTGCTAGGGTGCTAAGGTATATGATTATGTATACCTAAATAAGTGTTGCAGATATTTGTTTAAATTAGTGATTAAACATTAATTAATTTGCAACACTTTTTTTAGGGTGACCATATTAAGCATATATTCATTGATGCTTCTTCTTGATGATTGATGATGTCTCAGATATGTCAAGTGCTTAATCTTTAAATATTTTACAGATTTTCAAAATTAGGGTGACCAAATTTTTACATATATATATGATATCTTGCAAAGCTGAATGTGAACATGAAAACTTGCATCGAATATTATTTAAGTTTGTTAGCTAAGACCACTAGCAACACTTAAAATGGCACAAATCTCTTCTGCATAGTTAGGGTGACCAAACTTTGGTTACAGATCTATAATAACTTAAATTTTAAATCATTAAAAATTTCATTATATATGCTTGATATTGAAGTTTTTTAGTAAATCAGATCGTTTACTCATAGGCGAGCGAGCATTAGACAGTCGATTGCACTCGATTGTTTGAGAGCTAAATAGATATTGAGCCACTCTAATATTTTGCAACTTAATTTATATGTATATATAATACTGCCCTTTATTGACTGAGCGAATATCAGACTGTCGGTTACATGCCGAGAATTCTTACATGATTTGCATGGGTGCAGCGTTGCAGCTGTCACCGTGTCATATGTCATGTAAAATTGCATGACTGTTGATTGGATGACAGTGTGTGTGTGTGCGTGTGTGAATTAATGAGCGAATGGCTTTTAACACTGTCATTCCGTTTGCAGGTTCGTTAACTACGCCACCCTGCTCGGAGGCCGTCACCTGGATACTGTTTCCCGATCCCATACCCATATCGCCCAAGCAGGTGAGTCTCGACTGCATCATAGCACACACACAGTGCAGTGCGTATGAGTAATGTGATTTGTTATTGCTTTGCAGATTTCTCGTTTCCGCCAGCTGTCGGACACTCAAGACGGCGCCTTGGTGGACAACTTCCGAACGCTGCAGCCTGTTGGCAATCGTCGGATCTTTGCGCGCACCGGCCATGTGCGTCACACATCGATTGAGGCTCTGAAGCATGAGGGCGACTATCTCAAGTACGATTGGTTCTATTGAGTGGCCAAACTGTATGGATGCTCTGTGTGCCATGCTACGTTAGATTAGTCTAAGCAATTAGTTCTTTTTGCATTTATTATTTAATTGTAAGCTAAAATCCTCTCAATAAGTAAACAATGCTATGCTATCAGATGTGTTTTGCGACCATAAAGTAACAGCGAATTGGGTATATCCTCTACGAAGAAGTTGGCTGGCATCAAACTGAACATCTTCTTCAGCAGATCGAGCATTGTGTGCTCCAGAGTGCTCGCAATCAGTGGACGAAATGTATCGAAGAACTCTCTCCAGTTTTTATTGAAGAACTCATTCGTGCTCTTCTCCACCTCCTTGCTGTGCCCATTGAACAGATTGTCCAAATGGGTGCGCACATGGCCCACCTTCAGCTTGACGCTCACCTCAGTCACATTGAAGAAGGTGTAGCCGCCCTTCTCGTACAGTCGCGTCTTGGCATTGAGCAGAATATCCAGATCGTCTGTCATGGAATTAAATATATTTGTGAATCTCATGATGAATGCTTTTGTATATAGTATGTATGTATGTATAATTACCAATCTCTATAAATATATTGCCGGATCCATGCAGCGGTATTATTAAGACACTTCCGACCATCTGGTATTTACCGTCCAAACGCAAGCGCGGTAGATAGATTTTATCCAGCCAGCTAAAGTCCTTTTTGTTGACCCTGAAATGCAGAGTTGAAATAACTTTTATTTGAAATGGGAAAAACTGTGTCAAATTCTATATAGATACATAATCATTCAGCTTCCAAATAAATCTTTTAACATTTCAAGCACTCGCTTTAGTTCTTTTTGAATATCTGAAGACAAATAGTGCGAACTATATGTTTTTCATAGAGTGAATTGCCTATCTGTCTGTCCTACCTATTACTGTCAATAAAGTTTTATCACAAAATAAATAATAGTTTTCCTATGTCTGTCAGCCGTTATAGCGAGTTGTGGTTGAGTTATTCAGTAAGTTTTAAATCATTGATGCTTCCTTCAAAGTTAAAACTTATTAAAATAATGTTTTTTTTTTAAATAGATCATATTTGCGGCATACAAGTCCTTTGACCTATGTCTTTTTCTTCTTTCATCTCTTTCCGTCTCTTTCTGTCTTCTTTCCCTTTCTCTCTCTCTTTGCGTCTCTTTCATTTCTCTTCTTTCCCTTTCTTCCCCTTTCTTTTCGTTTCTTCTCTTCTCTTATTGTTTCTTCTCTTCTCTTTCCTTTTAATTTTTTCTTTTTCTTCTAAAGATGATCTCAAATAATGAAAAAATTTCATAGCTCGAATATATTTATAATATTTCTACACAAATTTGGAATAATATGCCTCTACATAGAGATCAGATTTTGAGAAAGACACTCGTAACTCTATCAATCAATATATTTCACAATTTTTCAGTCTAAAAATAACAGCACGCTCTACCCATAAGCTCAATACACATTTGCTATCGACGTCTCTAGCTGACCTTAGTTATGCATTAGCAAGATATAAATAGATTGACTTGAATTGAGTGCAATGTGTGTTGAGGAGAATGTTGTGGTGGGTAACTCACCTGCTTTCCTTGACTACCATTTTGCCAAAGCCGCGAATCACCAGATCGCTGAGATTTGCCGATATAGATAAAACATCGCTATCTGCTTGCGTGAATCTTAGCTGATTCTGTTTAATGGGATCGATGGGTCCGAAAGACTCTTCAATTTCGGGTATGCCTTTGGGGAAGATATACCTTGTATTACGTGTCAACTTTTTTCAATTTTCAGGTTTGCCGCTCACCTTTGATGACCTCGTTAAGGAATGCCTGTATGGAATGCGTTGAGCAGTTCGTAAAGTCGGGATCCTTAATACGACACGACTCAATATATGATGCTGTGCTTAAACAATATAAAATTCAATTCCACTTCTTGACTAACTATATAATAACAAAATCGCTTACGTTTTTCCGTATAAAATTCCAGGCCCTCCACATAGATGAGAGTTACAAAAAAGCAAACCAAGCCAAGTTCTAGAGCAACGAACATCGTTTTAAAATTATATGTGAAAAAAATGAGTTTCTATTAAGTTTTGTTCAGTTTTGCCGTTCACCAAGCAAACGAGTTACACGTTCAAATGAGAGATACTTCAGCGAGATGCTGAATCTTATATATCCCATATATATATAATATATATAGATACTTGCTCTGAGCGCCGCCTGCAATTGCAGTTTCAGCGACTAGTTTAATTAAGTTAATATAATTCTGGAAAATACGTTGACTAGCTGAGCAATTTGATCGGTGTATTTGGATTCAATATGTTTTCATTGCGAAACGAGGTGCACTATGCACTTTACTTCAACTATTTGTTAAAGTCTTTCAGAACATTCATAAAGCTCGATAATAATAAAGAAATAAATGATATAAACAATTAGGAAATTTCTTATTTAAAACAAATAAGAAATCAAGTAAACTATATTTCATATTTTTTATTATGATTATTTTTAAAATATTAATATATAGGTATATTTTTATAAATTGTGTTAATATACAAATATAATGTAATTTAAAAAGGTTAAATATAAATATATTTATTTATTTCCAATTTGTTTACAATGCATTTTATGTTTGCTAATTATCTTGCAATAAATATCACATCCAAAAAGTCATGCAAATTATTATTTGATATAAAAATATAGAAATAAATAAACAATTGCAACATGTTGCTTATATAAAGTATTAAATATTTAAAGTGAATCATTGCATGGGCTTCATTAAAAGCTGATCAAATAATACTATAGTTACAATTTCTGTGACATTTTACGTACTTCCTCTCAAAGTTGTTGTTAAAAGTCTATGACGTTTCGCGGAAATTCCGTTAGATACTATATAGAAATGTATATGTAATAAGTTTTTTTATACTTGTTTTGTATTTGCAACAAGTAGCAGTTGGCGATGTAATAACAATTGTAACTAGTATATCGTTTATATATATTATATATACAAATATATTGCCTGATAAGCTTAGACTTGAAATGCTCGGAAATGCTGGCATACTTCTAAGCTCGAGATATATTTGTATAAGTAAGGCATGACTTTCTCTGATACTTAACTTCAAATATTTATATAATTAATTTTTAAAATTGATAAACTACATAAATCAATAATTTACTTTCAAATTTCACGCAGTCTGTTAAGTTTTTGGCAAGGTCGCATAAAAGTTCATCTCTGTTTGTGATAAGCCTTCGACGCACGTACGCAGATTGATTTATTTCTGTACTGTTTGTGAATATTGCTAAATATCGATGTTTAGTGAGCATTATAAGAATATCTTAGGTTACCCTAATCAATTACTGCTGTAAAGGGCTATCAGCGGGTTCCTGAAAATTCCTCTATTCCTAATTATGAACCAATTTGTGTCGATTGTCAGAATGGTAAATGCATAAGGCCAAATATATGCCAGTGCTCTGAGGGATATTATAATTTGTCATCTAATCAGTGAGTATATTGTATATATAATTTATATGTAACATTTAACAAATCTGTGTGTTCTTTTACCAGTTGCGTGCCTGTATGTAAGGAAATTTGTCCTAACGGCAAATGTTCGGCTCCAAGCCAATGCGAACGATTGGCAGGATATTCTCCATCGACCGAGAACAGTTGTAGCTCAACAGTTTCATCTATATTGGACTATACCTCGTCTGTTTATTTTGTATATTTTGTGTAACAACAATATGATGCTTACTTTTCAATAATACAATCTTATATATGAACATATATGTACAATGCAATCCTATAGCTTCTTTATACCTCTGGCAGTCTTAAAGCGGCATAAAATGTCAAGTGCTTCAAGCTCTATAACTTCGAAGTCCATTATTACTAAGTACGTACGAGTCTGCAGATTAATTTGCTGGAGTCGACTCAGCTTCGCCTCTTTCTTGAAAATTAGAGTGTTACTTGATCTCTGGTATAATGTAATTCATCCAAGTTTATAAAACGTCCCAAAAAATAGCTTTGGCTTCTTTGAAGTGAGTGAGTTTGAGCAATGGAGGCATGCATCTCACAGTTGGGCTCGTATCAAGAGCGACTACAAAATAATAACATGAAAAAATCGCAAAACTGAGCGAGCGAAAAGATATTTTGCTTTATATTGAGAGATAGTGGATATATATATATATATATATATATATATATATATATATATATATATATATATATATATATATATGTATATTTATAGATATCATAATAATTGTTGAGGATGTAGAATATTATATAATTATATTATATATATATGTATATAATACATATTAATATGCACATATGTATGAACAGTTATAATGCTTGTGCCATGACCAACTTAGACTTACGATGCTTAGAATGCTCCGAAAGAGAAAAAATAAGTAAGAAAACTATAGTCGGTGTTGCCCGACTAGGAGATCCCCTGAACCCAGTCCGATCTGCGTTTTTAAATATACTCAGTTGAGTATTTATTAACGCAGAAAAAATGTACACTGTGTAAAATTAAATAATAAAAAAAAAAGTTTTTTTTTGGCCAGTATCTAAAATTTAACAAAAAATCGAAATTGTATAAAATATAACTTAATTCAAATACAAAATTTTGAGACTCTAGCTCGAAAAATATAATTTAATAACTTGACTTCGATAAGGGGTTTAATGGATAATAATAAAACGGAAAAAAGTCAAGTCTCTAGCTCCTATATGTTCTGAGATCGACGCGTTTACACATACGGACAGACGGACAGACAGACAGACGGACAGGGCTAAATCGACTCAGCTCGTCTCTCTGATCAAGAATATATATACTTTATGGGGTCTGCCACGCCCCCTTCGGCCTGTTACATACATTTGGCAGTTTAACAAAACCATTTTACCCTGATTTCCCATATAAAAATTGTGATTGAAGTCAATATCCTAACATAACTTCATATACAAATTTATATACATCTCAGTTGAAGTGTTAGTTCTTGCTTATATCCAAATTTGGTGCTACATTTCAATTCTAGATAAATTATATAAAATATTAAATCACTTCTAAAATTATATTAAAAAAAAAAATTATTTCATATACTCTACAATTGTGGCAAGGGTATTAAATTTGGCGTCTACAATTAGTATTAAGTTGAAGCATTGATGATATGAGTAGCCAAAGTTGAAGCAAAGAGTCCGGCATGTTTAAGTTTGCGATAAGCACTTCATTCACATTCGCAGATACAACACTGCAAAAAATGATACAGTGCTAAGCTAAGACTACATCTACATATAACAAATTATATATATGTATATATACATGCCATATCAGAACGATTCGGTCATTTTTTAAAGATAGCATAGGTATAATCCAAATCTAGAATAACTCAGCTTTAGATTAACTTCTTGAGTTGTTCATCTGTTGAATGTTTTGGTTATGTGTTGAGTTTATTTGTGAAGTAGATTATGAAGTTAAAATTCACAAGTTACAAGTTCTTTTTGCAGTGTAAGTTCGTAAGCGAGTCCCAAGCTAAGCTCCATGGCCTCATTTTGTTTTCGCGGCGTCTCATTTCTAAGTCGATCGGCGTAAAGGCTGCACGATGTTACTCCGACATTTAATTTTATGTCTTCTATTGCCCAGTTATCTTTTGGCACAAATTTGTATAATAAGTAAGAAAAACGGAAAAAATGTGAGTAATGAAATTGTGCTACGAATATGAACATATATTTTTATATATATTATATTTTCTTAAACTACCCAAAATATAGTTTCAAAATGTCAGTGTTTGCTGCAAGGGCTATATTCGTGCTCCGACTAAAAAATTGGAATGTAGGGCCGTTTGTAATGATTGTACGAACGGCAAATGCATAAAGCCCAATGTATGCCAGTGCTTTAAGGGCTACGACAATTTCAACCGTTTGCAACATAGGCAGTGAGTAATTATTGTATAAATTCATCTATCAGCTCATATCCTGTTCATATCTGTTTATATCCTATCCAGTTGCGTGCCGAAATGCAAGGGCGACTGCAAAAATGGACATTGTGGATCGCCAGGCAAGTGTAATTGTGGACAGCGCTACCAACTCAATGAAACCACTGGACATTGTCTACCAATCTGCGACAATGGATGCGTTAATGGGTTTTGCAAATCACCCGGAACTTGCATATGCAACCAGAATTATACATATAATATTAAAAACAAGAAATGCCAACCAATTTGCGAGGCTGGCTACACCCTGAATGTAACCCAAAATATTTGTGATCCTGTATGTAAGGTCAGTTGCATAAACGGCAGATGCTCGGCCCCAGATCACTGCGAATGTCTAGCGGGATATATCAAAATAAATCATTCCACGTGTCGGCCGGAGTGTCCAAACGGCTGTGAGAATGGCTTATGTAGTGTTCCTGGAAAGTGCACCTGTAACGAAGGATATTCTGCAATTAGTGAAAACAAATGTGCTCCAGTATGTAAAGATGAATGTGAGAACGGATTCTGTAGTGCTCCAGGGAAATGCTCCTGTAACGAAGGATATTTTCCAGTTACTGAGAACAGATGTGCTCCACTATGCAAAGGTGGCTGTGAGAACGGATTCTGTAGTGATCCTGGAAAGTGCACCTGTAACGAAGGATATTCTCCGCTCACTGAGAACAGCTGTGCTCCAATATGTAAAGATGGCTGTGAGAACGGATTCTGTAGTGCTCCAGGGAAATGCTCCTGTAACGAAGGATATTCTCCAATTAGTGAAAACAAATGTGCTCCAGTATGTAAAGATGGATGTGAGAATGGATTCTGTAGTGCTCCAGGGAAGTGCTCCTGTAACGAAGGATATTCTCCGCTCACTGAGAACAGCTGTGCTCCAATATGTAAAGATGGCTGTGAGAACGGATTCTGTAGTGATCCTGGAAAGTGCACCTGTAACGAAGGATATTCTCCAATTAGTGAAAACAAATGTGCTCCAGTATGTAAAGATGAATGTGAGAACGGATTCTGTAGTGCTCCAGGGAAATGCTCCTGTAACGAAGGATATTCTCCAATTAGTGAAACCAGCTGTGCTCCACTATGCAAAGATGGCTGTGAGAACGGATTCTGTAGTGCTCCTGGGAAATGCTCCTGTAACGAAGGATATTCTCCGCTCACTGAGAACAGCTGTGCTCCACTATGCAAAGATGGCTGTGAGAACGGATTCTGTAGTGCTCCAGGGAAATGCTCCTGTAACGAAGGATATTCTCCAATTAGTGAAACCAGCTGTGCTCCAATATGCAAAGATGGCTGTGAGAACGGATTCTGTAGTGCTCCAGGGAAATGCTCCTGTAACGAAGGATATTCTCCGCTCACTGAGAACAGCTGTGCTCCAATATGTAAAGATGGCTGTGAGAACGGATTCTGTAGTGATCCTGGAAAGTGCACCTGTAACGAAGGATATTCTCCGCTCACTGAGAACAGCTGTGCTCCAATATGTAAAGATGGCTGTGAGAACGGATTCTGTAGTGATCCTGGAAAGTGCACCTGTAATGAAGGATATTCTCCAATTAGTGAAAACAAATGTGCTCCAATATGCAAAGATGGCTGTGAGAACGGATTCTGTAGTGCTCCAGGGAAATGCTCCTGTAACGAAGGATATTCTCCAATTAGTGAAACCAGCTGTGCTCCAGTATGTAAAGATGGTTGTGAGAACGGATTCTGTAGTGATCCAGGGAAATGCTCCTGTAACGAAGGATATTCTCCAGTCACTGAGAACAGTTGTACTCCAGTATGTAAAGATGGCTGTGAGAACGGATTCTGTAGTGCGCCAGGGAAATGCTCCTGTAACGAAGGATATTCTCCAGTCACTGAGAACAGATGTGCTCCAGTATGCAAAGACGGTTGTCCCAATGGCTTCTGTGCATCCCCTAATAATTGCAGTTGCATTGAGGGCTACGTTTTAAACGATAATGTTTGCGTGGCCAAATCAGATGACGCAGAGAGATCAAGTACCGCTGTGATGCGTGGAACAGAAATTCCGGACATGGGGCAGATGACGTGTGAACAACGTTGCTGGAATGGAAGTTGTTTGGATGGATTCTGCTCCTGCAAGGAACACTACAGGCTGACCGAAGATATTGTGGATAAGACTAAATTGCTTTGTCTGCCCGAGTGCAAGGAGAAGTGTATCCATGGTTACTGTGCATATCCAGATGTATGCGCCTGCTATGATGGCATGGAAAATTTGGGTCAATCTGGAAACTTGGCCTATTTTAAGTGGCTTGTTCCATTAGTTGTTGGTACGATTCTGGTATTGGTATTTATAATTTTCGTGGCCATTCATAAATTAAGGAAATGCGACTACAGAGTAGACAGAAAAGGTGAGTCCAATTTATCAATCTTCCATCTATATCGAAGTATATCTAACCAATTTCTTTTCACTACAGAACAACGCTTTGGTGTTCATTTCGCTGCAAAACAAGCTGATATAATACGATCTTAGAGCTATTTTGATTTGCTTGGCAGATTGCGAGAAGTGGAGTGAAATGCCAATTACTTCAAATGCTACTTTCAAATAACTTAAGAACGAAATATCTGTACTATATGCATGTTTATTGATGTCAGAATATAAAGTTTTTTTGTAATGCTTCAATGTAGTTCGTATTTCATGTAAATTAAATTAAATGCTGCAACATTTTTATTGTACACTGTGATGCGTCAGGCTAGGCAAAAAAAGGGAAGGTTTTAATATTAAAAGAGAATAAATTGAAGTCTATTTTCAGAAATTTTCATAAATTGGCCGTGACTGAACTGAGGAATCTCACGTCAATGTTTTGGCTCTGTTAAATCCGAATTATAAATAAACAAACATTCAATTTTATTATAATATTTTGAACACATATATTTTATTCTTATATTATATAACATATATTATAGAACATATTAATATTGAGGCTTGTGTACAAATGTGGTTAACCACCATCTACTTATAGCCTATGCCCGTTGAAAATCCGAACTTAGGGTATAATGGTTTTCTTAACATGTCTGCAACAGGCAAAAGAAGATGTGGACGACTAAAAAACAGGAGACGAGTCCATGTGTATGCCCTGTCTCTACCTTTGAACATATGTTAGTTTCCCTATAGCGATGCGAGTGATCGACGGGAATTATATTTTTTATTCAATTGTAGTTTTTTTTAATAGACATTTTTTTACGGTATAAAACGACTATTTGATTGTGTATTTATATACATATAATATATATAATTTGATATATTTATATATAAGTAGTTGTCCGAAGTTAGGATATTTCATAGTCGGACACTACCGACTAGTGCCTTCTCAGTTGTTATAGATATTTAAAGATTTGACCGTGAACCAAGTTCATAGCTATAAATATCACTTATACTATCTATAACTTTAAATTTAAATGAAAGTTATAGTTGAACCGATTGTAGATATGAATTGAGTGTATATTGTATTTGTTAAAGTGTATGTAACAGATAGAGAGATGCTTGGTCAATCCTCTCAAATAATATATTTATTCTTTATTTACTCGGTTCGTCAGACAGCTTATGCATGGTGGAGTCTGCGATAAGCTCTCAACGCACATTCGTTGATAATAAGGTTACACTGAAAAAAATTTATATATTGTATAAATTACAAATATTTTTAGCTAGTTGAATGAGCTCAGATTATTTTTTTTTATAAATTAATATACATAGAATTATATGCGG
The DNA here is from genome assembly GCA_035045365.1 of Drosophila leonis. NCBI lineage: Eukaryota > Metazoa > Arthropoda > Insecta > Diptera > Drosophilidae > Drosophila > Drosophila leonis. Next base: position 361,544 of record JAWNPC010000996.1, read on the forward strand.
TTAGCTTCATTATTGTTTTAGTGAGTTTTTATATCCTAAACCCATTGAAAATGGAAAATCAGGGTATAATGTTTTTGTGAAAATGTATGTAACAAGCAGAAGGAGGCGGGGCAGACCGTCCGTCCGTCCGTCCGTGTGAACGCAGCGATCTCGTAAACCACAAAAGCTACTAATCTGAAATTTAAAATGTATACTCGTGTATACCATACGCAGTACGAGTTTATCTTTTTTTTCGATAACTTATCCCATTTCCTTATTATCGATGAAAATCGATCATTTTGCTCAGTTTTTCAAGCGTAACTTCAATACCGTAATAGCTATAGATTTCAGATTCACTGTGTATATCCGTGTAATAATTACAAACATTTTGTAATTTTAGGATTTTGGATACCACGCCCATTTCCTCTAAATTAGAAAACGTATTTCAAATACTAGAGACTTGTGCTTCAGCAGATACATACATATGAATATATATATAACAAAAATTTAGTTGCGAAAGTCCATCCAGAAGCAAACTAATTCAACAAATAAGTTTCCATTATATTGCCCATACTGCAGTCCAGCCTCAGCCCACGCGCAGCCGCTGCGTAAACTGCGCAGTAGCAGAGCAAGTGCTATATGTAAATATATATAAAAGAAGCGTAAAGTGATTTGAATACCGCATCTTCGCGGGGTTCGCAGTCGAGCAGTCTCGACTAAAGCACTCTTACTTGTTTATTATTACTAACTGACATTTTCTTCCAGTGTAAGCTCGTATGAATAACTCACCCAGCTATTTAAAACCATTTATACAATTTATGCTACAGTCTTATAACTTAGTCGATCGGAGCAAATACTGTACGATGTTAGTCCGGAATTTATTTATTTATCTTCTATTACCCAGTTGCCTTTTGGCACACATTTGTATAAAGCGAACATTTAATAAACATGGAGTAAGTTATGAAATTGGACTATGGCTATGATAATCTAATAAATAATTTTTGAAAAATAGAAATCAATGCAAATCTCTGAATGCTGCACAGGCTACAAGATCATTGAAAAAGGCGGAACTGATATCGAATGTGAGCCCAAATGTGAAGATTGTGGGAGCGGCAAGTGCATAATGCCAAATGTATGCCAGTGCTTTGAGGGCTATGATAATTTAAAGCATTCGCCATCTAGTCCGTGAGTCTTTAGTAGATGAACGTATCTACGAGTATAATATACGTAAGTTTATATATCATTTATCGTCTGTTCCTATGACAGTTGCGTGCCTGTATGTAAGGACGGTTGCCCTGGCGGCCGATGCATAGCCCCAAATGACTGCGAATGTCTATCAGGATATGCCAAAATGAATCATTCCATGTGTCGGCCGGAATGCCCAAACGGCTGTGAGAACGGATTCTGTAGTGCGCCAGGGAAATGCTCCTGTAACGAAGGATATTCTCCAGTCACTGAGAACAGCTGTGCTCCAGTATGTAAAGATGGCTGTGAGAACGGATTCTGTAGTGCGCCAGGGAAATGCTCCTGTAACGAAGGATATTCTCCAGTCACTGAAAACAGTTGTGCTCCAGTATGTAAAGACGGTTGTCCCAATGGCTTCTGTGCATCCCCTAATAATTGCAGTTGCATTGAGGGCTACGTTTTAAACGATAATGTTTGTGTGGCCAAATCAGATGACGCAGAGAGATCAAGTACCGCAGTGATGCGTGGAACAGAAATTCCGGACATGGGGCAGATGCCGTGTGATCAACGTTGCTGGAATGGAAGTTGTTTGGATGGACTCTGCTCTTGCAAGGAACACTACAGGCTGACCGAAGATATTGTGGATAAGACTAAATTGCTTTGTCTGCCCGAATGCAAGGAGAAATGCATCCATGGTTACTGTGCATATCCAGGTGTATGCGCCTGTTATGATGGCATGGTGCCGGAAGAAGGAGTGAGATGTCCAAGCTCTGATGCTATAGAAACTTCGAATCAAGTTGGAAACGTGCCATATTCGATGTGGCTTATTCTATTAATTGCAGGTACGATTTTGGTATTCACATTCGCATTATTCCTGATCATTTATAAAATGGGGAAATGCGACCGCACAGCAGACAGTGGTATAAAAGGTGAGTCCAATCTATCAATGTTTCATCTATATCGAAGTATAACTAATCAGTCTCTCTTCGTTACAGAACATCGCTATGGAGTTGACTTTGCAGCAAAACGAGCTGAGTTACAAGCAGCTTAGAGCTACTTTATTACGTCTGCCAATCTTCCAGATGTTTCATCAAATATCAAGTATTTTTTTTAAAGAACTAATTACCTACAATATATACATGTTTATTGATGCCAGAATATCTAGTTTTTAATGCTTCAATATGTTTTGTACTTCCTCTAAAATAAATCCAATAAATATTTTACTATACGAGGGCAATCTAAACATTGGGCAGATATGGAAAAGATGTAAATTATTGTAATTATTTCAATTAATTTAATAATTTGTTACATTTATCAGGCAACAGAAATGTGTAGAGTCTGTTTTTATTTGTATCAACATTAGTTTTATTAATTTTGATATGCGTTTTTGCCATACAGTTGCTGGGGCGTTGGAATATCCTCAACAAAGAAATTTGCCGGTATTAGATGGAACACCTTGGACATTATCTCATAAAATATGTTCTCCACAGTTTGCAGTATCAGAGGCTTCAGTGCCTCATAGAAGTCGCGCCAGTTATCATTAAAGAACTGATTCGTACTGCGCGCCACTTCTTCGCTGCGTCCATTGAATAGATTATCTAATTGGGTGCGCACCCGGGACATATTCAGCTTAACCCGCACCGAAGTCACATTGTCAAAGGTGAAGCCGCCCTTCTCGTAGAGCAGCGTCTTGGTCAGCAGCAGTATATCGAGATCCTCTAAAGATATCACTTCCAATGACTATTTTTGCTAAACAACTGTGTTCATCAAAATAGTAGTGCGACGGAAGTGTTGCACAGCTAAATGTTGTGATAAACATAATATTTTGAAAGCAATTTGAATATATAAATATATTTTAATTTCTTTTAAAATGTTATGTTTATCATAATATATATATATACATATGTTAATCTTAATACTCGTTGTATTGTGTTTATCACAATGTTTTTCTGTGCAACATTTCAGTCACACTACTATTTTTATGAACAAAGCTGTATGTATGTATGAGTGTAGCACACTTACCGATTTCTATGAATATGTGTCCTGTGCCACTTAATGGTATTAGGAGTATACGACCAGCCATCTGATACGTCGCATCCAGTCGCATTTTGGGTAGATAGATTTTGGTTTGCCAGCCAAAGTCCTTTTTGCTAACACTAAGTACAAGGTAAGGTAAGTATTATGTTATGTTATTTTTGAAGTCAAGTAGGTTTTAAATAAAATCCATATACGGCAGGCGTAAGACAGCTCATTATTCTTGATTAGTCAATGTTTCTATATATATATTTATAGATTTTTCTATTATATTCAACTATAAAAAAATAATTACTGTTGAATGTATTATTACTCACCGGCTCTCCTTGATCTTAGTCTGGGAGAAACCTTTAACCATCACATCGGTCAGATTTGCACTAATTGTGGCCACCTCATTGTTATCCTGCTTGAAATAGATATCCCGCACACGCATGGGATCGAAGGGACCGTAGCTTTCCAAAATCTCCGGTATGCCAATGGCCAATTGATCCAGCAGCTTCTGTATGCTGTGCGTGGAGCAGTTGGTGAAGCCCGGCTCATAAATGCGGCACGAGGGCAAAAACGATGCTAATGATGGATGTATTATATGTACATACATGCATAAGAGTATCAACTGTATCGAGGCAGACTTGAAGGCTTATCTATTGGCCAACTTACGTTTCTGCGTGTAGTACTCAACGGCGGCGACACCGTTCAGAATCCAAACTGCAAGCAGGCCGCAGCTAAAGCTAAACGAACTTTTCATCATGACGCCCGGTGACTATCTAAATGCGAATCCAACTGACAATGCGACTCGATTACATCAAACTGTGCCACACCATATATGAGATGCGGACGGAATGGAGGCAGTACGTTCTAGCCGCTGAGCTTTGAGCTCACAATTAAACCAGAAATTGTTAATGTCAGGCCGTTTTAAGTCGAAGTGTCTACACAGTCAATGCAAGTTTATATATGTAGATGTATATACAATATATTTTATGTATTTATAAATAATTTTACATCTAATTGGAAAACTACACTATAATTATATTTATTGAGCTGAAGAAAAATATCAGTTATATTTTTTATGCTAATACTTTTTACAACTATTTTTAGTTGAGTTGTTTTTTTTATTTAAATTTAAAATTACGTTTTATTTATCTAAAAGGGCATCTATATATATTATTCATTTTCTATATATTGTAGTATATATATATTATATTATTTAATTAATTGTGGTATTAGTTTATATTGCCCCACTTTGCACTGCTTACGAGCTTAAGCAATGCAGAGGTGTTCACGCCTTGACAGAAGGTATTAAATTAACAATTTGTTCTTCAAGTGCATTTGTATGTACAGTAGTATGTAGTATGTCTACTAATTGTTTGCAAAATAAAATAAGTCATACAAGTTCTACTTTAACACCATATTTTATTAGGAAAGGCACTTTTTTTATAAATATTTTTTCACAGTATTTAATTTAACATAAACGTAAACATGCATAAACGAGCTGTGGCGCAAAATACCCCAATATTACGACATAAATGCGCTAATATTGTGGATGTCGCGACGCCTCAGAGGTGTAATGGAAGCTAATGGAGGGCATACCAAATATTAGCCAATTCCATATTGATCTTAAAAAGATGCAGATCTCATAATATTAATGTTTGCATTTTGCGAAGAATTAATAGACAGCTTATATTTTCTGTTTTTTTTGTTTTGTTTTGAATAGTTTGGTATGTTTTTGTTTCTATTCTTATTATTTTTATTATTTATTTTATTTAAGAATACATAAAGAAAAATACTGTGAAGAAATAAATATGAAAAAAAGTGCTTCTCCTAATAAAATATGATATTAAAGTTGAACTTGTATGACTTTTTATACCCAGAACCATTATAAAAGGGGAATCAGGGTATAATGTTTTGGAGAAATGGTGCAAGGGGCAGAGGGGGGGGCCACCCCCAAAAAATAATATTCCCCCCCCCACGGAGGGGGGGGGGGCCGCCCCCCCCCCCCCCCCGCGGGGGACACACCGCGCCCCAACACAAAACAACAAACGGGAAATATAAATAAAATCAGCGTGCCCACCCCACGCAGTACGAGCTAATAATTTTTTTTACCAATCACTCCTTATTTACCATAGAAAAAAAAAAATTTATTTTTTTTTTCTAGCTACCTGGATACCTGTTTGCCATATATTTCTAGTATTCCGGATGTCCATGCAAATAAAATAAAAAAATTCTAATTTTTTTTTTTTAATTACAATGGATTGTGGTTGGGCAGACAAACATATATATATGTGTGTGTGGTGCGCGCGCGTTGGGGGGTCGGGAACGCACTCACCCGAACACAAATTAAACAAAAAAACCTATACCCCCCCCGCAGCCCCCCCGGGGGGGGGAAGGGGGGAGCAGGGGGGGGGGTGGGGGGGGGGGGTGGTGGGGGTGTGTGTTGTTGTTTTTTTTTTTTTATTTTTTTTTTTTTTTAAATCTTCTCGCGTTTTCTGGTCTTTCGCGCCTGCTTTTATTTTGCAAACTCTTAGTAGACATACTGTATGTATATGTATACGTGTATGTATATATATATATATATATATATATATATACGTGTGTAGATATGTATGTTTGTGAGTATGTGAGTAAATACATGTGTGCTTCTTAATGCATAAATGTACATAGACGTATGTACATATATACAAGCTGTGTTCATGAAAATAGTAGTGCTACTAAAATGCTGGACAGCAAAATTTTGTGATAAACATTATGCTTAGTTTGAAAATAATTTGAAACGAGTATTAAGATTAGCATATATATATATATATATATATATATATATATATATATATATATATATATATATATATATATATATATGGTATATGGTATCTCTCTCTCTCTCTCTCTCTGTTTTTCCCTCTTAGTCTCTATCTCATTCTTTTTCTCTTCTCTCTCTCTCTCTCTCTCTCTCTCTATTGCTTTTGGTGATTCATTGGTTTAACAAAAAAAGCGAAACTTGAAGCTGTGATTAAGCAGATCCACATATAGTACATATATTAATATTTATTCCGAAAATACATTTAACATTTCACACACAAAATTAAATAACATTTTCAATTATGAATTAGTGAAAGTCGTGTATGAAGTAGGTAGCTGGAACATAGGTAAATATCTTCTTGGTACGATCCAGTATAATCGCTTCGAAGGTCTGTTGAATTGCCGGACGAAGTATGTCGAAGAATTCACGCCAATTGTCATTGAATATCGTATGGGCTGTATTATCCAGCTCGGCATTGTCGCCGAACAGATTATGCAGTTTGGTGCGGAAATTTCCGATCTCTCGGAAATATATTTTCACACGCTGCACATCGGCAAAATGCCCTACAGCCGAGCTGCGCGGCTTGACAGCCAGTTCAATGCCAATAGCAACATTTTCTGGAATGGAATACAGATTGTTTGACGTTGCTATAAATTGCTATAAATATATATGTATTTACGTAACTAACCCATCTCAAAGAAACCTTTGCCATGACCATTGAGACTGAGTGCCAGCAAATGACCATTGAGATCATAGTCGAATTCTAAACGCAATTTGGGCAGAAATCCCAGAGCTCGAGCAACATATTTGGTGGAATTGTAGCTAAAATGAAAGTAATTTTGGGATTAATTCTGAGGAAGCTGCTCAACTGGATGGCTAAAAATTGCTATAGTACAGGGTATATTTGTATCAAGGCGAGGTAATTTCTAGTAGCTTACCTGGCCTCCTTGACTATTAACAGGCGGGCGCCTGTGATATAAACATTTTGCAGATCCGCATTAATTGTAATGGAGCTGTGTGGGTCCTGTGTAAATTTGACATGCTTCAAGAAGAGTGGATCAAGGGGGCCCACTGTATTTGTGCCGGGTATACCATCCTTCCACTCGACGAACATTTTTTGCAAATTGCCGGCCAGGCATTTGTTAAACTGCGGATCCTCCAAGACGCAAGGCGTTAAAAAATCGGCTGAAAGATTTTATTTGGGAAAACAAACCAATTACTTTTTTTTTACGATTATTTTGTCTTTTAACTTACGTTTTTCAGCCAAATAATTGGAGGCCATCGTCAGCGTTATCAACATATTTATAGCCAAAAGGCCCAAAAAATTACAAGTTTTTATTTTGTACATTTTGAAATTGTATTGCAATTAAAAACAAAGCAGAACAGAAGGCAAATGCTGTTAGCTTAGCTTGAAAGCGACAATTGCTCTGATATTTCGGGTGTGCAGTCATTATATCTTATATTCCAAATGAAATTCAGAAATTCAGAAAGCGCAATATAAATACATGTATATAGTAAGTGTTTATTGCAATTTATTGTGTTCTTTTTCAAGTTCACAATTTTGGTTTAATTGATTAAAACGTAAACATGTTTTGTGGCTTTATACTTGACTGCAGCATACAGGGTGCTCTTTCTATGTAAGTATTCAACAACAAAATTTGCATTCTGTTCTGTCTTCTCTTTCGCACTTGCCCTTGACATCTTTAATGTCCATATTTCAATTACTTTCGATCTACTTTACGACTTTGACTTTTGGAAAAAGTTTAACTCAGTTGACTAAGCGACCTGTTTTAGCTACCTTTTATGATAAGCTCGAGACTTTAACTTTTAACTAAGATGCAATGCAATGAAATCTATTTTATTTTAATTGAAATATATAGACCAAGACTTTAATACATTGCAAATGGTAGAAATTATTAAACAAGTACTTTTATTGCCTTATTAAACTGAGCAAGGCAGTTAAGTTATATTTCTGACTCAGTTATATTTCTGACTTTCTCTTATTCACAAATTAATTTTTGAAATATATTTACTGATAAGCCCAAAGCTAGAGGCTCATATATACTGTATGAATAAGAGCAGAAAACAATATATTTGGTTTCTAATTTTAATAAATTTATTATAATTGCTGCAGTCATATATTTATTTTGTTATGAATTATAAAAGGTAGTAATACCCTGTAAATATTGTGAATTAAAAAAAAAGTGTTTTTGATGGGCATATATGTATATCTATATGATCTCAAACTTTCAAAGAAATTTAGTCAAGCCAGATACATACAACAGATGTTCATTTTGTAATAGTTTATTGATTTCTCCCTAAAGTTCACTAATTTAATAAAAGTTAATTTGAAATATTATAAGACAAGCTTAGATATATTTAATATAAATTGTATTTTAATAGTCAAATCATTTAATTTTATAACAGCTCTAATTTATTTAAATTTAGTATAATTCCTACAATCATATGTAAAGTTTTAAAATTATGAATTTGTCGCTCTTTGCAACCTTGTATACCCTGTAAATAATAGATATTTTTTAAAAAGAGTATGTCATATTATAACTTCATGCTGTTAGACATAAAAAAGACACTTAAGGAAGCTTCATAAATGAGATGCTTATCTTTTTTATGATATATTCTTCTTCATTTACAAACAAATATGAATAATTTATATTCTACTTAGTGTTTGGCACATCTAGCTATGCAGCTAGAGTTCAAGTTTAGTTACACGATATCTGTGTGTCAAGAGTTTTTGACTCTCTCATTGTAAATGATCGACGATGCCACACAGATCAAGGTGTGCGGCTGTGTGGCTATTAAACTCTCGCTCTTCTTATTAACTCAATGCATAGTCGCACCGATCGAAAAGCTTAACGTTTTTTTATTTTTTGCTGATGGCATTGGTTGAATAGCTCATTTTATATTTTTTTTGTTAATCGTCAGTCCACGGTGAGCGGCCAACTGAAGCGGTTGCAATGCAGCGCCATCAGATAGTTGCCTTCTGCTTTGCACTTGCTGCACCACTGTGCCTTGCTGTGGTGCAAGTGCAACAGTTTCTGCCCGAGCCACGTCTGTATTATACTAATAAATGATTTGAATTGGAATTGAATTACAACTTTTCTTTTAGCTACATTTATAAAGCCTTGTCCATTGAAGGATAGCCAGAGTAACGACTGTTTGGCTAGGAATATTGAAAACATTTTTCAACACTGGCGTAATGGTGAGTGGACTGAGCAGGCATATACTATATATATTTTTAGATTTTTTTGGTTCTCAAGAATATTTTTTAAAACTGATTAAATTAATGAATGATTCTTTAATCTGCTATGCTGCAAGCTCCAATATAATTCATACATAATTTTCAACAGGTTTTCCAACACTAAAACAGTTGTTGTATGCATACAGGCGTTTGCAAATTCCAATATAATTCTTACATAATTTTCAACATGTTTTCTAACACTAAAAACTTTTTATATATATACAGGCGTGCCGGGCCTTCGCGGCGTTGGCTCTTTGGATCCATTTCGGGTGAGTCGTTTGCGCATTGCCCAGCGAGTGCCACCAAATGTGGATGTGCGCGTGGAGTTGCGAAATATGAGCACAGTGGGTCTCAGTCAGGCCAAAATACTGAACAGCACGTAAGCAGCTCGTGTTGGTTAAATGTATATTGAAAAGTATTAACAGCCCAAATTGCAGCACGTTGTACAACACTGGCCAGTATACGCTGGGCTTTCATGTGCATCTGACACAAATCAACTTGACGAGCAAATACAAGCTGAAGGGACATGTGCTGCTGCTCAATCTTAACAGCACTGGCCTATTGAGTTCTAAAATGGGTTAGTCTACCCCATTAATCTATTTAATAAATTAAGTAGTTAACTAAAATATATTTTTTTAGATAATCTGGAGTTTTATGTGGCGCTCAGAATGCAGCCGCAGCTGGCAGAGGGCATCACGTTCATGAATGTCACCGCCATTAAGACGGACATTGCACGCATTGACAACATTCGCATAAATCTAACAAATCTATTTAATGGCAATAGGGAATTGGAACGTAGTGCCAACGAGATCTTCAATGAGAATTGGCGTGTTTTGTTCGATATCCTGCGTCCCGTGCTGACCCAAACTTTCGACACTGTTCTGGAGGATCGTTTTACCAAAGTATTTCGCTATTTGCCAGCCAAATATTTATTCGAGGATTTTGCATAACTAACACATTTCAAGCTAATTTTAAACTCCATTTGAATAAAGTTCATTAGCATAAAGAAACACTTGAATTCAGACTCCGAAGCACTCAAAAACGAGAGACACATTTTTAAGTATACGCCTCATTAATAAAATAACTCTTAAACACAAATTAGCAGCTTAACTCAAAATAATAAAAAAAAACGACTTCAAAATACCCTATACTGCATATACGAGTATGTAGCTAGACAGCGAGGGAATTTTCCTAGATAATTGATATATTTGTGTGAAAGTGCTTTCATTTGAAAATACTCTATACTTTAATATACAATATATGTATATATGACGAAGTATGCTTGCATATCAATTTCTTAGCTATCTAATGTGTATGGTAAATAAACAGACCACATAAAGTATAAATATTCTTGATAAGTACAACGAACTGACTCTCAGTAAGCTTCTCAGTTCGTCTGACCGTTTGAATGAACTCATTGACTTCGTAAACCACAAAGCCTAGAAACATGAAATCTATAAATATATATTCCTGTATACCATATGCAGTATGTGCTTATCACTTTTTATACCCTGAATGAGTGTATAATGGGTTTGTTGAAATGTCAAATGTATGTAACAGGCAGAAGGAGGCGTGGTAGACCCCATGAAGTATATATATTCTTGATCAGAGAGACGAGCTGAGTCGATATACCCATGTCCGTCCGTCCGTCCGTCCGTCCGTATGTGTAAACGCGTCGATCTCAAAACCTATAAGAGTTAGAGACTTGAAATGCTTAAATATATATTCCTGTATACCGTGTGCAGTACGTGTTTATCACTTTTTAATTATCTCATTTCCAAATTATCAATAATAATTAAGAATTTGATTTGAGTTTTAAGCGTAGCTTGAATAATTTTTGAGATTTCAATGTGATGAATACAGAGATTTCGAATTTGAAAGCAGAGGCTTCCTTCCCCAAAAAATTTGGAAAATAAATTTGATTAAGACTTAAAGTTTTTCTACAATAAATTTTCCTTAGTAGAGCCCATGAGGTGTATCCGAATGTGTTGTGTAGGTACAAAATAAGCATAGAATGACTGGAGTAGCAGCTCTACTAAGGGTGCAGGGTATCACCTAGTCAGGTACTCCCGACTAACGCACTCTTGTTTTAATAAATCATACCTAGTTATAGCTCACTTATGGCTAAGAAGATTAAAAACGATATCAATCAGTTATTACTAGATCAGTAGAATATATTTACAGGGTATATAATATACACAAGCCTCATTTGCCAAAGACTATAGTAACATGTCTTTCATATAAACTGTCGTCTGAAGAAACTCGTAGTACCCAAAGATTATAAATGTAGTTCTACTACATACATAACTTCATACCCTATCTTGCAGCTCTGTCTAGTTGCAGGGTATACTATTATGTATACACGATTTGCATTACTTTGTTGCCCTGCTAGCAACCTGTTTTGTGGTTATTGCAAAGCATTGACTAGGTCAGTTGGCTTTGGCTAGTTGCGAAAAAATCCCAAAGAAATGGTTAAAAGAAAAAGCAGAGCAAAACTTTATTTTTTTTAGCTATTTATCCCGCTAAATGGCTAATCGGCATGTTGTCCAGACAAATGTTTTACATAACTCAAATTGTTGGACTTCTGAGTTGAATGTTGCTCTAGAAAGCTTCCGCATGCAATACCCTAGGGGAGCGCGATGCGAGGGGCGTGCTCATTGCATATGCGTGTGCGCGGGCTGGCAGCATAAATTGTTGACGTTAAGAATTTTGTTTTGACTTTAATAACCTGATTGCCGATGGCGTTCTCCAAGGGGTAAAGGCGGGATGTTGGGGTGCTGTGGTGCTGTGGTGCTGGGGCCGCTGTCTCTATTGGGGCATTCCATAAGCAGTCGATTCTCGGCTCGGGGCACTCGGGGCTTCGTATATATAACGCGCAGCTGATCGCTGCCCACCTGTGCCAATGTAATTGAGTCTCGGTCGACTTCGGCTCGAGAGTTTTACTTGAAATTTACTTATTTAGCTTTTATTATTTTTTTTCTTTGCACTCAGTGCTCGATTTGTGGTATAAAAGCGTTGCACGCCCTGATTTTCTTTTGAGTTGTCGTTTCGTTGCGCAGAGTCTCGAGTCTCGAGTCGCACTTAAGCAAACTAGGTCCAGACGTGAGATTGGTGAAAACGAAACAAACAAAATGCTGAAACTGGTGAGCAAAACAAATGACAAAACGATAAAGAAAAGTGAAAAGCGAATATGCGAAATGCATTTAGAATATAATCAAGTTACGAATGCAATTGACAATTGGCAACCGGTTTGAGAAATTTGTGCTTCAAGTTTTTTATAGCTCAAAAAAAAATAGCAAAATAGCAGCTCTCTGAAATCTATATGTATATATATATATATATATATACATATATAACTATATATACATATATATATATCTATGTAAATCAGTCGATAGCGACGTCCTTGAAAAGCTGTCAATGGAATGCAGTTAACTACAGCCAACTGTAGCTAATTAACTACTAAATGTTAATCAATTTAAGCCAATTGGAAATATAATTATGCAATAAAAAACACTTTCAATTTGTTTGCTAATGCGTAGTTGAGCAATACATGAGCTGAGTTAAAAGCCCAATACAATATAAATTGCAAATGGAATAGTTTTTAAAATTATAAATTATAAACATTTTCTTTTGAATTGAGTGTCTAAATAACTATCACATAAGGAAAACTTAGACTTTTAAGTGTATAAATAAAATAAATTTGTAAAACAATATCTTTTTTAAATTTATATTTAATTTGCTTAAAATATACTTATGGTTAATATTTTTTTTTATATTATATTTATATTATTTTTATTGTGTGCAAATTTTTATATATACAATGTATTTTTTTTAAAAATAAAAACGAACATGTTTGAAGAATAATAGCAAAACATTTACAAAGACTTAATAAAAATAGGAAACAAATATAAATAAATATAAAATATATATATTAAAAGTTTAGTTCAAAATTAAAAAATTTTCATAAAATTTAAATTAATTGTTAAATTTAAAAAAATTTAAAAATATATGTTGTGATTATTTGTTCAATATTTCGTACAATATATATAAAAAACGAATGTTTTGTTCACATATTTAAAGCTTCAATAGCTCAAATCTTTTTTGCCATTAAAAACAGATGACAAATTTTTTAATATTATTAAGAGTCCAAAATTAAAATCAAAAATCATAAATTTTCCATAAAAATAACGAAAGAAGCAAACATATTTTTTTAAAATTAATTAAACTGTATTTTATTTAAAAAATATTATTTGCATAAATTTGAAATTCTTTAAGAATACTTACAATAATTTTTATAGATTTCTACATATTTTATGCTTGTAGAAATTTCTATAAACTTCTACGAACTATATAGTTGCAAGGTCCAATAACAAAACACACTCAAGTTTATAAATTGCTTTCTTTTCAGTTCTTGAAGCATTGCCTATTGCTGTTGGCGCTGGTCGCACACATTGCGTATGCGCAACATCAGGACTATACCACGCCCGTGCCCATATTGAAGCAGATCGATAAGCACAATGATGATGGCTCCTATACCTATGGCTATGAGGCTGCCGACAAGAGTTTCAAAATCGAAACAAAGTATTCAAATGGCGAAGTCTATGGCAAGTACGGCTATGTGGACGATCAGGGCAAGGTGCGTGAAATCGAGTATGGCGCTAGTAAGCGGGGCTTTGAGCCCGCTGGCAGCCACATCAACGTGCCACCGCCGACGCTAACGAACAGCAATCCGTATCCGCTGGGACCCAATGAAATCGACGATGGCCAGTACCGTGAGGATCCGGCTGTCTACTACAAGGATCAGAAGTTTAATCGGCCCATTGCCGCCAGCAAGTTTAGCCTGAGCGATTTCGGGCGTGGCCAGCAGCAACAGCAGCAACAGCAACCCCAATATGCGCCAGCTCCAGCTCCAGCTCGGCCCTATTACAATCCCACACCACAATACTACAATCCACCTGCACCACAGCCGCGCTACTATCAGCCGCCCGCACCACAGCCATACTATGCACCACAGCAGCCGCAGCAACGGCCATATTCTGGCCAGCCAGAGCAACATCATCCGGCACTGCGTAATCTTAACATCTACACGGGCTCCTACAGCATCGACTATACGGGCAGAAAGTAGATGTGCAACTCTGGGACAATATTTTGTATGTGTGTGTGTGTGGGATGGCTGCCGAGAGAGAGTTAGCGACTGATGTCTGTGGACAATGTCAATTTTGTTACTGCCAAATAAATCAGTCACTCCCGATGTCAATCTATTTACTATATACTTTATATATATATATATATACACAATATATATTTGTAAATACACATGTGTGCGTATGTATGTATGCAATAAAGTGCCGAAAAACCCACGATGCGATCTGTCTTTGTTTAGCCACAGAGTGATTCAATGAGCTTGGGGTTCCGCTTCAATTGGACTCAAATTGGAGTCCAATCGCAGCCAAATCAAATATTCAGCAATAATCGCAGCGCATTACGTCAACGCTTTGGTTTATAAAAAGTGGACGGGCCCAAAGAATGATATAGTAAAAATTGTTACCGATTTAGATACCATTAGAAACGAGGTCCGCTTGTTGTTGCTGTTATTGTTATTGCTGCTTGTGGCTGTTTGCTTGTTTGTTGTTGTTGTTGTTGTTGGAATTTGGTGCACTTATGCAATGGCCCCAAAAACCACTTTCAAATGCACCACAACAGCCCAACAACAACAACAACAACAACAACCAGTTGATCGGTCTGTGCTCCACTGGACAAACATCAGCTCCCAAGCTGTGGACATGCTTTGGGTATACGAACACATTGTGCAGGGGCGTTTGGCTAGTGTCAGCGTCTGTTGGGGGCTTTAAGGTGCACAGTGGTTGCAGGGCTTGAAAGATGAGATGAAATTTTGTTGTAGAAATAAATGATAATGGTTCTTATATGACTGGTATAAAAAAGTTGTCTTGGATCATAATTCATAGTTAAAATACAAGGAATTCAGTGGTTTATTCTATATTTGACTTTATTTTTTTAGCTGCCTTTCATCATGTTTTGGCTTCACTGTGCTAGTTGTATGGGTCATACTTGAAATGTTTTGTTGGCAACAACACGAAGAACCAAATGCTAGTTGACTGCACCTATTAAATGCACACACAAACAGTCATATGCTGCAGACACACACACACACATACTAGCACTCTTTATGGCAATGGAATTATTTTTGCACAGCATTTATATAATTTTGTCGAGCAAAATGTTGCTTTAGTTGCGGCTGTGGCTGCTGCCATGAAAGTGAAACTTGTCTGGGCGCTGTCAGGGCGTTGCCATGCCTCAAGAATTTCCTGCACAACATTGAGTGGAATTTCAGTTTGTTATTTATTCTTATTTTTTTTGCTTCTTATTCTTATTATGAACACAGATTCTCGACAGCTCAGAGCACCACCACCATCTGGCAAACGTGAGTGCAAGGCGAGCGGGCATAATAAGGCTTGAACTCTGTGGAAAAGCTTAACATAAAATGTATTAAATAGGAGCTTATTTGTTGCTGCAATAATACGAAAAGATTTTAAATTGTTTTTCAGTTGAAAGTTATATTAATTAGACTAAGAGGCTTAGAATGCAATTAGCATTAATTTTACAACGATGAACAGAACTAAATAAAAATTTGCAAAAATTTTGCTTTTCTGTTTAAATAGTTGCAATTTGGTTTGGCTCAAATTATATTTGAACATTTATTCATTAAAACTTTATTCTAAATAAATAATGTAATGTGGTTTTGCTAAAATTATGTTTATTTACTCATTAAAATTATATTTTAAATATTTAAAAAATTATTAAAATAAATCTGACAAATACTAGAAAAATCTCACAGACTTCAAGTCTCCTGGCTCGATTTCAACTCGTTGTATAAATAGAATTCCAATTACTTCGCTGCATGTTGATATCAAATAATTACCTGTTTATGCTTTATGTTTACCTATACACATATAACTGTAATTAGCTTCGTGTATCCGTTATAGCATCGTACTCACTTATCTTATGGAATTCCAACGACCTTCAAACGTGCGTAGACATGCGTCCAAGTTCAGGTGCAAACGCAGAGCTTGAGACTACCTAGCTCTATCCCTGTTCCACACATATACAGATCTGACATATCTGGTCAAAAACCAGTCCGGAGACCTGACTTTTAAAGCAAAACTCAATACGCACAGTATCAGAATAATTGAGGCAACAACTGCGTCATGGGTCAGACTCGAGTTTGTGGTTTGGTTTCCTAGTCCGCTGGGCGTTGCAATCCCGCCAACAAGTTTAACTAACCCAAGGCATGCCATAGCTATGTATTACACACATATTCACATACATTTGTATCTTGTAGCTGCAACAATAACGGTGACTCGCTCTGTCATTACAAGTAAAGCCAACGCAACGACAAGGCCATGCCCATTGTCTCTGTGTGTGTGTAAAGGTGTATACACATTTACCTGCACATTTGCTTGCGCTGAGCAGCTTTCAATTCTGTTAGCTATTTGGTCTGGACTGTGCAAATAACCTGCCATCGCCCTCCGTCCCCGTCTACCCAACTTTGCTCATATTAACATGCAATACAATGCGACAGAGGCAAAGCTAACGGCAATGTTCACATTACGCATACGCACAGTTGCCAAGAGACGCCCAATCAATTTGTGGGCGATTAATGAGGCAATCTACTGCATATTTGCTAAACATTGGATAATCATAGGAAGCGATATGCTCGCTGAGCATATATTGTATTAAGAGCAGAGTTTATCTGTTGGGCTCACTCAGGTGCTGAAGAGATTTCATTAGTTAGCTGAGTAATTTCTAGAAAACAGTTTTGGGGGAATTTGATTTTTTTAAATAAATTGAATTTTTAAAATCTTTTTAGTTTTCAAAAAGTTATGTCAGCTTGAAGTAGGGGTTTGACTTCTGATTTTGGAAGTTTATTTTAAAATTAGCAAAAGTGTATTAAATTTATAAATATATATATTTTTCTAACTTGAATTCCAATCTAGAATGAGTGTAGACTAGCAAAACTTATATTATATGTATATAATTAGAAAATACATATTTTTTCTTACTTAAATTCCAATTTATTGTAGAAAGAGTCTAGAAAATATTGCAAAAAAATAATCTCTCACATAACAAAAATCGATTCAGTTTTGACAAAGTTATACAAATTTTATGTTGAGCACTTCTAGATCTGATCTTTTTAAATTACAGTCGAGTCTCGATAATTCGAAATGGCAAGGGGATCAGGTTTTTTACGAATTAGACGGAAATTCAAATTATCGGGATTTCCATCATATGGATATCCCCATCAAGGGGATAGAATTTTTTCGATTTATCGCGATTTTCGATTTAGCGGGGTAAAAATTATCGAGTCTCGACTGTATTTAGATTTTTCACAAGGACAAAAATTTCAAGTTTATTGAATAACTTTTTAAAACTTATTTTAATAGGAGCAAGTAATAAGCAATCAAATTTAACGATTTTTAAATTTAGAAAATTTTTAAAAATATTAAAAAGTTTAAAAAAGAATATAATTTGAACGCTTGGATAATTTTGAGCACAAATTTTTAAGAAATCATGCATAAAATTCACTTTTTGATAAAGTTATCGTTCCAAATCGAATAGGCTAGATTAGAGAACTCTAACTTAGATATTTATTATATATACTTATATATATTATACATATGTTTGGGTTGAAAATATCACAAAATGGTCAGTGAATCTCTATAATCTAAGAATTTAACTGAATTTTGAATTTTTATGCTCTGATTTCTATTTTTACGTTTTATATATGCAAAACCAATTTTTGATCAATTTTAAATTGTTTTACGATATAATTTGAAACTTCATTTATATAGCTAAGCCCAGCTTAACTAGCGCTTTTTAAAACCACATTAAACTGATCTCCCATAACATATACTCCTCATAGCTTGCAGCTTTTATTTATAGCCAACTGGTTTCTGCGACAACTCCAACTCCAACTCCAACTCCAATTCATGCTAATGATTGATACTTTTTCAATTGCTCAACCTGCGCTATATTTATAGCATTATGTACTCCAGTTAACTAAAAATCATTTCATATTGTTCGCGCGTTTTCTAACTCATTCACTCATTTATTCATTTTACCCATTCATTAACCGTGCCGCCTGTCGATTCGGTTAATTTTTCACATTTCTGTTGATTAATTGTATCAAAATATATATTGTTTTTGTTTTTGTTTTTCGTGTATTTTGGGTATGTTTTATAGCGTGCGAGTTTTTTTTTTTTGTTTTGGGAGAAACATTATTAGGCATTGTCTATGAAGGCAATTTATAAAAAATTGTTGGCTAAGTGAACTAATTTGGTCGGCTTTTTAGAGTGATAAAGTGAGCTGTATTAGACTTGCGATTAAAAAAAAAAACAAATATTTTTGCTAAGCTTGAAAAACGGTTTGAAAATATATAAAAAATGTATATATAAAATTTTTATATATATAGTATATAAAATATTTATATAATAGGTTGGCAAAAAAGTCTTGCGGTATTTTTATTGAATTTTCAATTGTTCATAAAATTGGTTATAATAATGCGATTTAAGTCAAATATGCGCCGTTTTGTTCGATGACGAGTTCCCAACGAGATGCCAACTTCATAATGCCCCTCTTATAGAAGCTCGCTTCCGACTACCAAGCTCGTTCGCCATGGACAGAAATAGGTGGTAATCACTTGGTGCGAGATCCGGACTATACGGTGGATGCAAAAGAACCTCCCATCCGAGCTATATATATATATATATATATATAAAATATTTAAACATATATAAAATATTTGTATATATATAATATATTAATTTATTTAAAAAAATGGATTTAACTTAGCTTAAAAATCGTTTTAAAATTTCTATCTTAATTTGATTTGATTTTAATAATATTATATGTTATAAATTAGCCTGTTCTATAGCTACAATAGAACACATAGATATATAATTTATTTATATATAAATAGCTAACTGTGATAGAAGTTGCATCTTTCGAAAGCATTACGTCTCTACATGCTGTTTGAAATACCTTCATTTTTATTTTTAGATATTTAAGATATTTAAAACAAATTTAAATAATTTAGAGCTTTAATGGATATAGATATAGAGAACCAATATAAAACCTGAAATATTCCAGAAATTACTTTTTTTTAAATTTAAGCTTCTAATAAAACCGAAAACTGCAGTTGATAAAGCTTTTCTGATTTCAGTTTCGGAAGCAACACATCAAAAAGCTTTAGTAGCAATACTAAATTTCATTAGCAAATGCATTTCAAAAATTTTAAATTAAATAACTTTTCATGTAATCAAAATAATTTATAATAATAGATCAGATTAAACATAATAGATCTACAATAAAATACCAACTCAAGCATTGACTATTGCAGCGCCAACCACTTCTTGGTCTTTCCTGTTATTCGCTTGTGCGGTGGTTGTGGTGGCGCAGAAAAAGCTCGCTGAAAAGCACAGAGAGAACCGCGCAAGAGTCAAACTTGCCCAAGCAGCTCGTGGGCTTGCGAGTGTGAGTGTCTGTGTGGTTGTTGTTGTTGCTATTGTAGTTGATGTCTGTCCTTTTGCGCATGCGCCGCCGACTCGTTGGTGAAGTTGGTGGCTTTTGTTGGTGTTAGCTGGTGATTGGGTACGGAAAAGGTTTTCCTCGCGCCCGAAGCGCGGTATATAAAGCGAAATACAACAACTTGGGCGGCTCAGTTGCTGTCGGTCTCAAGCAAATGTTGGCGCAGCGCTAAACGTGAATAATTTGAAAAAGCAAAATAAAAGAAAAAAAAATTTATTAATATATCAGAAATCAAAAACTCAACAAAACTTCAAGTTACAGTCCCGGTCCATTAGATCAATTGAAAGTGATTTTTTGTGGTGCTATTGTTGTTGCTGTTGCTGCTGCTTTTGGGGCTGGGTCTTGTGCCAGCGAAGGTCTTTTGCAATTAAAGCCGTTAAACGATACGAAATAGCTGTGATCAAAGCTGAAAATGAAAGTGGTAGGTCCCAGAGAATGTTGTGCAAATACTGACAGCAGGCACTGTATTGCAGCACAGCTGCACTATGCTTGATGCTTGACAAAAGGTTAAAGTTGAATCTGAATGCGTGACAGCCCAGGCCAGGCCAGGCCTGGCCAGGCCAATCAAATGCATTTGTCTGTCCGACTGGTTACGTCATACGCCTTATAGACAACATACTCTCTATGTGTGTGTGTGTGTGTGTGTGTGAAAATATCGCATAATTTGCTATGCAAATTGAGTCAAACCGTTAATTTTGCCCCGCTAACCAGATAGTGGAGCAATTGCTCCATTTTGTGCACCCAATTTGGTAACTGGATTTTCTATTTCGATTTGTTGCTCGCTCGAAAAAATATATAAAGAGTATATAGGTTTTATGCAATGTTCGTTTACTCATATCAAGTAAATATTTTTGCAGCTAGCGACTATAAAATGGAATAAAAAATCATATTTATCAGATATATACCATTATAAAACCTATATACCCGCTATAGCTTAAAAGCTAGAGTATTTGAAGACTACTTAGATGACTTTAGCAGAAATCTACAATATATAGAGAAATCTTGAATTCTTGTAAATTAATAAGATATTGTACTGCGCAGCGAGCATTGTGCAGTCGAGTCGACTCTACTGAATGCTTTTTTTGTTGAGTCCAACACATAATTTATGAGATGTCGACGATGTGTGTCTCGTAATTGCCTGGCATTCTATTGAGAAAAAAAAAATAGTTGCAGGAACTTTGGTGTAGAAAAAGTTTCGCTAACAAGCGCACTTCAAGCTCCCCCTCCATCCCCCCTGTGTACGAGTCTAACCCACCACTCGTCTAGAGCGCAAATATCAAAGGCAACTTCGAATGCAGTTCACACGCTGCGATTGGATGCCAGCTTTTTCGGTCAGTTGCTGTCGAAAAAAAGAAAAAAAAAAAGAATTGGCATCAACTGAAACGTGGTCTGCAGTAGCTGCTGTTGCTGCTTGCACTAGAGCCCAGTCCCCGTGTCCATGTTCCATGTCCCATGTCGATGCCAGAGGCAACTTTGCCAACTGAGCGCCAAGGCTATGGCATATGGAGTTGCAGTGAAAGGTTTGCCAGACAAAAGCTCGGACGACTCCAACTGGGAATCCGGTATGGAGCCATGTGGTATGCAATGTCTTGTTAAGGACCAAACAAGCATTGAATCCATCTGCAGTTGGGCGCATTTGCTTGACCATTGCTCTAATTTCGTTAGCCAACACAAGAGTCGCAACCTGTGCGAACTTCGTGCGGCAAAAGCTGTTGCTGGACAATAGTCAAAGAAGTAGTCAACTCAAGATACCCTAGAAATTTATATTTAAAGGTCATTAGCATATTAGATATATAAGTTTATATGAGATTTAACTATAAAAGTTATTTTTTGTGATTATAGGGTATATTGAGAGTTTAATAAAATTGCTACAGGGTATATTAATAGTTGATTTTAATAGTTACAGCTTATGGTAATGACAGTTTTTACTTTAGTAGCTACATTTCATGATATTTTGATAAATAATTAATGAAATTTCAGGATTACAGGGTATCCTAAGAACTTAAAAATACTTGTCTAAAATAGTTGCACTTCTTGCTCAATTAACTTTGAGAAACTTTACCAGTCTGTAGCTAAAGCTTCTTCTGCTTCTAAAGCCTGACTAAAACAGTTCTGTAAACTGACTTTTTATAGGGTATCTTGTCATACTGGGTATAAAAACAACTCAAGTGTATAGTTTATAGGTTACAAATACCCCTTAAATATATTAAATACTTTTTAGCTAACCGTCACATAAGCACTCAATACTTCATACATACCCACCCACAACTAGTCAATCTTTTGCAGGGTATACGAACAGCACAAAATCGCAGTCAAGCGTTCGGTTTGCTTGTCAAGCTGTCGACTGACTGCCAAGACTTCAGCTGTTGCACCCGCTAGACCCGCTTGACTCTACCTCACCCCCTTTCTCTACCCATCCCACCAACTGTTGTAATTTCTTTAGCATTTGCATGGCTGAGATGCATCTTTGAGATACTTGTGCAACATATCTGAGATTGGCATGTGTGGGAAATTTTCTTTTGCATCTTCTACATGGCGCATCGAGTGGAATTCCCGCAGTGGCAAATAATTTTTATGTGCACTCGAATTCATGCAATCAAATGCCCAGCAATGTGAATTGCAATTGGAGAAAAAGAAAAAACAAATGAAATGAAATGAAAAGAAAATACACGAATCTTTTCATTGGTTTTCATTGCATTTCACCTGTGGATATTCAATTAATTGTCGGCGCGGCCATCGCGTGTCGCTGGGGCTTTATGCAACACGTCTGCTTGGGTTGGCTTGGCTTGGCTTGGCTTATGCCACGTCGCCGTATCTATTTGCTGCCATCGGTTCCTGCTTGGCATTGAGGGTGTCCCAGCCACAATGACAAGCGTTCCGATGCGAGCAAAAAATACTATTTATATATATAAATTTATTTATATGTATAAAAAGTGAAAGGTAGCCTGACTTAAGACTTTTGCAGCTATCATATTCTTTGCCGCCTTTGCACTGTCAAGGTGTACGGGCTACGACTATACACAGTGATATCAGTTTTGTCTGGCAATTAGCTAACCGGTTTTAAAACGGCTCTCGCATACTTTGTCTGTTTTTGCAGCTACAGCATTTACTGTTAATCGGCTGCTTGATTGGCAGCCTGGTCAGTGCCCAGGACTATCAGGATTATCAGCCGAGTGCACCGAGAGCGGCGCCACATAGACTGCATTCCAGCGCACAGGAGCAGCCGCGACCCACACCAGTGCCTATTCTGAAACAGATCAATAAGTAAGTTCTATGATCTATGATTGACTGACTGAGAGTGATTGACTAACTAAAGTAAAATATAGAATGAACTTTGCCTACTATAATCAATCATTTAAATTAATAAATTAATTAAAAATTAATAATAAATAAATTAATTGAGAACTGATTGAGCGATTGAAAATCTAAAAGATTGACTGATTGATTGGCCGCTCAACTGATTGATCGATTAATAATCAATCAATCAATTAATCAATCAACTTATTGATTAACTCACTAATTGATTGACCGACTAACTGTCTGATTAATTGATAAAGTGACTGATGAAATTATTTACTAATTCGCTCATTGATTGACTGACTGATCAATAAATAATTGATTAAAAAACTGAAAAATGGACTGATTGATTGCTTCATAAAGCGAACTTATTGCATTAGTTCACTGAATGACTGACTGAATGATTGACTAATTCAGTGAATAAACTCATTGAAGACTAAATAATTCATATAACGATTGATTAAATACTGCAAAATTTTGTTATTTATCCGACTGATTGACTGATTGAAGTACTAAATCAAAAACTGATTCCAATTCAAAAATGAAACAACAGGCTCACTAACTGCTGATCACCCTGACAGTTTGATAAAAACTAATTGATGAACTTACTGACTAGTTGATTGATTGATTGACTAATTGAATGATGCTCTGAATATCTTAACTAATGTATTTCGTATTGCCTCATGATAGTGCTAAGTGATTGACTGAGTGATGGAATAATTCACAGATTAATTCACTTACAGAGTAACATATTGAGTGACTGATTCATTGTTTAATGATTGATTGATTGTCAGAATGATTGACTAATAGACTAACTGACTGACTGATTGACTGTTTATTTGACATTTGTTTGAATAAATGATTGATTGATTGTTTAGCATAGTCCAAACCAATCCAATTAATTTATAATATCTTTATTTTCCAGGCACAATGAGGATGGCTCGTATACGTACGGCTATGAGGGTGCCGATGGTTCCTTCAAGATCGAAACGAAACTGGCCACAGGCGAGGTGAAGGGCAAGTATGGCTATGTAGATGCCGATGGTAAGGTGCGCGTCGTGGAATATGGCGCCAATAAGTATGGTTTCCAGCCCTCGGGCGAGGGTATAACTGTAGCTCCACCCACGCTGGTCGACGAGTCCACCAAGGAGGAGCCCGACTACGATGAGGAGCCTGTCCAGCGACCACAGCGACCATATGTAAGTTCATTTCATCATTGTCAATCAACCAATAAGGTTAATTTTGCAAGTGTTTGCCTCTCACAGCGCGTGAACCGTCCACAGCAGCAACATCAGCCACGCCCACAGCCCGCACCACGACCACAGCCGCAACCGCAGCCACAATATGTGCAGTATGAGGAGGAGGAGCCGGAGCCACAGCGCCGCGTTCAATACGCACCGCAACCACAATCGCCGTCTGTGGGTCCAGCTCCGCAACGCCTACAAGTGCCCGGCGCCCAGCGCACCACAGATGTGCTCTACTCGCCGCTCCAGCGTCCCGCTCGCCCTGAGCCCGATTATACGCAGTCGCAGAGCTTCGGCGAAGGTCCCTCCAATGTGCGCATTTCCCGGCCCGTCTATGCACTGCCGCCCGCCTCGCCGGCGCCCAGCAGCGCACGTGCCCAGGGCTTTCTGGCACCCGCATCTGGCGGTCGGCCACTGCTCGAGCCTCTGAACTTCGGACCCAGCCAGGGCGCCAATGCACAGCCCGTGCAGCAGCCACAGCCGCAGCAGCAGCAGCCACAGCGCAGCTATCAGCCGCAGGCTCAGGGTCGTATCGGTGGTGGCGGTGGAAGTCTTCTGGATCAGCTGGCACGTGATTATGCTTTGCCACAGGGCAATGCCCAGCCGCTGCATGACATCACCTTTGGCTACTACTAGAAGTGGACTGAGGATTTGGTATTTGGGGTAATGAGGCGGCGCATCAGCCGCTACTTTGAGTCAGGTGCATACAATGATTAATCGAATAGTTCGCCCCCCTTCCCCACCACATCTGTTCCCAAGACTCTACGCCTGCCTTTACATTTCTGTTCCAACTATACGCCAGTGATTCCTTGCTTCTAGATTCTAGAATCTGCTTAATCTATATATGTATTTTCCAATCGTGAGACTTTATGCTCAAAGTTTTTATAATAAAATAAAAAAGGAAATTAAAAAAGTTTCTGATTTTAGTTTTAGGGAAGATTTGAATCTTGTTTTTCTATAAAAATGGAATGAGTTTAGTTATATTCAATTCTTTTGAGAAATATGTTTGATGATATAGGAGTATTTCGGAAATATTCTAAAACTATTTTTGTATTTGCAAACTTGGAGATTTGTGTTTGGAAGTTGATTCGAAACAGTTTTTAAATAAACTTTAAGTATTTGTCTGAAAAAAGTTTCATTCATTATATTTGGTTTAGTTGTTCTTTATTAAATGAGTTTTTTGTACAAAATAAAAAAATAATTTTCTGAAAAATTTATCTCGAAAAAAAACGACATTGGGAGTATTTTTTTTTGGTATTTTGCTCAGCTAAAAAACTTGGCATATTTTTAGGAATAAACAAAAATACAAAAAGAAAATTTTGCATAATTTTAAAATTCAAATAAGAAAGCATATTTAAACATATATAAAATAAGCAAAAAAATAAAATAAATATACATATATATATGTTAATAAAAGAATTACAACAAATAAAAAAATTTGGTTTATAAATTTAAAACAAATTTTTTTCAGAAAAAATACCAATTTCAAAATATATAGCATACTTTTAGGCGCTGCAAAAAAAACGAAAACTCAGTTCCCTTGTGTATTGTTCAACGGTTATTTATTAGTTTAATATATATATATATTAATATTTTAAATACTTAAGAATAAGACAGATAATTTCGATGAATTCGTAGCCAAAGCAAGTTATTTGTGTTGGAGTTGTGAAACGTCTATAGCTAAAGATGAAGTGGGTGGAAAGAGCATTTTGCTAAGAACTAAGAACAAGAATCGAAAGTGCTGTTAAACTGAATGGGCGTGGTCCAGAGTTAACGCCCAGGGCAGGCTGAGGGCTGGAAGAGCTGGTTCCGCTACGCATCGACTACTGCAGGTAGACTGTAAAGAGAGCGTCAGGTGAGATGTGTTTGCTTGAGTTGAATAGCTGTGATAGCCAGCATCCAGGTGGTGTTTGGGTGGGAAGTTTTTAAGAGCAGGTAATGGTGGTAGTGGTGGTGGTGTTGGTGGTGCAGTGGTGTTGGGATTTACATAAAAGCAGTGCAAATTGAGTGAGCTACAGATGCGCATGCCTTGTGCTTTGGTTTCAAACTCGTTTATTGCTTCAGAAGCCCCGAGTTCCACATAAATATATATACATATATATCTGTATATATCTATATATATTTATATATGTTGACTATATTGATGTCGATAACATGAATAAATTAGGTTAAGACGAAACTATAGATAAATGCTGCATATGACTTAGTGAACTATATAGCTATAGTGTGTTGAGTGCCCACTACGCCTACACCTCCAGCACACGATTGAACATTAAGGGATCCTGTATTTCGTAGTCCTGGGCCCGGGACATGGCCGGTCGCCGGGTAGCCACATGGCGTCGCACTTTGTAGCCACCGCTGTAGGCGGGTCTGGGCGGCGGTGCACTGTACACATATTTGGATTTCTGCACCACTGGCGGCAAATAGTGGAACGGTGCCACCTGTTTGTGCACCTGCTTCTCGATGGAGTAGGTGACGGGTGCGTTGCTATTGCTGCCGTTTGGTCCCTTGCGCTTGGCCACCTCTAGAGCGGCTATAATGGGCGACAGATCCTTCAGAGCATTGCTCTTGCTCGCATGATAGTTATCCATTTTGTAGTCATTGCTGTTGGGTGGTGGTGGTGGTGGTGCTGCTGGTGGATAATTGTAACCCTCATTCGGATGCTTCTGTATATACACCTCCTCTGCTGTCTGCGGCCTCTTGGCCATTTGATGATAGATATCGGCGGGACCCTGACTGGATGGTGCATAGGCAGCTGTTATGGATTCCGTGTGCGACAGAGATTCCAGTGTGCCCAGATTATTGGGCAGTGGCACACCATAGCTGTTATACAGATCGGCCTGCTCCACATTGGAGCCACCGGGTCCACTGTTCGTATTCAGCGCCACAGTCTTGGATGCTGTATATTCCGTCTTGCCATTGGGCAGCATGCTCAAGATCTCCTGCAGCTGCAGCGCCGCTTTGCGTGCCTCCTCATCCGAAAGCTTCTTATGGCGTCCATAGATGTTGAAGTCGTCTGTGCCAGCGGTGGTCACTGCAGCCAGTTTTGTTGTTTGTTGTGACAGTGTAGTGAGTGTGTGTGTGTGTGTGTGTGCGTGTTCGTTTGTTGTGTATGCAATGAGTGAGATTTTATTAGATTTACCAATTAAATATTTGCTTTGCAGTTTCTATTTACATTTTGTTTGAGTTTTTGACTCATTTTGGGTGTGTGAGAAGTGTGTGTGTGTGAGAGTGTGTGTGTGAGTGTGTGTGGTATCAGTTTTAGTTAAGTTTTATACAGACGATGCTTGATTATTATGAAAATTATTATGAGTTTTTGTTGATCAGTTTTTATACATTATTAGTATTTCATTAGTTATTGATGAAATAATGCGCTTTATAATAGTTGAAGATAATAGTTACTAATCTGTGACTAGTTATGGATATAAGTCTCAGATGAGTGTCTGTAATCTTTCATTGTAATATATATATTTCTAAAGATCTCAGTTGCCTTTACAGTGCAGTCTTTTGGTTACGCTTGCTTAGCTGCTACTTTGAGCTTCTCTTAGTTTTCCCTATGAAAATGTAGCTTAATTTTTAAATGTTTGTTTTATCATATTTTATATGGATTTTCTATATTTTCATAGATATGGAGAAGATCCAATCCAAGCTGCAACTCCAGTATAAGTTTACAAAATATATATCTAAAATATCTCAATTTCAGCTTAAAAGTCTGCAGGACATTAAATTTTCCATTATACCGAAAATACTTACAGCTTTTGTTCATTATTTAAATTATTCTCAGTTTTTTTAAAGTCTTTTAAATTAGTTAAAATATTATACTAGTACTTAATATCAATATTTATATACATACACATATATCTATATATAATTTTCATATTATTTAATATATTCATGTTTTAAAAGTTATTAATGTCGTTTCAGGGTTTTCGGCTAGACCATGGTATTATTGGCTTTTAAGCCATTAAATAGCTAAATATATACAAAATATTAAGTATGCGACATGTGAACACTTTCAATGCCTTTTAGAATGTCAACTTGCTGTACATACTATATACTTTTATATACACACGCACACATAATAACTATATCTATATATATATATACATAACTAACACATATTTATGACTATTATGATCGTGATGATCATTATTATGTACATAAAAAACAATAAACATTGCTTTTTGGGCGCTTGCGTAATTTAAATTGTGTAAGACGCGCTGCCAACTGAAAGTTTAAGCCAAATAGAAGTGTGTCATTGATTTGAGCACGTTGCGGCACATGCGGGTTAAGGTGTGGTGCCTCATGGCGGCTATATATACACGGGAGTTTGCCGATTCGAGTGAGAGTTTAGAGACTTGAATTAAGTTAGTAAATTGAACTAAAATTTAGTGAAATTAATTGAAATTTAATCTTAATTGATAAATAATTTTGAATTTAAAATAAATTAAATTAAAATTTCAAATAAAAAAATTCAATAAATTTTATTTAAAAAAAAATTATAATTTTACTGTGAACTAAAAAACAAACTGCAAAACTATAAATGAGATTTTTTTTTAAATAATTAAATATTTTCTTGCAGTGTAGATTATAAAGAAGAGTTTTACCAATGCAATTCACGAACATAGCTATTTTTAGCTTGAACAAAGCTAAATAAAGCTTTTACATATTGTAGTATTTCAATTCAACACTGAACTTAGCTATACTTAGCTTGTAAAAAGCTATAAATAGCTTTTCAAATCTCTGAAAACCTTTGCAATAAAACTTACTTAAATCAAATATTATGTGCTTAAACGATTTACTTGGTTGTTTTTTGCAGTGTAGGGGAGTGTTTTTTGTAAAATCTTCGTTGGTCTGTTAAGATTGTGTATTTACAGTTGTGTCAGACAAATTGTGAGCATGTAGATGCTTTCACTTTTCATCTGTTTGGGTATGCGCGGAAGTGAGACTTCGTTAGAGGCCGCTGATGCGGTTGGGTGGTGCGGGTGGTTAGCAAACACAGGTAGTTGCTGGACAACGCCTCGTCATTGTTATTATTGTTGTTAAAATGGATTGTGAACGGGTTACTTGGCGGATTAGTGAAACAGGATTAGTACAATAAATATTTACAGAGCAAGAGCAAGAAGTATGTACAATTGAGGAGCAGTTGGTTGGGCTAGACTCTACGCACCATCTTGTCCGTAGGCGGAGGGCAGATAGTTGCTCTGCGGTGCCTCGAAGGCCGCATGACCAATGGTAAATGGCGCACCGGCGCTGCCACCACCGCCTCCATAGTTGGAGCCACCGGGCGGCAGATATTGATGTGTGGCGCTGCTAAAGCTTGGCGGCTTCGATGGTGGACCATAGTTGGCATGACCTGTTGGTATCTCGTATGTGGTTATGGCTGCAACGAGAAGCAGAAGTGTGGAGAGTGGTTGTGTGTGTGTGTGTGTGTGTGTGTGCGTGAGTCAAAACAAACCGAAATAGGCTAAAACATGCGAGACACGGCCAAAACGGGTTCGAGCCGCGTTCGAACAGCGAAGAAAATGAAAGTGAAAATGGAAATGAAAATGAAAATCGAAATGGAAATGCTGCAAAGGGGTCAATGCACGGCACGATTTGCCTCTTCCTCGGCGAGCTCTGCCGCTTGTCAAACTTTTCAATGTTGTGTTATGCCAGCGATTTAATTATAGTATAGATGCTTATACATATAGCTATGTACATGTGGTTCAACAGCCGTTGGACAATAAATGCGTATGCGAGTTACATAATGACCTTAGTTAATAAAATAGTTAACGCTCGAGTTGCGTTCGGAGGCGCGTCTCAGAAGACAAGAAAATTGATGTTTTGCAGCAGCTGGCGGGCATACTCACTCTCTGAATGGAGTACGGGACCTGGCGCCGAAGAGGAATGCTTGTTGCCGCTGCTGCCGCCGGACGAGGCACCCGACAACGAGCTGAGCTTGGCAAATGGATGGATGAAGCCGCTGCCGCCACCGCCGCTCGAGTGGCTCGTGGCATACGTGTGTGAGTTGATGTGCGCCGAGTTGATAATGGATTTACCCACGTCGGTGACCTTGTCACCGGAAGCGGCCACCAGATTGCCACCAGCGCTCAACGCATAGCCGCTGCCCTTGATCAGCTGACCCTTGAGAGCGGTAACGCCACCTGTAATGGCCTTGACGGCCTGGAAGATGGTGTTCAGCACAGACTTCTTGAACGTCCACGGATCATAGTCCACCGAGTTGCCCTAAAGTGAAGATTAGCTTGAGTCTTAATTGTCTAATTCCAATGCTGCAACACTCACATGCACCACCACCTCATGGTGATGGGGATCGCCCCCGCCGCCGCTGCTGCCGCCAGAGCTGCCCGAAGCAATAGAAGCGGAGGCGCTGCTCAACAGCCCGGACTTCAGATGCGCCACATAGTCAAAGCTGCCGGAGCGTTTGGCTATCTGTGAATCCTTGATGCTCTCGCCCTGCTCATTGTCCAGATCTGTATCCTCCAGCGATAGAGATTTGTCAGCCGCTGTGTTGCTTGTGGCGGGATAGGCGTGGCTGAGCAGAGGCAGCAACAGGCACAGGCACAAGCAAAATAGCTGCAAAAGAGTTCGAGAGGGAGAGAGAGAGAGAGAGAGACAGAGGGAAGTGCGATGAGTGACAGCTTGCATAATCAGTCAATTTAGTTTTTAATTTAGTTTTTGATCGCTGAATTCAATTGCCGAAATGTCATCCATATTGCATCATCGTTGCAGACATGGCATGTGGCAGGTGGCATGTGGCATGTGGCATGCGGCAGCCATGCATTCAATTGTCAACACACACAACAACTTATGATGCATTAGACTTTGAGTACGTGAAGTTTCAAGTATTCGTTGCGGTCACAGCTGAGCGCATTTTGGCAGCAGCTCTGTGCGCGCTCAGCGTTTTACAACTGTTTCATGGGCCATCAAGCAAATCGATTAGACTATGAGAATGGCTTCACTTGCCTAAATGCCAAATGCTAAGCCACTGAATACGTTAATTATAGATGGCATCCACTTGAAGTCCAATTGAACAGAACTTCTTATAATTGTTTAATGACTTCATTTCCATGCCAATTGTCATAACTCTTGTCTCACAGACCAACACGAATTGCGTAAACGCTCTTAATCTAGTTGTTAACTGATGCGATTCGCTGTCTAAAACTCATGACATTTCTGTTGAATTAATTGAATTAAATCTTAAATGAGGCTCATTGCATTAAATTCAATGTCATGTTAGAGCAAGCGTATATGAAAATATAAATTAAAATGTGTTGCTTTAAAAAAAAATATCCTTGATTTGGGGCATAATTTTTTATAATTCCAAAATTTTTCTAAAAGTTTGTAAATTTATATATTTTGTATAAAACATAAAAACAACTATAAACTTGAAAAAAATCATATTTTAAAATATTGAAAATATTTAAAAATATTAAATATATTAAAAAATATTGAAAATATTTAAAAATATTGAAAATATTTAAAAACATTGAAAATATTTAAAAATATTGAAAATATTTAAAAATATTGAAAATATTTAAAAATATTGAAAATATTTAAAAATATTGAAAATATTTAAAAATATTGAAAATATTGCAAATACTATGGCTTTGGCTT
The DNA here is from genome assembly GCA_035045365.1 of Drosophila leonis. Taxonomy (NCBI): domain Eukaryota; kingdom Metazoa; phylum Arthropoda; class Insecta; order Diptera; family Drosophilidae; genus Drosophila; species Drosophila leonis. Next base: position 393,561 of record JAWNPC010000996.1, read on the forward strand.
CAGTTTATATTGTTCATATAGTATATTTCTATATATGTATGCCTGTATAAGAAGGGCTGCATTTGCAACAAGTATGAAGAGTCTTTATCGAAATCTTCATCTCAGATCTGATTGCTTTTTAAAAAAGGTTGTCGAACTACTTTCAACTGCTTCAAGGGGAAGCCTCAAATAAATATTGTGCAACAGCATAGATGCCTGGAAAAGAGTCTGTGACTTCGCCGAAAAGGTTCTCCGGCGGAAAAAGTGGGAAGTGACCAGGACGCAGGAACACAGATGGCAGTGCTCAGTTAGAGCATATACAAGGGCTCCACCTTGAAGGTTAATGCGGGATAGCTCCTGGTTCTAAGGTGGGAGGCAGCCAGAGAAGAGGAGGTTTTTTAGTCGGTAAGCAGTATTGCAGTCCGACACACCAGCCAGAGTGACGACCTGACTGACGGTGCATAAAGCATTTTTACCTACCTCAGCCACACAAAAAAAAAAATAAAAAATATATGTATATTTGAATATCTATACATATTTAGATACATGAACTCAAATTCAAATGAAAATTTATGCATATATATCATTTGATTTCATTGACTTTTGATCTATTTAAAATGATGTGAGTTGTGCAATGGAATTGCACATGCGAAATGATTAACAATGAAAAACGGTTGAAAAGATAAACTTTTAAAACGAAATGTGGGTCGCGTAACACTTGAGAAATTTGGACAATTAGTGGTCAGTATTGAGTTATTGATATATGCATATATGAATGGTTTATTTTGACAAATGCCTTTTCATTTTTTACTCCACTTTTGGATTGCCCTTGCGGAACCGCCCTCAAAAATATGGAAGAAAAAACCCAACATTTAAAATCAAATTTTTTTTTAGTTTTGCTTCTTGAATGCAGGCCCAGCCCAAAGGCTGGTGATTTGTGAAGTCCAAATGTGAGTTTGGGCCTAATTGCTTTAGCCTTTAGTAATTATTGGCAATACCATTTGCATACAAACGCACAAATTAAATTGTTTCATTCTCTATAGATGGCCTAGGCCAGGGTCTGCAGCTGGAATTACATTTTTTTTCCCGACTGCGTTTGCAACGATTCAAATTGCTTTTTCGTTGTTGCAATGTTTATTAATATAATCATTTTGTATTTAATTGCATCTATAACAACAGTTTTTTTGTTTTGTTTTATATGATACGTAACGTAATTAATTAATAACATTCCAATTCGTTTCATAACGCCAATCGCACTGGGTTAATGATGTTTTCTTTTTCTGTTTTCAGTTTTATTTATAATACGATTCGTTTAATGGCATATTGAACTCTAATGTTGGCCAAGTGATTGGCCTCTCTTGATTTATTTTGGCCAAGAGAGTCTTTACTGCTAGCGAATGAGTGTTAAACGAATCTTTTCGAGCGTCTCGAAGAGAGTGAAAGTGTTGCCGGCTTTGGTTTTGCTGTGTCTGTCTCTGCCTCTGCCTCTGCCTATGCTTCTTCTGCTATTTGTTTGTTGTTGCTTTTTCTTGGGCGTAATTCAATTTGCATGTTGCTCAATTGTTAACAAAATACAAATATAATATTTTGTTTATATGCGCGCACTGTCGGCACGTATTCCCCGTTTTTCACTTAGTAATTGCGGTAGGTTGAGTTGAAATACTCTTACTCTCTGTGTGTGTGATGTAAGTCTTAACAAGTCTTGACATTCTCTTTGTGTATTAATAATTTATAAAAAATGTATAATTTTGTTGGCAGCCAAAAGAAGTTATGAATGAATTCATAAAGTATATAGATTCTGAGTTTTAGTGTAGAGTTATAGTGTAGTTATCTGTCTAGCCATCTATCTGTATGTTTGAATGTATCAATCTCCCTTCCCCCAGCCGTTTGGTAGCTATAAAATATGAAGAGCTTAAATCATAAGTTTATCTGTATAAGGCACGGAGCGTGCTTCAAGTCATGGATAATATTTAAATTTGTTATGAAATCAATTTGAAATGATTAAGCTAATATCGTAATTCTGTTATTTGAGTGTATCTCGCAGATTGATGAAACTATTTAGGAAATCTTGTTAGTGCTTAAGAGCTGGACTATAGGAAAACTTGTCAATCCAGATCTTAAGGATTGATAAGATTTCATATAGAGCTCATCAATATTTTCCCTATTTATTTTATTATTTGATATATAAAGTGATCTAAAGTCTAGACAAAATTTAGCTCTTATTTTAATCAAAAAATCTGTGAACAAATTTATCTTTCGATGACACAGTAGGTGCTTTAGGGCATGTTTTAGTCAGAGTTTTTCCATTTCATTGCTTTTATTTGCTGTCTATAAATTTTATATATACATTTTATATTTTTTTTTATATACTTATTTTATATATTTATTTTATATATTTATTTTATAAAATTTAAATATAAACAAAATTATTATGATAGAAAATTTATATAAAATGATATATACATAATAGTTCAAACAAAAATTCAAAAGAAAATTTATTTAGCTAAAGAACATTCCAAAATTAAATTAATTAAAAATGCTAAATTAATTACAAAACTCATTCACAGATTTCAGCACATATATAAGTAGAGTAGTAGCTATTCATTATGGTTTTTATGTCTTTATCTATTATTTAATGTTTTGTTTATGTGAAGAGTAATGTTCGCATTAATTGTTTTAACATGTGGCGCGCTGGCGCTTTGCTTTGCTCTGATATTCGCAACACTTTAGACACACATCAAAATTTCTACACGATTTTCGAAAGCCGCAACAATGACGACATCAATAATAAAAGCAACAACAACAACAACAACAACAATAAGAAAGAGACTAGACAACGTCTGACATAATAATTATGCATGACATTTTACCTTCACACTCATTCAACTGGGCCGCTGGGCTGACACACACACATGATATAATCTGAAGAGTTGAACTTTTGAGTGAATTCATCTTTTATATAGGTATATCTATAAAATTCATGCATCAGCGCGACCCATCGAGCAGCTGCGTCAAGTGCAACGGCTTTTGCTTGCTTACATAATCAAACTTTTATTTTGTTATCTTATGGATGCGTTTTCCTATATTTGTTTAGCTAATGATATAGCTGAAGCGTGCGTGAGGAACAAGTTTATTTTTGTTGGTTGCACTTGAACTTGTTTCTTTGTGAGGCGCTCCACGCAGAGATGTTGCATAAAATTGCCCCAAATTTCGGTAATCTCAGCATTTGGTTATTTGGCACGCAGCACTTTCACTTACCTTCATCTTCGGTGTGTCTGTGTTTTGTTGTTAGTGTAAGCTGTGTAGCTGTTGATTAGCTCTTGCTGCTAATCGCTGGCTGTCTAGAGACAACTTTCCTTGCTTGAGCACTTGCAATTTTTGTCGAATCTTTTCGCTTTTGTTTTATTTCTTATTTTTGATATTTTGACTCTTTGTGGTCACAATTTACACACACACACACACACATGCACACACACATACACACATGCACAAACACATGCACTGATTTCACTGTAACGCGCGCGTCGACTTTCGCTCGGCGCTTGAATTTCTGTGAAACAGAGGGGCGCGGTGGGGCGGTCTTTGTATTGTTGTGTTATTGGCTTATTGGAGGTGGCTCCTCGGCGACGACTGCGTTCGAACTGTAGTCCAAAATCTGGCTGTGCGGCTCTTTTAAAGAAAATTCACTGAGAGCGCCTCGCATTCGATGTTGTTATTGTTGCTCTTAGTGGCTGGGCGAAGAGTCGTCGTCGTCACTATGGTCGCTCTGTTGAAAAATTACGAGGCATTACTTTAACTCAGTTTTTTGGTTTTGTTTTTTTTTTTTGGCATCTCTTAGTTTTGGCCTCAGTTGAGGGGCAGCTTTTGGGTTCAATGCGTTTTTGTTGTTGTTGCTTGCATCAGCAATGTGCAGCCGGCTGCTTAAATTGGCGGCCTGAACGTGTTTAATTGCAAGCATTTGGCCATTTGATTTGTTGTGGTTCAGTTTTTGTTGTTTTTTTTTTCACTTTCGTTGCATGACCAAAACAAATGACTTAGGCAACGAACTTGAAGCGGTTTGCACAATTCGTTTGGCAGCCAGAACTGCACAGCATGCGAATAAGACTCATTAAAGAACTTGGCTAAGCGAATACTTAATTTTAATTGATATTTATTGTTGATCTGCTAAATTACTGCATTTTTAGTGTTGCGATGATTTTCGAATTTTTGAGATTTTATTGAAATTTTGTGGAAATATTGAAAATTGTTTTCAGATGATTTAATATTGATAGAGTTTCCATAGGGTAAAAATCTTGCAGAATGAGAACTGTGTTTGAATAATCATTGAAAATAGTTAAAGTGGGCTTATTGATTTTGTGCACATATGTATATATTTATGTAACAGGCAGTAGAAGACGTGGCAAACACTATAGTGAGCAGATGTATGTGACCTAAGCAAGGGCATGGCACTGTCCCTCTTTCTGTCCGTATATCTGTTTGTTTTTCCTTCTGTCCATCTGTATCTTTCTGTCTGAGTGTTCTACTGTCTGTCTTTTGGCCTATATCTGTATGTCTTTCTGTTCTTCCACATGAATGAGCTACAAAGGCTAACTAACTAAAAGATTATAAAGGATTGCAAAAAGTAAGAATTGAATGTTTTATTTATTTAACTTTTTTTTTTTAATTTTTTACAATTTTTTTTTATTATAATAAGTTAGTAATTCGTTTTCGGTTTTTTCTTTTAATTTTATTTAAATCTGCAAATATTTAATAGTTAAGAAATTTTGTTAAAATGTTGATTAAATGATGTTCAGAAATTTGCTATATTTCCTTAGGTTTCTTTGAATAAATCTACTTTGCCCTTGAGAAATGTGCATCAAATATAATATGAACTATATTTTTCTAAGAATATATATATTTTTTAAAAATTCTTAGGTTTTTGTATTTTAAGCCCAGCCACAGTTGACGCCTCTTTTGTTTTGGTTTGCATCTTAATCAAACTAATCATTTTGTTTATATTTTTTTGCTTGGGTCAATCCATGAACTATATTCGTATATGTATATTTAGAAATTAACAAAGTTATTTAGATATTTATGTGACAAGCAATTGTGGCAACAGCCTTGAACCGCGTGCGCGAGTCAGTGCGTAGTTCAGGGTACTATTCGTATTATCTAATAGCTCAGCTAATTGTTTTATCTTACGCACAGTTCACTGCCATTGGGACAGAAGGCGATGTCAAAGGGCGCAAGGCACAGCAACAAAGCCAGACTAAACTGCATGAAAACCTCGACGAGTGGCCAAAAACTTAGCGAGATGTGCCCGCGACCCGCAGTGCAAGTGACGTGAACTGCTCTCATTTTTGGGTTGCCCGGCAGTCAGCTTGTGCGGCTGTCAGTTGCAAAAGTTATGCTGCCAACGAGGGCAAACGTTGGCAATGACTGGCCCAAAAGCTGGCACAATAGCTGCTGCGGCTACTGTCATTGTCCTACGCAGTGGACTGACTGTTGTTGGCTGCACAATTAACAAACTGCAGTTAAGTTGTTGCTGCTGGTGCTGCTACTGATGCTGGTCACCCGCCTGCACAAACCTCTACCCAGCCCAGCTGTGTGGCTGGCGGTTATCTAACCAAAAGTGAAATGGGCGCCGACAACTGCGAAATGAAAAAACATGGAAAAACTTAGCCGAAAAACACAATATGTATGTACTCGCAGTTAACAAACTGTAAATTTGCTGAAAATGCAGTGGAAAACGAAGCCAAAACAAATAAAAATCAAAGCAAAATAACGAGAAGTGTTTATAAAGAGAGTGGCTAGACTAGTTTATACCCTGTAAGAGTGAGTTTGCTAGGCGAATAACTAAAGGTAACTGAGAAGTGAAGATCTTCAAAATGTTTTTGAAAGTATGATATACAAGAAATAATAGCAAAGAGCTTGAAGAGAAGTGAGTGGAGAGAAGAGATAAGAGATAAGACAAAGAAAGAAAGAAGAGAATCCAAACAAGCTAGAAGCGAGATGCTTGAAATGAGAAGAGAAAATGAAGAAGAGGGTAGAGAGATGTCAGAAGAGAGATTGAAGACAGAACACACAAGTTGGAAGAGAGAAGTTAAAAGAGAGCTAAATGAAGAAGATATATGAGAGAAATAGAAACAAGAAGAGGAAAGAGTGAGAGTGGTGACATTCAAAATGAGAGTTACTTTTGGAGATACATAAAGTTAAGTGTGAAGTTAAGTATCTAAAAAGTAACTCACTTTTGCAATATATCTATAAAAATGTGGAACTTCTGTGCAGATGAAAAGGAGCCCTTCAAACGACACTATACATTTTCAATGATTTTCAAATAAAATTGTTTCTATGAGATAAGATAGAAATGACCTTGAATACAGTGAAAGAAATCTTTTAACATTTTTACTATATTTTATATCTGCATATGCAGTGCCTTGATTAACTGAGCTATTTCTTAAAGAAACTCTACATCTGTCTCTCTTTATATCTCTTTGCCTCTGCCTGTTTTATACACACCCACAAAACGAATATACTATCAGTCAACTATTTGTGCAGGGTATACAAAAGGTCTTCCATGCATTAAGCATTGCAGTTGGCACATCAACTCGCAGCAACTGTGAACTGCAGCCAAGTCGAGAAGCTGCAACTGACTTTAAAGCCAGGCACAAGTCACAGATATGCCATCAGCCAAAGATCCCAAAAGGTTTAATTGGAAATTTGGAGAAACTATTTCATATCTACATATACAAATACATATACACATATGTACATTCATATACACACTTTACGCTTGCCCCGCAACATCAACAATTTGTCAGTTCAATTGTTTTATTTCGTGCTGCTTATCGAGTTGTCAACAATTCATGCAACATGTGCAGAGTTTCCGAGAGTCGCGTCCAGTCGAGACGTTGGTTCCCACTAATTTGTTTTGACCACAAAGTTGTGTGCCAACCAGGTCGATGGTCGCTAAACGAACGACTGCGTCCGAAACAGGCCATCAGTTTCGACTGATTGCACAGCAGCTTATGACAAAAACAAAAACATAAGGCAACATAATAATAATGAAATTATCGCTTCAACTGTTCAACAAATGGCAAACGCAAGAATGACATAAAAAAAAAAATAAAACAAAATTACGTATACGACACCGTGAGAGCGGTTAAGTGCAACAACAGGAAGGAAGCATTCAAATTTAGTTCAACGCCGAGAAAAGCTTAAGACATATAATATTTATAAAATAATATATATTAATATTCATATATTTTGTTTTGTTTTTTAACTATTTAAAAATTTATTTAAGATTACTTTAATAATAAATAGTTTCATTTGCCTCTTTGAACTTCAATTAATTTTCAGCTTTTACTCAAAAGTTATAAGAGAGTTGCAAATATCTAAAATATTATAAATAAAAAATATTATAAAAATTACTTGAAATAAATCTAAAATAAAATAACTTTGAATAATAATAAATCTATGTTAAATGAAATAAATAATTAAATTTAAGATTTATAAGAAAATTATAAATATTTTATAATTTAAATTATTTTGAAAAGATTTTTAACAATTTTTTTTTTAAGTTAAGTTAACCTAACACTATAAATAATATTTTAAACAAATTTTAAAATAATTAAAAAATTTTGCAAATGAATTAAAATATTTTAGATTAAAATAACTATTTAAATTTATGACTGAAACATTAAAAAAAAAAAAAGATTCAAATCAAAAAATTAAATGCAAATTACAAAATTTCTTTCCTACACCCGTTTACACTGTTACAAAAAATAAGAGCATAAAATATTATTGTATGAAACCATTTATCATATGCCACTGTGCTCTCACTCACTCATTTCTTTTGTTTTTTTGTTAATTGCTGTGGAGCAATTGAAAAGCCAAATAAAAATTCATATGGAAAAAAAATGGAGTGCAAAATTTTCAGAGTGTAACGAGAAATGCGATAACAGGCTGAGCGCTCGCCTTGACAGCACTTGCAGCATGTTGCATGAGCGAGAAAAACGAAATGATAATATAACGAAATGGTAACGGCATCCTGCACGACTTCCTGCACTTCCTGTTCAATGGCGCTGTTATCGCTGCATTGCGCAATGAACTTCAACTTCAACTTCAAATTGGACTTCAAAGTTGCGCGACAAAAATCGCGAAAAAAATAAAATTAAAATTCGGAAATGAACTCGTTTTTCGTTTGGTTTTTTTGGCATTTAGCGGAAGCGGCCACCGCCATCGCATAATCAAATTTTCGCACAGAGCTTGAACTGTGTCTGTAGGCTCGTGCAGCTGGCCAAGGAGTCGTCGAATTAGCGCCCATTGCAAAAAAGTGAAAGTTGCCAGCTCCAGCTCCAGCTCCAGATCGTTGCGATGGTCCACACTCAACTTTGGTGGCATTCCCCGAATGCAATCACAACTATCGACTATTGGCACTCTCATTGTGCACCCAAATGTGGCAGCTATTCCCGTCGATGATATAATCGCCCATTGCCAACTGACAAATTAAGTAACTGCCGCATCCTGTCAAATGTTAGTTGTGTGCAGACTTTTACTGAGACTGAGAGTATTATAATTTTGTTAGGCAGTATGTGATGTTGAAGGAAATGTGTTTCGATGGATATAAATAAAATGTGTAAAATATAAAAAATATATACAAAGTACAAACATATTATTAAAGGCTACATCATTCGGGTCTCTTTATCTACAATGTTAACGCCTTTTATCTTGAAGTGGAGAGCTTTAGGTAATTTACGATCATCGTGCATACAAAACGATCGAGTATGGACGAAGTACAATTATGCCCCGTGGTAGACCAATAGAGATATATTTATTTGTAAGATGAATAATCCTAGTTTTTAAGAAACTTAAATAAAAGGAGCGACGATCAGTTCAACAATCTGAAAGACATTGAATTATTATATAAGGCTGTCAAAAAAGTCTTGCGGTATTTCCGCAAGCTTGTCTTTGCAAGCGCGTAGTTCTAATTGTATTCGTCGCATCGCAAGACTTTTTTGACAACCTTATATTATATATTATATATATTATTTATATTATACTTATATCATATCATAGAGCACACATTTAGTATATAGGTATAGGTATACACTCTTGTAGTGTAGTTAGTTAGTCATTTTGCCATTTTGTCATTTTCTTATTTCATTTTCATTTTAATTGAATTTATAGCAGAGCTCGATTCGCATATGCGGAGAGCCAGCACCTGGACAGCGCCAGCGTGTTGCGTGTCTGCGCTGCGTCTCTTCGGACGCTGCTGTCACGGCTGGATTTGAGCTGCATTGCGTTGCCACACGAGGCATAATTTTTCCAGCTGGCGGCTTAATTGTAGCTGGTTTTATGTATTTTACGAGTATTTGGTGAATTTGTCGTTTTAGTATTATTTTACTTTATTTTTTCTGATTTGCATTGAATGCGCAATACTTTTTGCATTGCTGATCACATTATTGACTTGCATATTTTACGGAAAATTTCATAATTTTCCTGCTGCAAATATTTGTGGAGTTGCTCTCGCAGCTTGATCTGTCTGACTAATTAATGGGGCTCGCATTGAGTCATTTCCTAGCTAATTTATAGCTATTAATGAAATGATGTGCTTTAGGCCAAATACTTAACAGCTTAGCGAAATGGCTGAAATCAGTTTAGGGCGTTTTTTGTTTTTTGGTATTATTATTTTGTGGGTCCATTAGTTTAATGGGGTCTAATGTTGCCATGGTTATTCATAAATGGAAACTCAGAAAGGTCAACAGTTTTTTTTTTGCCAGCTGAATAATTGGGTTAAACTTAAATTCAAATTTTAGAGACACCCAAAACTATGCAAATCAAAATTTTAAATTCCTAAAAGTATGCTCAGTAAAAGACAAAATTTTTGATGTGTATATATTGTATAAAGGGACGGAAATTTTGAGCTACTTTTGAATATAAATAAATGTTTATATTTTTAGTTTTTTAATTTAAAATTTTTATTAACATTGATATATAAATATATTTGATTTATATATAAACTTTTGTAAATTTTATTTTATTTTTTTAAAATTTGTTTTTAAATAAAAAGACGCAAGTTCTGAACATAATTGAAATAGAAAATCTTTTAAAATTGTTAAATATTTTTTATTTTTATATATTTGCTTAAATATTTTTTAACATATTTTATAAAAATTTAATAAATTTTGTATTGTTTATTTTTATGTTTTAAATAAAAAAATTGTTGTTAAAAATTAATATATATTTGTAAAAGTTTTTTTTTCAATATTATTTAAAAAATATGAATTTACAAAATATATTTTTTCAATAAGCTAAAAAATAGTTTGGAAAAATTAAAGAATAAAATTCATAAACTTTCTTAAATATGTCTTATATATATTTATATATTTATATATATTATCAGTTGGTATAATGATCAGATAATAATTCTATTCATAAAATTATATAAATAATTTTAAAATATTTTTTTATTATTCTCAGTATATTGATTAGAACGAACTGAAATGAATTTGTGAAATACTTGGAAAGCACGCGAGTTGTCTGCTTATTCATTCATTAAGAACGCAAGATGCGAGACCACGTAATACGCAATCAGAAAGTCAAGATTTCGTATGACTACACGATTTATTTGTAAATATATACATACATGCATATATGTCTACTTCTTTGTATGCGCTACGTCATTGCACCCTTTAAAGCCGATTTTACCATAATGACTTTTATTACACAAGAGTCTTGCGGTTTGATAATGAGTGTGGATATTCCCACTGAATCATGATCTTTCCCAATGGATCGAGAATTCACTAAGTAGCTGTGCGGCTAGCAATGAAGACGCGTGCTTGAAGTGCGCTTTAATTTACATAAATATATATATGTATGTATGTGTATTTATCAAGTGAACTAGCTTGCTATACTATCTGGTAAGCTTTTGAGCAGAAAAGCTGCACTTTTCCTTTCAGCTGTTAAACAGCTGTTAAGTAAGCTTATGTATGTTAAGATGTCTCAGCAGCTTCTGTTTACACGATAGCGTCACACTGTAAGCATAACACACAAAGACACAAAAACAGCTGTAATTCGCTGCCGGCCGATCGGTCTCTCCGCTCAGCAATCTCTTACGCTTTCTCTCTCACACGCTTGCGCTAAGCTTTGCTTAAAGCTTGTGCACTGTCTAGACATTCGACTTGTCGTTCAGTTGCTTTCTTGTCGCGCGCGACGATAAGCGTATGTGCTGGCCAGTTAGTTAGTTAGTCGTGTGCTATCGTTCCCACTCTCACTCTCACTCGCTCTACCTCTCTCCCTCGCTCCCTCGCTCGCTAGCGCCGCTGCTGAAATGAAGTATTAATGTTAAATATCAAAGACGCGCGTCTCCCACACGAATTACACAAGAATATTTCCCCTTTGGGAAAATACACGAACAAGACGCAGAGCTGAGCAGAGCAGAGCTGATCAGAGCAGAGCAGACGAAACGTCTGCTTAAAAGCGCTTGCATCGCAACAGCAGGGCTTCATTTTAGGCAAGGTCAAGCACGGCGCAACAACATATTGAAAGAAAAAACGAAAAAAAAACAAAATTAAATATATATATAAATAAAGAAAATCAGTAGCATCGGCAAGTGATAAAGTGAAATACACAGCGACTAAGTCAAGTGCGTTGCTGGCTGTTGGCAGTCACTGTGCAAAGGAAACAAACAAAGCGGAATAAACGACACAGCGCAAAGAGGCGGCTGACAACAACTAAAACAAGCAACAGCAGCTTCGACACCAACTACAATAATAAAAAAAAGAAGAAGCAGAAGCAAAAAAAAAAAAAATACAGCCAAAACAAAAACAACAACAACAGCGGGCAAATAAAACCCGGCAATAATTTTTAGTCGTGCCAGTTTGTTTATTAAATATACTACGTAAAGCGCATAAAGAAAAAAACAGCAACGTGCCGACTCTCAGTTACCCTGTAAAAAGTTTAAATTTCTTGTATATATAGAATTAAAAATCATAAAAAAAACTACCAAAAAATTAGAAAAAAAATTTAAAAAATTCAAAACTTGAAAATAAATTAATAATAAAAATGCCTCCAATGTGGTGGAAAATGATCAAAATTATGTTGTTGCTCTTCGCGCTCTTCGCAACGGTAAGTTTTAGTTAATTTCATCAAAATTTCCTTAATTATTATACTTAACACTTTTGCTAAAACTAAAAATTATAAAAAAATATATATATTTTTGGTATTGGTTAACATTTATAATAAATAATATATTATATCATTTGCCTTAGTATTTAGCGTATATAACAATCAATCACAGCACTACATTTTACAGGGTATTCAAGTTGAATTCTCAAACAACTCTCTAAACACCTCTAAATGCCTGTTCAATATGCGAATTGCTATAATATTTCCCATATCCGACAGACAGCACACGATTTTTACAGCTTATTGATTTATGCAGCGAATCATGTTTCAACTGGACACCTAAAGTTTAGCAAAGCTGAGACGAGTCTAGGAACTGTTGAAGTTTACATAGTATATCAGTTCGCGCTTATCAAACAGCTCGAGCTCGAGCTCGAGCCAAAGGGCTGTTAATTAAACATCTATAGATTGTACAATGTCTAGAAGGCAGTAAAAAAAAAAACAGAAATCAGATAAAAACTGAGTTCTCATAAAAAAAAAAAAACAATATTGTGTTCAGTTTAATTGCTGACGATTCTCATAACAAAATTAAACTAAAAATCTAAGCAACGACAATTTATAAGCTTTAATCTTGGGCTTATCTTGAGCAGAGGCTAAAGGGGAGTGAGTCTGAAACGAAACCCAAATCAAATTGTATAAATATCAAAATTTGTGAACATGCGCTGTGTCTCTTGAAAACATATGTCTTTCAATAGTGTTAGTATTCTATTCATATTATTGTCGTTATTTATATTTTCTTAAACAATTTTTTTTGACAGCTGAAAAATTATAAATATATTAGAGACTTATAAAAGCTGCAGCAAATCGAACGAATATGGAATACACTTGTCGAATAAATCAAAGTTAGCGAAGGCAAAATAATTTTAATATTTATTTTAAATTATTTCATTATTTTAAATTGTGTTTTGAAATAGAAATAAATATTGATTTGATTTATAAATTATATAGTATATATTTAAAAATATTTTTAAATATTTAAAAATATTTACAAATATTTACAAATATTTAAAAATTTTATAAATATTTAAAAATATTTTTAAATATTTAAAAATATTTAAACATATTTACAAATACTTAAAAATACTTAAAAGTATTTAAAAATATTTACAAAAATTTAAAAATATTTAAAAATATTTACAAATATTTACAAATTTTAAAAAATTTTATAAATATTTAAAAATATTAAAAAAAATTTACAAAACTTTAAAAATATTTACAAATATTTTTAAAATATTTAAAAATACTTACAAATTATTTACAAATATTTAAAAATATTTAAAAATTTAATTTAAAATATTAATTTAATTTCAAATAAATATGGAAATTATTTTTTGATAAATATTAGACAATCCATAATGGTTCGAATAGGTCATATCTCAGGTATATTGAGCAATTTGAACAGTTAAATTAAGTTTATAGAATGCTGTTAAGCTAACGAGACTTTTTATGGATGTTGAGACAGCAGATGAACATGTCTTTATACCATTAGAAAATGTTTATATATATAAATAAAACATGACTATATACCACTATAAAATTGTCATCAATTTAAGATATGTCTATATATCATTCGAGAATTATATAACAATTTTAAACAATTTTGTAAGTTGTATAGAGCATATTTATTTAATTAACTTTTTATTTTACTATAATAAAGTATTAAAGATTAGATTGATGAAATGCAGTTGTTATATGTATGTCTCTTAACGAAATTTAAACAGCTTATGCCTAGTTAAATTATAAAAATGAAATTTAATAACATTTTTAGGTAGCTAGAGAGCTAGGTGATCTAGACAGTCAGACTGCACAACTGTATCAGATTTCTATATCAAATTGAATTACTTTATGCTTAGGTTATGCTAAATAGAAAACTAAATGTAGTCTAAAAATGGTTAAAGAATTATAAATATATGAAGCAGTTATATAATTCAGTGAAACACAAATTAAAATATGATGTACAGCCAAGCTCAGCATAGCCTGACACAAACTAAAAACTATAAGCTTATGTATAGGGTATGATAACTGTATATAGATATGCAATAGAAGTGTATGTCTATGCATATAAATATGAAATTTTGGATTAAGTAGTGCTGGCCCCCTCCCTCCTTTCATTTACTTGTCTACCCTGTACTATGTTCACTCAAGCACTCTCACACTCTCACACTCGCACTCACACACATGCTGATTACACAAGCGCGGCTCGGCGGATGGCAGTTGTTGTTGTAATTGCCAAACGAAATAATGTTTGGGAAACGATTAGCAGCTCGTTGCGACAATCATCGCTATTTAATACCCTATCTTATGCGCGTGCGCACTTTCTACCCTCTGTACACTGGGCTTTGTCGATATCAAAACGCAAACAAGACAAAAAAAAAAAAAACAAAATGTTCCACATGTATCTTTCAGATAGTTTGTATCAATAGCGAAATGTCGAAGCGACGCAGTGAGGCAGCTGCTGCAGTAGCTGTAGAAACGAACAGCAGCTCCACGGATACGATGTCCTTTGTCTCCCACCATCTACTGAACGTGGCCTCCAAGGAGCAGCAGAAGCAGCCGCAGCGGGACAACAATGAGGTGGAGGTGTGCCAAGTTGTGCTTTGTCCTGAATGTTAAATGCTCGATTAATAATTAATGTTGAATGTTCTTCTTCTTTTTTTTTTTCTTTCTGTTCTTTGTTCTTTGGGCTTTTGTTGTTTTTTGTTGATAAATTGCAAAAATTGATGCGTTTCCCAACTTTTTCGTTTCGACACTTTCGCTACAGCTGCCCGCCGAGGATATTGACGAGCGCGTTCGTTCCATATTCAAAGTGCACGATGGCCATGGTGTGATGCTTTTCAATGTAAGTCAAAGGGTGACTACCATGACAGCCAATGCCCAAATATAGTCCACAATCATCCACATCAATCCATTCATCTATCCATCCACTAACAACCCACTCTGTGTTTGTGTGTGCTTCGTTCTTTGATTTGGCTTTAAAAATAGTAAAGAAAAAACGAAAAAGTAAAAGAAAAGGAAAACAAAAAAGAAAAAACTAATGCAAAATTTACACACACAGACGACGGCCATGAACGATGATGCATCTATCATGCCCATAACCACAGCCGAGTCCTGGCCATCCACCACAACCAGCACTCACACCCAAACTCAAATTCAAACTCAAACTCAAAGTGAAATTCAGTCTCAGTCAGCGTCTCAGGCCAAGCCCAAGCACTATCATCAATATCAAAGCTTGAATCATCAGCAACAGTCCTTCAAAGTGCAGCGCTCACCGGATGGCAAGCTGAATCTTGTCTTTAATGAACCGATCGTCTCTTTACAGTCCACCGTACAGCAGCAGCCAACAGAGCAGCAGCAGCAGCCAGCGACGCCGCAGCAGCCGCAATCACAGCAGCCGCGACGTCCCATTTCGGATGGTAAGTTGGCTAAGTGCCAAATAATATCTGAATGTTGCAGTCGGCTATAAACGACTGCCAAATACACTGTTCACAAGAGTTGTTAAACTTAGATATATTTATATATTATATACATATATATTTATATTTATATTTATAAATAACAGAATATCATATGTAAAGCTCAATTTGAGTTTATATAATTTTGTGCTTGGGTCAGTGACTCTAAAACTGTTGCACGCAAGCCATTGCTTTTAAACTGTGGGGAAACAGAAATGGAACTATAGTAGTTAATGTATTCTATATATATAAAATTCTTGAGTCTGGAAGAAGACTCTCTTTAGACTCTATAGAAAATGAATACAGTGCATCTAAAGACTTCTGAAGCATCAAAGATTTGAATCTTACAGAAGATTGACTAAATTCTTTTGGATAATGAATTGAAGTTTCTTTCATCCTTAAAAACTCTTTGATTCTTTAGAAGTATTAGATCACTTAGAAGTCTTTTAGCTTTCAGATTTCTGAAGGATTGGATTTCTGGACGATAAAAGACTTAAATCTTGCAGAAGATTGACTTTTAGATAACGAATCTAAAGCTAAAAGTCTTCTAAGTGATATAATACTTCTAAAGGATCAAAGAGCTTTAAAGGATAAAAGAAACTTTAAGCTAAGTCTACAAATAAAATATAGTTTTTAACTTAAGAAGTCAAGGGTAAACAAATTTATTTTAAGAAATTTATTTTTTAACTCGATCCTTACACAAGAGAAACATAAATTTGGGAATCTAATGCCAATGTCTATAGTATTGTTGGACATAAGAAGTTTTGTTGAACTAACTCTAGAATAAAGGAAGTACTCCGATCTGGATCTCTGTTCGAGCAGATCAGATAGTTAGTGAGATCAGGTAGTTAGTCAATCAATCAATCAATCAATCATGCTATAAAAAAAAGTAGGAAATTTGCCAACTTTTACTACTTTACTTACAAATTGCAGCAAAACTAATATACCCCTCTAAACAGTTTGTGAACAGTGTATTAATGTATGTTTTAATTACCTACCCTTACGTTTACCTACAAAAATAGACAAAAAAGAACATTTCTCTAATACAATAATACAATTAACAAATACTAAATCGATATCATGCTCACACAACACGTTCAACTCCCTTGGCGCTTGCCTAACATCCAGTTATCGTGTTTCCCGACTCTATAGGCAAGTATCGACCCACGCGGCCCACGCCCATGGATACGGGCGATCTGTGTGTGGATGGCTTCAATCAGAGTCGCTCCTTCTGCACCAAGGTCAACAACTATCCGGATCTATCCGGCCTGAAGGTCGTTCTGTCGCGTCGCTTTGCCAACTTCTTTAGCGATGAGCCGCAGCCAACGGATTTCGGACTGCGGATGAACGACGATGAGATGTATTTGTGCAACAGCCATGTGAGATACTTGTACCCAAAGCTTGGCCAGAGATTGGATCAGTCGTGGCAGTATATAGTCAATACGGATGAGTTCAAGCAGGGCATACTGATCGAGGAGTGCGAGTGAGTAGAATTCAGAGTTCACTGCAAAATATATCCCTCTCTATATGCAACTTTCTTTCAACTTGCAGCAACGAGGGCGAGACCTGCCAGTTTCTGGATAGTTTTCCCAACAACTATGTGCCCGTGTGCAAGCAGCACTATGTGATACGGCACTTGGCCACGATCAACAATGCCAGCAACGGGCAGCCCGAGGTGGCCAACGAGCCCTTCAAGATACCCTCCTGCTGCAAGTGTGTGATCAAAAGCAAATACTCCGTGGAGAGCAAGCCCTAAACAAGACTAATCCAACACAAAGAGCCGGATACATATGAGAAAATAACGAAAGCAAAAACAAACCATGCCAATTTGTGCACATGTGATTTTGATGTAAGCACTATATTATTGTTTCATATAACACACAAAATTTAGCATCGTGATTAGTGATACAGACACAGATCCATTCACTTGACAAGCTTGCGCAACGTCCAGCCCATCGCATAGAATCCTAGCAGCTTGATGGCCATGCGTTTCCCCTCCACATTCTGCAGCTGCTTGAATCGCCCGCTCAGATTTCCCAACATACCATCCATCATATTGAATAAGTCTTACTTCTTCCAAATACTTATAAATACATATATGGAATATTTACAAATAATAGAAAGAGAAAAAAAAAAAACAAACACCGACCCAACAGATCGGAAAAGAAAATTCAAATTGTTTACAGTTTTCGACGATTTTTTCCCGAGTTTTCCGAAATATGTATTTGTTTGCTTTTATTCGAATATTACGAATATTTACGTTGACTAAAACTAGATTTTTACTTTCCAGTCAATACGGCTAATTGCAAATCGAAGCCAACTAGATTGAGTATTTTAGTTGGTTTCAAATTTAAAATTGTATTTCTATATTTTCTATGCATTCCAAAAAAGTCTTTAAGCCTTTTTAAAATGTGGAATTCGTAATTTCCAAGAAAATAAAAAATAGTTTTCCTATATCTGTCAGCTTTTTTAGTGATGTTTAGTTCATATAGTCGGGAATCAAAGCAAGTTTCATTCTTTGATTTTTCCTCGAAAAATAAATAATCATACCTTCTAAAAGTAACATTTTTCTTAAAGAAGATCAGTTTTGTGGCCTCTAGTAAAAATTTGGTAGCTGCCAAATCGAGTGAGATATTCACAATTACATTTGGGTGCGCTATCCTGATGACCAATTTTTAGCAACCATTTTCGTAAGCTTTTTTTCAAAATTTCTTTTAAAATACTTGCTGAAATGATATAGAACCCAATTAAGTTTTATTTCAAGAAGAATCAAACATAGTTTAATATGAAACAAATTTTAGGAACATAGCTTGAATAATATAGAAAATATTTAACATTAACAGAGAAAATGAAGGGTGCGCTATCCTGATGACGCGCAGTGTATACTTTTCTCATATGTAGTGCTAAGAGGGGCATGTTGATAACGATTTTTTTCCATCTGCTATCTGTGTTCTTATGTCCAGTTCATACTTTTCCCTCCGCAATACTTAATAATATTAATATATGATTAGGTTTAGCTTTTTTTCATCAATTGCATTTCCAAATATTGATATATGGATAGATAATTGGATAGTGAAGAAGTATTGTATAAAGAGTTTTAAATAATCCTAATCGTTAAGTATTGCAGAAAGATCTTTATTATGTCTAATTCATTCATTGAATCTGAAAATATTTAAATATAAAGAGAAGCTTGACAAGCTATATCCTATATAATTTTAGAGCTGGGATCACTAAGTATTGCAGTTGCATCATAGTTGAGTAACACTTCAGATAGAACTTTATCAAGTCTAATCATTGTATTCTAAAATATTGATATATGTATGAATAGGTATAGATCTTTTTGAGTGCTGAACAATTATTGTAGAAGAGAAAATATGCAAAGTCGAAAAAAGCCTTTTTCTGCTCATAAAATTTGAATCTAAGTTCAATTATTTTCTATAAAACTTATCTAGAAACACGCCCATGCAAATACATTTTATTGTAGCATATATTGTACATATTTTATTCTTATATAAATACTAAAACTTCCTAAATTGAATTAATTTCATTATTTTCTTGTTCTACTTCGCAGCGACACGTTTCACCCACCACAGAATGGCAGGCCAAACTGTCTAGGGTTTTTATTGTTTATTTTTATTTGATTATCTTTTGTATACTTTGTAGACTAGCTGTTTTATATGCACATAAAACGCATTTTAATATTTAAGTACGAATAATCAATTTGTTTGATATAACTAATGCTAATGCTAATGCTAATTGCAAACACTCATCGAATAGCCATAAATGTAAAAATCAATTAATTTTTAGCATTTACAACAAATTTTATTTACTGACGCTGCGTTTATGCTCACAAAAAGAAAAAAAAAATAAGAAAAGTAAAGATAAAAATATAAATCATTTGTTTTTCCACTTAATTTTCATGTAAAGTCTAGTATAAGTGCATGTAATTAGTGTAAGTTAAAAAAAAAACAACAACAAAATAAATAAAGTAAAAACTTTAAAAGCTATGTTAAAATATCGTGCAGAAAATCAAATTTTTCAACAAGCTGCAAGCGACTGCGCGATGCTCTGTAATGGTTGAAGCAGAAGGGAAAGAAACTGTGTGGTGACCAGGCAAGAATAATGCAACTTTGGGGAACTATCTTTTAGTAGTTTTTGAAGTTATAGATAAGATGCAGATGTTGAAATGTTAAATAAGATTTGCCATTTGCTTGCTATTTAAGTGAAAGAAACTGTGAGTTGGCCAAGCAAGCGTAATACTGCTTTGCAATACTCTATTTCAGCAGCTGCTACAATTATCGCTAAAGTGTAGCAATTGAAGCATTTAATAGGATTTGCCATTTAATGAAGGCTATTGAAGCTACAAATTTTTTGTTTTTTACAAATAATGGCATTGATTTAGCCTTAACATAAAATGAAATATGTTGAAATATTTTAAATTATTTTGGTTTTATTGCAATTTCAGCTGCGGATGCTCTGATGAAAATGTTGTTTAATGAGAAAATTATAAATAATAAAAACCTATTCAATTGAGATTGCCATCATATGAATAAACAACATTTTCTTCAGACAAAACTTGACATATAGCAACTGTGTCTGCTACCTATTCAGCCTAGCTTATGAACTGCTCAAAGTGTGCTCAAAAGATCATAAACTTTCTTCAATTTTGAGAAGCAAAACCTATATACTCTTTATCAAATCAAACTCAACAGAGTATTTAGCATGTGATTCAAAAATATGTGTGTCTGCGTGGCTACGTAAGTAAAGTTCTTTGAACCCGCATACCAAACGACGCGAACACGATGTCAAAAGTAAACTTTTCTTTTTGGCCAACAAGGCAAATGGCCAATAGTGTGCAGCATGTAAACATGCATTTGCTTATTAATAATAATTCTGTGCGCACGCTGTGTAAACTAATTACAGCTGATGTGTGTAAATACACACACACACACACACACAGATACACCCGCACACGCACACACACATAGACACAGTCATTCATCGGGCTGGCGCATGGGGCGTATGCGCGTTTTGTCTGTCGACTGCATTTATATCGTTTGGTGTTTGTTAGCTGTGGGCTGTCTGTTGCCTGGTGCGCAGCAAATCGATATTATTTATTGATTCCAGGCGCACTATATAGCCCACAAAGTATGTCAAAGTTAGGTCGAGCCATGCGAATGCCTTGGCCAAATATCGTTGAATATTATAGACCTATATACTATATACATATATCTATTGAAGTTGCCTTTTAATTATTATTATTTTGTGCTTGTGAAGGCCAGCTAAAATAGTGATTGGGGTATTGCCCGCCCATTAATCATGGCGCTTACCTATACATATATTGGCCATATATCCATACGCATACGTTTATCAATTACATGTAGTTGGCCGCCCCCAAAGCTACAATTCTAATGGACTTTTTCCCCCCAGATTACGAAACTTCGGCCTGGACATTATTTTGATTTGTGCACGTCGCCCTAGTCCCCGCGGCCCAACCTAAGCAGCCATAAAGTATTGGAAAAATACAAGTTTATATAGTAAAGAATTTGAAATACTCTTTTGCTTAGTTATGCAAATGTTGCGAATTTGCTCAAGTGGGGCTTAGCCCAGATTTATGGAAGTCAAAAGCAAAGTAGGTATGCGAAACACATAAATTTAAATATTTATTGGGCTTTAGGTTTAATATATTTTTATATTATATTTTTTTTATATATATTATTTTATATTTTAATAAAAAAATGTTAGCTAAGCCTGGTAATAGTTATTATAAATTTATAATAGTTTTACAGCTGAAACCAACTATCTATAACAAGCACTAGTTAGGTCTACCGCTTCGACGAACTATCTATAACAGGCAATAACTACTTGCTGCTTGAAGCTGCACTTTGTGTAGATGTTTATTAAATTTGGTTTTACACAGCTTAAACTTCCAGCTTAACATACAATCAGCTGTGAAACATAGCTTGAAAATGGGAAAGTGGCAAGTTTGTAAAGCGTTTTTAAATATATTTTTTTTATTTATTTATTTCATATCTACAACTTGATATATTATATATATAAATAGTTGGAGCTCATGCATATACTCTGTACGGCTGTGCCAATAGCATGCGGAAGCATTCATGCCGCACATGTCCTGCGAGTATATTATATTCAGAGCTGGACAGTCAGACAATCGCATTGTTGTTGTCAGTTGTTGTTGTTGTTGGTGTTGTTGTTGCCTTGTAATTGCCGCAGCACATTTGCATGGCAAAAGGAGTTAATGGTGGTTGCCTGATTTGTTGTTGCCATTGTCGAATAGTTGTTGCTGTTGTTGTTTGTTATTTGTTTGTTGCTGTGTCGCGCTGGCTCGTGGCGGCCTTATAAAAACCTTTGGCTGGCGTCAACACGGCTTCAATACGCCGGCAGTCGGTAGTTCAGTCGTGTACAGGTGTTGGCAGCCCGTGGTTCTTCTTATTCTATTTACCCAATGACTTGGCTCTGGCTTATTTTTTTCAATTTTACATTATGCACAATTATGCAACGGCCTGAATAGGTCAGAGCTGAAAGAGAATTTCAAGAATTGATGCGTGCTAGCATTTGTTATAAAGTCGACGCGAAATTAATTTCATTTGTATGCGCAACATGTGGTGCGCATCCATGTGAACCACATTCAGCGATATCCAGCGCATATTAATAAAGCACTTAGCAATCTAACACGACGCGACACGACAGAGAATTAATTAAAAAATAATCGTAATAATAAATAAAAAAAAAAAAAATCACACGAAGAAAATGAATAAACGTTTTAAGATCAACTAAGCGCTGAACGTGTGCTTCGCATTCCAATATGGATGCTGCACCGCCCAATACACGCAATCGCATCTGGACAACCACCGGCAGCCACAATGCCTACTTCGATGAGAGTCTGCAGCAGCAGCGCCTGCAAACGCCAGGTGAGTAATGTACTTAGTCTACAAAAGGACTGAGCTAGCTAAATAAAATCAAATAAAACAATAAAGAAATACAAATCTTAATTGATTTATAACTAACTAAACGTGTATATATAGTTCCTAATGGGTAAATTTGTATAGTATATAATATATATATATATATAGAAACTACTCTTCCATTAAATGTTATTTGGAAACTTAGCGAGTTTCAATCAGTTCACTGAATCATTAGCTAACCACATTGGAAATAGCTCGTATAAAACTCTAAGCTTAATTTAACCACTGCGATGCGATGCATTTCGATTGATTATTCATTGGATGACGAATCTGATTAATAATAATATTGAGTTGTAACACTAGTCTAGGCTTTATTCATTCACTCTGACTGGGAATACTTAAAATAATAAGAAAATGTTTACCAACTACTTCTTTAACCAAAGATTTACTCTAGCTAAACTGGATCTGGATCTGTATCGGGATGAATTGTTTTCGCATCCTCCTCCGATTGACTATCCGTTTTCTGTACCTTTGCCACATCTTCTGGTTCCGTCAAAATCTGTGCATCATCTTGTTTTCTACTACGATTGTGCCATTTCAATTTATCATTAACAATCAGGCTTAGCAAGAAAAAGAGTATGGCTATGGATAGAAAGACAGCCCAAATTTGCATAATCACTTCCCATGGATTCAATATAAATCTCTTCAGGGTTTCAGTATTTTTCATCAAGTCCGTTATGTCATATACGTCCTCGGCCATGGCGTATATATTGACTTCCAGGTTAAACGTGTCATAGCCAAAAAAAGATAGAATTTTGGACATTTTAAAAATATCAAAAAGGAAATTTTAAGTTTCTTTTATAAACGTTGACAAAAGAGACAAAGGCAATTTTTGTTGGCATTTATAAACAGAATATGAATATAGAAAAAGCTAGTGACTGGGACCATATAGGTTATACGAATCGGGTACTCTACGTCAAATAGTTGGCTTAGACTATGGGTCAGTTGAGTTGGGAGAATGAATAAGTATTATAATTAAAAAAAAATATAGGAAGGGAATTATAAATATATATAAAAAAAAAAAAAAAATACTCTTTTTAGCTGGTGTCCAAAATATAACAAAAATCAAAATTTTATAAACTATAAATGAATCTTAATCCAAAATTTGGAGACTCTAGCTTCAAAGATATACGAGTAATAATTTAATAACTTGATTTCGATTAGGTTTTCAATCGATATTAATAAAACGGGAATATTTATCGCTGTTTTTAAACAAACTTGATATTTTCGTGCTATATAGCTCTTATAGGTTATGAGATCGACTTGTTCATACATACGGACAGACACAGTCGGACAGACGGACAGACGGACGGACGGACGGATGGACAGACAGACAGACGGACAGGGCTAAATCGACTCAGTTCGTCACCCTGATCAAGAATATATATACTTTATGGGGTCTGCCACGCCTCCTTCTGCCTGTTACATACATTTAACAAAACCATTATACCCTGATTTCCCATTTTCAATGGGTTCAGGGTATAAAAAGAAATAAATATACTTATTATAAAAACTCTTTAAAGGCAACTGAATTTAATTTTATATTAAAATTTTTGGCAAGAATTATCTGAATATATAATATATGTATATAATATATATAATATATTGTATATATATAATATATATAATATATTTATATTATAATAATTATTTATCTCTGATAATAAAAAACTCTTTAAAGACAACAAAAATTCATTTTAAAATTTCAGTTTATAAACAATCTTATTTCTAAGAATTACCTTTAAAAATGGATTTTTCTATCTATATATATCTATATATAAATACCGATAAATATGCATGTTTGGTATATAAACATATCTAGGTACGCTTTAAAATTAGTTTAATGTGGCTGGACACGCAAAACATTTGCAGTGCATTGAACCAGTGCTGCATTAACTATGCAATTTTGCATTTGAGTGCGACAGGTGAATGCATTATGGCACACAACTTGCCGTATAGTCCAGCACGCCTGACAGCTTGAACAGCTAGGAGGGGGCGGAGTGGCGTTGCAAATGGATCAAGATTAGACAGCAATATATGGGCAAAGAGCATGACAAATGATGGACATCTAAATAGACAACAGCAAACTAATTAGTTTTAATAAATTTTCAGAAAAAAGTGCGCAAGGGTTAAAGGCTAGAAATATTATCGAAGATATATTGTAGTCGATTCATATAGCTAATGAACACGTAATGTTTGTCTATTACAGCTAATCGAAATCTTTTGTCTGGCCAACTGGCACCGGTGCGTGCTTTTAGTGAAAATGGACATGGGGACAGTGCTCAGAGCAAGCAGCTGCCCTACGACCCCATCAACTCTAATCTAATTGGCGTCCAATCCAAGTAGGTGATCATCTGACTAGCAAAATAATATCTCATGTTTGCATCTCTCTTGCAGATTTCGTCGCAGATATTATCACAAAGTAGTGCTGGGCGTATTGGCAGCGCTCGTAGTCATTCTGCTAATAACAATCATAGTCTTAAGCGTAACATGTGAGTAGCTGAGTCAGGAATCCATTATCTGTTATCATTTTTCTATCATTCTCGATTTGCAGTTAAGAAATCTAGTCATATATGCCGGAGCAAGGAGTGCATCCGCACAGCGGCCAGCCTCATTTATGCCATGGACGAACAGACTGATCCCTGCGAGGACTTTTACAAATTCACCTGCGGCCGCTGGGCCGACGAGCATCCGCGTCCCGATTCGGCCACATCGAACGATTGGTTTCGTGAGCGGCAGGCGCATATAATGCGTTTGGTTCGCTCCTTTCTGCAGTCGAACATCAGCAGCGCCGAGCCAGCTGCCGTGGGCATGGCCAAGACCATGTACAGGAGCTGCATGGATACGGAGCTGCTGGATGAGCGCGACCTAGAGCCGCTTGTGCACTATTTGCAACGGTTCAAGCTGCTGCTGTTACCCTCGGCGCTGAATCTAACACTTGGCAGTGCCTCGAAATATGCCACAGAGACAAGCAACTATACTTACAATTGGCTGGCCACGGTGGTGGCCATTAAGCGTCATCTGAGCCTGGACCTTATAGTGGGCTTCGATGTGTTTCCCGATCCCCTGAATCGAACGCTCAATCGCATTGCACTCGGCACGCCCGAAACGGAGTCCGCATTTCCTTTGTGAGTGGCAGAGGCTTGGCTTTAAATCGAGTTCGTTCTCAATTCTTAAATTTTGCTTCCAGCAACAATGATGATTCGCATAAGATGCTGCGCAGGATTCACAGACGCACCATCTACATGCAGAATATGGACGAGAGCGATGATAATGATAAACACGATACGGAAGAGGAGGAGGAGGAGGAGGTCGGCAAGCACAGCAGTGCAGGCATGTCTGCCTATGTGATGTACGTGCGCAAGGTAATCGAGAAGTATTTGCTCTTTGTGGATCCCGAAGTCAATCAGGAGGAGGCCACGCTGGGCATTAAGGAGCTGGTGATGCAGGCCGTCAAGGTGGCACGCAAGATTCATACGGTTTGTGGCATGGCTCACATTAATCCAATCCACTAAAGAGATTTCCTTTGCAGCTGAAAGAGGAGGCAGAGAACGTAACGAAGCCATCTAGCAATCCCGTCGAGGATATCGTATACATTTCATTAATGAAGCTTCAGAATCAGACAGACAAAAACATTGCGCCACAAACGATGCCCATTTGGCTGCGCTACATGCAGCTGCTGCTCGAGGGTACGAAACATGCAGCCACAATGGATATCCAGAATACAACTATTATAACCAGCCAGGCGGACATTTACTATCTGCAGAACATTGTGGAGTATCTGCACGAAACGCCCGCCATGCACATCGAATCCTATTTGTGGCTAAGTGCACTCGAGGAGCTGGTGCTGCATACGACCAGCGACATGCGGCTGCTGCATGCGGAATACATGCGCCTTGTCATTGGCACCGAGGGCAGCACTCCGCGCTCCCTTTACTGTGCACACGGCGTGAATACGTTGTTTGGCATGGCTGTGAGTTATGTGCTGGCTGATGAGCGTTTCACGAAGGAGACATTGCCACGAGTCGAGCGCATGCTGAGCGATATACGACGCTCGTTTGATCGACTGGTGCGCGCCACCAACTGGATGGATGCGGCCACCAAGCGGCAGACAATGCAAAAGTCAGCTGAAATGAAGAGCTTCATTGGCTTTCCCCACTGGCTGACCAATGCGACTGCCCTCAATGCCTACTACGAGGGCGTCAAGGTCAATGCGAGCACTCATCTGGAGAATCTAATGGGCTTTGTGCACTGGCAAATGCTGGCCAAAATCAATGATATGGACCAACCCGAGCCCATCGGCTGGGCAACGTCGCCGTCGAATGTGAATGCTTTCCATACGTTTCAATCGAATGCCATTAGTAAGTTGAATGCATTCGTGCGGTCATTTTAATCATTTCATTGCATTGCACTACGTCCATTAAAAATGGTTAATATAGGGTATAATAGATTGGTGAAGGTATATGCGATAGATGGCAGCAGGTTTGTAGATATATATATATATATATATATATATATATATATATATATATTTCTACATATATATAAAATAGTTGAAACATTATGGAATAGGCATTAGTTAATCAAGTAAACAATCGATTACAAGTGTAATCGATAATTATCGATTATTAAGGGATTTCAAGCGATTTTGAAACTATTTACAGGGTATCTACTCGTCAGACATCATCACATAATTTATTTTAAGTAGCCTTTAAAGCTTAGATACAGGGTATTTACAAGTCAGTCACATAATACATTTCTAGAAACTTTTTTAATTAGTTACAGGGTATCTACCAGTCAGTCAATATCACATAATGTACTTTTAGTACGTTTTTGAGTTTACTTACAGGATATTAATCAGTCTAATATTCTCGCATAATTTGTGCAATGCATCATTGGCTTCAATTACAGGATATCTAGAAGTATGAGAATGTCAGATGATTGATTTTAATTCCTTCTTTAACTAGTTAGAGGGTATCTACTAGTCAGTCGTCAAAGTCATTTTGAAATAGCTACAGGATATCTACTTGTCGAGCATCATTAAATAATTTATTTTGATTACCAGCAATTCCGATTACAGGATATCTATCAGTTTGGCAATGCCATATAATTGATTGTAATTCCGTTTTAAGCTAACTAGTAGTAACCCCTAACTACGGGGTATTTATCAGTCAGTCAATATCACATTGTACACTTGAAGCACATTTTAAATGTATTGTAGTTACAGGATATCTAGCAGTCAGGCAATGTTGCTTTTCAACTTGTAATCTCTTTATTGTTTTCCATTGCAGCTGTGCCCATTGCCATTCTGCAATATCCGTTCTACGACCTTGGCCTCGAGTAAGTTGGAATTGCTACGCCCCTAATCAAGCACGCAGTCCCAAGCACTGGTTTCATTTGTCTACACCTCGCACACGCCGCACCCGCCACTGACCGCTGTCCATTCTGCACTCAATCTTGGCGCTTTAATCCCTTAAGATAGCAACTCAATTACATTTGTTCAAACGCATCCTTGTTAGAGCCTTGAATTACGGCTCGATTGGTACGATATTGGGCCATGAGCTGACGCATGGCTTCGACGACAGCGGCCGGCGTTTCGACAAAGAGGGCAACATGGTCGAGTGGTGGTCGAACCAGACAATCAATGAGTACGTCAATCGGACCGAATGTTTCGTGGAACAGTACAGCCACTACTATCTGCCGGATATTGGGGAATACGTAAGCATGGCAACGGAGGCGAAGTGGTCCAATCAATACACATTTTTCGACCTGCTTGCAGATTGATGGCGAGCTGACGCTGGGCGAGAACATTGCGGACAATGGCGGCATGCGGGAGGCTTATCTGGCGTATCGTCTCTATGTGAAGGAGGTGGGTCGCGAGCGTCTGAAGCTGCCCGGCCTGGAGCATTATACGCACGAGCAGCTCTTCTTCATTGCGTTCGGCAATCTGTGGTGCGAGACATATACGCCAGCCGCATCGCGGTATGCGCTCGAGGATTCGCACTGTCCGGGCCAGATGCGACTCAAAGGCGTGCTATCCAATTCAGATGAGTTTGCGCGCACATTCAAATGCAGCCGTGGCACAGCCATGAATCCGGATCAGCCCAAATGTCGCATCTGGTGATGGGCATAGAGCAGAAAACAACAGTCAAGTGATTTTTCTACATCAATTTGTATGTGTATTACGCAGCTAATGCAACTCTTGCGTTTTTTGATAATGGTATTAGGCCAATAAATGGAACTTTCTGATGTACTTACAAATTCTGGTAATGCATAGAGGCAGTTAGGCAAATTCAATTAAGACCAACATTGCGTATGCGTAATCTATAATGAATGCCGCGCTCAAAAGCAGGCAACACATTTTGCGGCTGCACTGAGCCAATGTTAGAAAATGCAGCATACTTTTGTGCGTCGAAATAAATTAAATTTCAGCTCGGCCATTGTCGGCCATTGTGTGCGTGGTGCGTGGTTCAAAAGCTCTGTGAAATGGAGTAGCTGACAAATGTTTTATTTATATAAATATTTACAAGTATTTTTTAAATATTTTTAAAGTTTTAATTATTATTAATATTATTTAATAAAATTTCAATAATTATTATTATATATATTTTTTAAGTATTTATTATATATATTTATTATGTAGCCTTATTTAGTTATTGGCTCTTCTTAAATTTCTTTTTCTTTTTCAATAATTATTATTTTTTTCTTGTTTTTTTTTTTTGAATTTCTATGCACATTTATTTATGATTATTTGTAATATACATTTTTTATACATTTACATTGAGTTAACATCTATGCAGGAATACACTTAGCCATATAAGTATGTAGACACTCAACTAGTTTCTTTTGTTTTTTCTATACGCGTGCACTAGATATCAATGGAGATTCAGCACATCTTTGGTTTTGCAACTTAGTTCAGAACTGTGTGGAGCACAGGTAGTTGGCGCCGTTCAGGTGAAGCGCACCAGCGGGTCGGCGCGGCTGGAGCCGGGGTTGTGGCATCTGTGCGACATCGGGAGCTACCGCAACACTGTGGTCTCCGCACATGAAAATTGGCTCTAAAATTGTGTTAGTTTAATATAAATATATATAAAAATAACGAAGCTAGCTCGACTCACCATTTGCATAGAATTGGTGCGCAGCTTTCGTCTTGTGCTGATGTAGGTGGTGCAGGTGTTCACACGATGTAGGTGGAATGCATCTTCCGTTCCTTTTTAAGTGGCGTGGAATACACAAAAGACAGCAACAACAACAACAGCAATTAACAAACATTTATAAGTAAGTTTGGATAAAGTATTTGAAATAAATTTGCTATGAAATTTCATTATTTATGTGCCTACGCATGCAGTTGTTGGATTGTTCTGTGCGCTGTGTGTGTGCAACATGCTTTAACTTTTGCCTGGGATGAAGGTTCAGGTTGAGGTACTAACTACTCAGAATAGAAACTAGCTAACGAGCTATGCCGAGTTATTGTTAGTTGTTTTTGTATAGCCTTGTAGGTGGGCTGGATGGTAGTCAAGTTGTGACAGCAGGGACTTAGAGTAGAGCCAATCGGATTATTAAATCATGACTGACTTGATAACAATTCGTAAGCAATTGTGAATTGGCTTAGAGGTCTTGTCTCTAATAATTTTTTATAATGTCTTAATAACAAAATGTATATTTTATAAAAATTAAAATACTTTTAATAATGTTTCACTATCAGATGAATTATGTCCTATGCATGGAAATGATGTTCAGTCTTGTTGAAATTTAATTAATTACTTCTGTTACCCTTTAGGCAACTTAATCTAAACAGAAATTAATTAAATATATTTGGAAGGCTATGGAAGACTTCTCAGCTTTGAACAAGAAAGAGTTATAGCGTGTAGCTATCATAGGCCATGTTCAAGAGGATATTCAATAGATTTTAAGTCAAGATTCAGCTTAGTAGGTCCTGAAGGTGGTGTCGTCTGAGCCTTCTACTGGTTCTAGTGAGGTGGCTACCAGATCTTTGGCTGCTAACTTGCCCTTGCTTATGAGATCAGATCTCTCGCAATATAACTCCAACTTTAACTATGGTTTCACTTTATCTACAAGAATATACACACTTCGGCTTGCCAAAGATCCATTTTTAAATATTTAATTAATATTTGTTTGTTTTTTTTTGGCATTCTAACGTCAAGACAATTAGATTTGAAATAGAAATATTTAGAGTTTGTAGAGAATTAGAGAAGGGAGGTGGCACCTAATGCGTATTTTAGGTTTCCTTACTAGACCATCGCCATTTCGGCGATTGTATTTGAAGGTCATCTCACCGGTAGCTTCATAGCTGCGCTCGCCGCGACTGCGCAGATAGCGATGCAGGCAGCAGCAGCGCCGCAGTCCCGGCACTCGGTACATGATCTGTAGGAATCCGCCACGGAAACGGGCGTTCATATAGCAATAGATGATGGGATTATAGCAGCTGTGCGACATGGCCAACCAGTGGAAAGCGAACCAAACGTAGGGCAAAGGTTTCCAGTTGGCAAACTCCTCATCGTTAAGCATTAGCTGTGGGAGGGAGAGAGAGAGCAGAGTGAGGAAGATTCATACAATTTAAGTACGATTTGTTCGCCTTGTGGCTAATTTGCTGTCAGAGCAACCACCACAGCGTACCCACCTGTAGTATGTTGAACGGCAGCCAGCAGCTTGTGAATACAATTACAACAGTCAGCATCATTTTAATCATCTGTAAGAGTAGAACATAGAGGGAATTAGAGTGAGACGCAATAAAACCCGTATTTTTATATTAAGGATGAACGAAGCAGCTGCCCTGACTCAAAGGTTGCTTTGACATTAGCTGCGGTTCAAAGTTCATGCCTGCCATCCTGCCACAGCCACATCCTCTTTGTCTTTGCACGCCATTTACGAGCTAACTTCAGTTTGTGGCAACAATGGCTGTGGCCGGCTACACGTGTGGCAGCATGGCGTCTGTCCATTAAAACGGGGTCAACGTCTAACCTGATTTATGCGCAACGGAAGCACAGGCCAGACATACGGCCAATTTATCAGCTACAGCTTTAATCCACTGCTTAAAGAGTTGCCAGAAACAGCGTGGGGCATGTCATCGTGTGACTCGCCTCTAGCCAAAGGCTCGTCTAATTATGAACATATAATGAAGTTTTCATAAAACTTAAAAAAATACTACAATATATTAAGCGCCTTCCACAATTGGCAGCTAAAGTGCCTCTGTCTGCCGTCCTTGAACAGCGCAACTTTTGGCCAATAAAAGCAATTTTTATGCGATTTTTCATTAGGTAGTTGGTTGACTTTATTTTCTGCACTCCATCAAATTATGACCCATTAAATGGTTAAACGCTTTTCGCCAAAAATACGCAGTGAATTTGGCTTAAACTTGGTTTAACTGCCTGCCTCGATTTGCTGTCCACCTAACAATGTCCACTCTTTGGCCAGCAATAGGCGTCGCTGACATTTGAGCTACTTGAATGCGAGCTTCGTTGAGCTTCATTAAGAACCCATAACTCAAAGTGGATTATCACCCTTGATTTGGTTTTGCTCTGCTTTTGGTCTTTCACTTCTTCTCAACACAAAGTAGCTGCTGTCTTACTTCAAGACTGTCAAGCCATAAGAATTTGAACATGAAAAAACTTTCAGATCTGCAAGTCCTTAAACTTGCATAAATTTGCCAAAACTTTCTTATCTTGAGTGTTTTCTGTTCTGTATTAGAACTTTTAATGAACCTATTTTGTTTTTATTTTCTTTCTTTAGGAATTTTGTTTGTATATTTACTCATTTTTCTTGAAATTTGTTATCAAAATAAATTGCTAAAAATAATTTTTTCTTAAATTGCAATATCATAAGTTTTTTTATATCGATTGTGGCTGTCAAAATAAGTAGAAAAATTAACTTAAAAAGAGATTCTGAAGGATTCCAAGTATTTGTCTAATGTACAACTTTTAGATATGAATGAAAGTGCTATTATTTTATTTAACTTTGTATAAACTTTAGAGACGCTTGCAGTCTTAGCTGCTTTGTATTTGTTGTGTGGTTTAGATTGATTTGGCATCAAAGCTTTATTTAGATAAAAATATTCTTATATTTCTTATATTCAATCGAATTTATCGCCAAAATCAATGGTAAAAAAACATTGAAAATTGAAAGTTAATTTAAAATCGTTTTCAGAACTTCAAATTAGTAGAAAAATTACAAAAAGTGATAATTCTACCTTTCTACAACTTTTTTTAATTCTTGCATATCTTGCATTCTTTGTCGAAACGGAATTATTTTTTGATTGAAAATTGATTTTGCTTTAAATTTTATTTCATATTTTCAAAATAAATTTTTGTAAAATAATTTTGAAATATTTTTCATTTAATACACATTTTCGAAAATTAATTTTCCAAAATTTTAAAGATTGAATTTTAGTCAATTGCGAGCGTCGAAAAGGTAAAAAAAATAATTTTTTAAACTATGTGAATTTTATTTTCAACAAATTTCATAACAGCTTCAAAAATCACTAAATGAAACTTACCTAACTTCATCAAAGCTAAACTGATTTTGCTGTTCATGCCACCTTTTCTGCTTTCTTCACTCAACTTTTAATAGAATCAAAGTCCCACTAACACACTCAACTCGCTGTTGCTCACTAATTTGCTCTAGCTAATAGAACACTTAAGTGTTCTTAGCCAATTTTGGCCTTCAACTAATTTCCATTTTTGCAAAGTGCACAAACTTTCGGCCCAAATGGCAGATGATGTAATAAGCCACGTCGAACTATAACAGCTCGTTTCAGCACAGTTCAGTTCAGTTTTATGATGTGTTCATCATGTGGGCCACATTACACGTGTGTGTAAGTCTCTCTCTGTGTGTGTGTGTGTGTGTGCTGACACGACATGGCTGTTAAAGCATATTTGCCAATCAGCCAGGCAACAGTTGCAGCCAAAAATGTGGCAGCCAGGCGAAGCGCGTGTCAAGCTAAACGACAATAATCGATTCATATGCGAGATTCAATTGAATTCAGATGCTGCCCGAATGGCACACTAAATGTTTATCGCATAATTCCGGCAAATATTGCGGCCATATTTACATATGTAACTTGCTAACTGTTTTTTCTTTTTTTTTTTGTTTTTTTGCAACATATGTGCCAAGTTAGCAGATGAATAAAAATCTAAGGCCAAATGTTGCCAGAGTCAAGAGTTCATTTGTAATTTGTGCGGATTATTACATTGTTCACATCAAATGGGCTAACAAAGGGTATTTGATGATTATGCAAGAGACAGCTGAAGACATTTAGAGCATATGCTTCATATCTATATGTTTTGCATATAAAATGATATTTTATATAAGACATAGTAATTTATTTTTTTGAGAAAAAGTTGGAATTCATATACGATATCTGCTCAACAAGTATTCAGAATTTTGTGCTTTTCTTTTTCAAAAATTTGTTTATTTATTCATGAATGTCTGTATTGATATCCTTCAATGTAATCTCGATCAGATATTACATGACCATGGCATCATGACCATCATAGTTTTTGAAGTCATATTTACCAATGACTGCGCCAGACAAACACTAATTTTCTAGGGACAAAAGCTTGTGGGCTATCCTCACTATAAAACACGTCCCAACAAAAGAGCTGTCAAAAATGAACTGAACATTTCAGCAGCTCCAAATTGTCGGCCTAAAAATCAAGTATTCGTAAGCTGCAAAAATCATAAAATTAAAATTGATATATTGTTAGCACCCCTCGTCTATTTGTCTTTGATAAATATAAAATTGTTTCCCACTTTTTTTAAACTCAAATAAATGAAATAAGCACAAATGAAAAAAAATTATCCTTGAAAAAATTGTTAGGGTCGAATTTATTTGTTTGAAAACTGTCTTGTTTGATTTTATATAATGTTTTCTATCAAATTTATTTATACACACATTTTTACAGGGTATATCAGTCAATCAAGCTCTTGCCTTGCTATCATTGTTTGTTTCTATTTTGTCGATCTCAGCGTTAGGCATAATGAATCAGATGCCATGACGACACTCAACTTTTTATTTAATTAGCTGTTTACATTTTGATAGAGCTCGCATTGTATTATGGGCTGGCATTGCACGCATCTAATAAAAATAATCCTTAGCTTTGCCTAGCTCTGCATTTACAGTTGCGTGCGCATACGCCACATTGTACACATACAAATAAATATATATAAGATATGACTGTTGCCTGGGCAACTGTGGCATGTAAATACAATGAGCTTGAACTATAAATACTCATCAATAGCAATTGACAGCAGCTGGGCGTGTGGTAAGGAAATGTTTTCATAGCTGAGACAAATTTCATAGTTTCGTGTGGCAAATTGCATTTAATGAAAATGTAATCATGGCATGCCTGGTGGCAAGTTCATTTGCTTGGGCTTAAAGGCTTGGCTGTCTGTGGAACGTCTAGCTAGCTAAGATAGTTTGTTTCAGATTTAACTTTTGGCAGCAGCTTAATTGTCAGCAGCTGCAACAGCAGCAGCAGATCGCATCAACTATTTGACACTTTGACTTTTAGCGCGGTCACATGAACCGGTTACGTTTTGGTTTACGTTTACGGTTACGGTTATGTTTACGTTTATGTTCACTGTTTGCCATTAGGTCCAACCATAAAGCTAAATGCCGCGTCTGGCGCTTACATAAAAAAAGAAGTTCATTTGCTGCATGTTGTAATTCATTAAAAGTGCGCCCGAAATACGCGCATCTCACACCCGAGCAAATAAACCCCGAGAGAGAGAGAGAGCAGAGGTCAGACTGACAAATGACTTGCAGTTGCTTGAGAAGTGGGAAATGCGAACTGAAAATCTGAGACTGATTTCGATTTTGATGCGTTGCGAAGGCGCAAACTTTGCTGTCAAACAATTTTTTCGCTAATTAAATTTCTTGGCACGTCGCAGAATTGTAAATAGACTCGACATCGACGCCGGGCTTGTCATTCAGCTTTTTGTTTAATTAATGTGTTGAGTGACGGCTACCCAACTTGATTGCTATTTAAGTGTTTGGCAATTTGATTATGGACCCTAAGTGTGCACTCTAACGAATAGAGAGGAAAAGATTCGACTTAGTTAAGTTTGAAATGCTATTAGAGAGTTTTTTTTTGTTAGTTATATTTTTTTTTTTAGAATTTTGTAAAAGTATCTTTAGCAATTATTTATATTATCTCTTAGTTTTCTTTGTTCTAGGGATCTAAAAATTGTTTTATTCAATGATTTGATTGAGATATTCTTCAGGCGACTGTAACCCATTCCATAATACTCGAGCAGTGGGATGATGGTATAAGACAGACGTACAGCAAGACAAAACCAATATACTCTTTTCACTTCGTGAACTAGTAAATCGAAAATAAATTATAATATTTACTCTATTTAATTCATTTACCCACTAAAAGAAAGGAGTTACTGACTGCTTATGTAGGTGTTCTTGGCAAAGTTAAGCAACTGTTAGCTCTTTGCTAAGCCCGTTAAATCATACAAATTGAACGCGCTGCATAGCCATCGGCCATGATACATAACATATGTATGTGGGCTTGAAATCTGAGGTAATCATCGGATAAATGTCAAATGCAGGCTATGACGAAACATAAACAATAGGCCACAACTTTCATCTGTCGATTGACCGAAAAACAAAACAGTTTCAAATGATTTTGATATTATTATTTTTGTACTTTTTTTTTTTTATTTTGGTTTAATTTTTGTGTCGGCCAACGGGGTAGACATCAAAACTGTCCAATCAGTGAAACGTGAGCCCAAAAGCGGCTTCAGCTTCCGCAACGGGCAGCAAAACACTTCGGGTTGGGCTGGAAAGGCCAGCTAAGCGCATTAAGATGCTTGATTGCAATTTTTTCTTTTATTTTGTTTTCTTGGGTAACTGCCGTAATGCTATTGTACGGCTATTATTATTGTTCACGCCGTTTTTTTTAAAGATTTTCTTTTTATTTATTTACTGTCTGCGACTTGGGAACGGTGGCCATTAAGAGCGAATTGGCCCAAGACAAACAGTTATAATTAAATTATATTAAAAGTGAGGAAGAACTACAAAAGTTAGTGATAAGCCGACGTTTGAATACGCTTGTTGTAATGGTAGGTATATATTATAGGAAGCTGGATTAAAACAAGTAACTTTGTTAGGTAAATGCTTCAAGACTTAATAATTATATATTTAATTATGTTGTTTCTATTTTCAGTTTTTAATTAATTATCAGACTATAAAATAAATATTTATTAAAATTAAAATTATTATAATTTTGAGCTTATAAAAAAATTAAGGTAATAAAGTAAAAATTAATAAATAAATAAATAAAATATATATAAATAAAATATAATCTATATATAAATATATATATATATAAATAAAATAAAATAAATAAATAAAATAAATAGTAAAATTGTTTAAACAAATTTAATAACAATTTTTAAAAATTAAAATTATTTTAATTTTGAGTATAAAAATTTAAAAAATTTTAAATTAACAAAAAAAAAATTTTAAATTTATAGGAAACGTAAAAAATTACTCTTTTAGACTTTGAGCTAAATAATAATTGAGCCCAAAATAAAAATATTAAAATTGCCTAAAGCAACTTGAGTTTAACAAAATCTAAATCTAAAATTCTAAAAAGTAATTACTTCTTTTCTTTAGATTTTAAGTTTGAAAATAACTGAATATACAAAGAAATAAAAATAAAAGACCCTGAAAAAGTAGTAAAATATATATTGTCAAAAAAGTCTTGCGGTATTTTTATTGAATTTTCAATTGTTCATAAAATTGGTTATAATAATGCGATTTAAGTCAAATTTGCGCGGTTTTGTTCGATGACGAGTTCCCAACGAGATGCCAACTTCATATAACTTCATTATATAACAAAAATTAAAATTAATAAAAAAAAATATTTCAGTAATATATTATGAAGAAATTTAGAATTAACATAAAAATATATATGAAAAGTTCTTTTTTTATGCTAATCGAAAGAAATCTGTTTATTATTGAGCCTGTGCAATAGTAGCCCACATATCTTATTCACACAAAATTGGTGTGAACATCAATTTAGTTATGCTAAAAATCAGTCAGAATAGTAATACATGAGATAGAGAGAGAAAGAGAGTATGTAGTTGCAGCTTTACAGCTTTCTATGTCAGAAATGAAGAAGAAAACGCTTAATCAAATCGCAAATTGGTTTATGGAAATGGAGTAAGACAAAAAATAAAACTGGTTGCATTAAACAGTTAATCACTGTCAAAATTGGTATCGAAAGCCATTAATCAATTCATTGGGCTATCGATTAGCGCGTGCTCCCGGGCTGCCCGTTGCCCAGAAATGTAACTTTCTTGTTGAGCTGTGCGCACGTCCCACCGGGCATTGTAATGGAGCGCAGTGTTAATTGCCAAACAATTACGAAAGTGTTGCGCCGACGAAATGTGAAAACTTTGCTGGCTTTGATCCACTTAACAAGGCTTTCCATAAAGTGGCCTAAACGAATTGCAGTCAAGCATTAAACAATGCCTTAAACTAATCAGCAACTAATTTGCGCCGTGCCAATTTATGGCCAAAGTTTTGCGGGCCGAATTAAATGTAAAATTCGCACAGGTAAAGCCAATGAAAATATTAAGAAATAACAGAATGTGGCCAACGCTCGTAAACATCCAAAAGTCATAAAAAATAATAATGGAGCAGCAGCAGCAGCAGCAACAAGGAGCAGCAAGGAGCAGCAAGGTAGCCTAACCTCGGGCAAATGGAATTTTTGCTGTATTCTGGAAAATTGCTAGGCCGAAGAGCAAAGCCGGCCGGTGTCGGTAAACCATATTAGGCGATAAAACCGAATAAAATTAAAGCCAAGTGTGTGCCATAT
This sequence comes from Drosophila leonis, assembly GCA_035045365.1. Classification (NCBI taxonomy): domain Eukaryota; kingdom Metazoa; phylum Arthropoda; class Insecta; order Diptera; family Drosophilidae; genus Drosophila; species Drosophila leonis. The sequence continues at coordinate 431,997 of JAWNPC010000996.1, forward strand.
ATTTATTTATTTATTATTTTTTTTGGTTTTTTTGGTGGGCGTGGCAGTTGGAAGTTTGACGAATGTTTGCGTTCCTTGTGGGTCTTCAATGGACGTGACGCGACTTTTACTTTTACGACAAACATACATTATAATTAAGGCTCTCGTGTCTGGGCTGGGCGTGTCCAGGCAGCGAAAGGGGGACGCCAAGGAAAACGCGCGCAATTAATTATAATGCCGAAAGTGTCATAAACCTGATGGGAAGCCGGCCAACAGAGCCAGGCTCTTGGCCTGCCAATTAAATTGCCCCAAGCCGTAGACCAAAATCCAGCTACGATGCTGGGGCCTTAGTTGCCACCCAGTGGAAAGAAAAAAGAGAGAAGCGGACCTCAAGGAATACCCCACTTAAATAAGGGTCAAACACAGTTTTTCATCCATCACGCGATATTTTGCGCACGTTTCGGGTTTCTGTTTGAGCAAAAGCTTCGCTACAAATTTTTATTATACACTTTGCTAGGGGCTTGTCGACTCTGTGTCATTGGCTATGTCAAAGAGTTTTTACTGTAGAAAATGTATGAAAATATGTGACATAAAAGGAAATTTGTCAACTGATTGATTTACTAATTGATAATTGATGCAATCGCAACTCAATGTTTGTTAGAGCATTTAATCTTCGACTACTTTTATATATTTATTTCCTGTTGTCCTTTTCACTTTTATCCAACCACAAATTGAATTTTAAGTATGCTCTTTTAAATTTGTAAATTGCTTCTGCTATTTTATTTCGAATCTTGATTGATTACACTGACAAACTCAGCTCCTTTTCGATTCATTTAATGGCACTCGATATATATATCAAACCCCAATTGTTTGGTCTCAAGTAGCTAACTGCATAGCAAGGCCAACAGACTGCCAAATGAATGCGCGCGGGCTGCAAGGTCTCAGGGGGAAACATATAAATTACAACCACGTGCTGTCTAACTAAATATATGTGCATTTGGGACAAAGAGAGGTAGAGCAAGAGCCAGAGATAGAAGCACAACATTTTCAAGTGCCAAAAGCATGTGAAGCATTTTCCACAAGTCCAAAAATCGACTGAGTAATTTGCTGCTACTTCCGCCCCTATGGAAAAGGCCACAGCCATGCTATATTGGCCAAGTGCAGCAACAACAGACGCTGCTCTATTGCCAAATGCCACAGCAGAGCGCATGCGAAAGGGCTACGACGGCGACAACGTTGCGGTCGAAACTTGCCAAATATAGCAGATAGCTAAACGCGTGGCTAGCCCACACACATAGCCAGCACAAGCACCTCTGCATATACTACAAAGTAGTGCCACCCGTATCAGATTAATGTCCGTCCGGCTATCTAGCTGCATGCCAGCACAAGAGCAAGTGCCCAAAAATAGTTTGTCCTTTTACATGCTATTTTACATAAGGTGGGGTATATTGGTTTCTTAAGTTGAAAAGTAGAAAATTCAAATTTGTATTTGTGCTTGCCTGAGACAAAGTTGTGTTAGCCTTGCACATGGACAAGCTGAAAAAATTTATAAACTGTAGAAGTTTCCAGCTAAAGCTTGAATATTTTTTTAGGTATATTGATAATTCCTCTACAAATCCTTCTCAGTTCTGTCCTCTCATATATTAGAGTCGGTAAATTCAGCAAATAGATTTCAGCTGTGCTCCTAACAAAAGCTTTCACTACTATTTTTATGAACAAGCTTTTTGTTCTATGGGAGGCAACAAACCTTGGCGGCTTTGATATCTTCTAATATATTCAAAGCTAAATTTCGTAGTTAAACTAAGGTTCTCCTGCAACAATTTGAAACTTTCTTCTTTCTTATGTTTTAGAGTGACCAAATTCTTCTAATGATTTCGAATATGCTATTATGGCAACTGAGACAAAGATTTTCCCTTGCTAGAGGAGGTGGTAGCTAACAATACCAATAATTTTCAGACGCCTATAAGCTAGAATTATAAAATTTGATGGACTAATAATATCTATTCTCAATATACACAAAAAGCAATAAGTTCTGCCCACTCATGCAGTGAAAGCCTCTGCATATCATAGTTCCATTATTAGAGTGACCAAATTCGGCAAAAGTCTCTTTAATAAACTACACTAAAAATATATTATTAATACATTCATTAGTAAATTATTAATATTCTGTATATTCCACTCAAAAGCTGTCATATGAACAAGCATAACGCAGTCATTTACACCCGTTTGCCATCAAATTTGGGCCTGTTTTTTGGCTGGTGGCTTTGGCAGCACTCTGGCAACTTTATGACCAGGTCAGGAATGCTTGAATTAAAGTGCGGCTGCTGTTATCAATTTAAGTGTATTTTTTTTGCCACACTTTACGAGCGTCGCAAGTGTAATTAAAAATGTGGAGCGCATAGTCGACGGCAACCCACAACAAAATGAATTGAGCTGTGCGTATGACTGATGGACCATTGATTAGACGTAAAGTTAAAGTAACAACAACGGCAACAATAACAACTTGATTGCTTAGGTCAACATTTAAGGCGTCAACTGTGCAGAGAGAAAGAGCTAAAGGCACAGAAAGAGAGAGAGAGAGAGAGGGAGAGGCGAGGAAGAGAGATCCGGAAGCCAGGCATGAGTAAGAGCACAAAAATATATATGTAAATGTGACTGGGAACAGCAGCTCATGGCCTGGGGGCCACCTACAACAACTGCTGAGATGCCAAAGGTAACAACAACAACAATAACAACAAACATACACAGGCAAAAGTGAAAGTGACAAAGTGTAGCTGGGAGAAGGAAACTGAAATTCGAGCGACAATGACAATGCGAATCGACGGCGGACAACGTTGTGTATCTAAAGCATTAAAAACATTACACTAACAAAAATACAAAAATATACAGAAAAATCACACAAAGAAACAAGCAAAATAAACGCCGATTGCAATGTTTAAAAAGTGAAACAACAAAACCAAACGAAACGTGATAAATGATAAAAAAAAAAAAAAAAAAAAAAAACAGCAGAAGAAAAAGATAGTCAGCAAAAGTATCTAGAAAGTCCATTGAAGCGACGAAGTTGAAACACCCTTGACTGGGTCGTCAGACGGCTTACAGTTTGGCATCAGTTTAGAGCTTGAAGTTTGGCTTACCACAGTCGTAAATTAAAGACTTTGCGTACAGAAATAAATATATTATTGGCTGTGCAAGTCCTATATATGTGTATATCTACAGATCAAACTTTGACTGCAGATTGAAATAAGTCAAGTTTTAACATACTTGTGGCAGTTAGAGGCCTAGCTTATCTGGGGATCATAAAATTCTTTGAAATTAATTTTTGTTGTAAGTCAGTGTTGGGGCGTTGCTATGAGTTGAATAAGTACCAAAAGAATATGGTTTAGTTGCGATTTATATTAAATTCTTATTGTATACTAAATCTACTGAATACATGATTTCTCAGTTTGATATTTTATTGTTTTATGTTATTGAATGCTTAAGTCTAAGCTAAATAGACATTGTAGGCACATCAAAATTTGAAAAAAATTGTATATAAAATAACATTATATTAAACTGATTCAATTAAACTAGACCTAAATTTAGCGAGTAGTCAAATAAATACTAGCAATATAAGTTATATGTGTTTGTATAGTAGTGGTAGATAAGTCGTTTTTTTTATTTTTGAATCAAGAATTCTAAAAAAAAAAATAAAATTTAAGCATGTTTCTCATGATGATATGCAGCTGTGTTCATAAAAATAGTAGTGCGACTGACTTAAGACAATTACATTATTTATAACAAGATTCATTCTATAAAATAACTTTAAGTCTTTGTAATACAGTATTGACGACGAGGGTATTGTGTGTTATATGTTCATCTTAATACTAGCTTCAAATTGTTTTCAAAATATTATGTTTATTACAATAAATTTTCGTCTCCAATATTTCAGTCGCACTACTATTTTAATGAACAGACTTGTATATATTCTATATGCATATGTATTCCCTTTAAACAGCTCACTTGGTGTGATTTATATGAGCTGGGAACTAACGCCCTGTAAGGGTATTAAAATGTAAAATTCATGTAAAAAGTTGGTCGACTTTGCTAAGTTGGCTTTGCTTTTTGGCCTAGAAAAGTGTTTTGGGAAGAGGCAACAACGACAGCACAGATACGGGCGCCAGCCGCAACTTTGGCTCTAGTTGCGGCTTGTTGCCAGTTGCCAGTTGCCAGTTGCTCGTTTTTCCCATTTACTATTTTTCCATTTCCCAGCACTTTGGCTGGGGTTTCCCCGACCTGTCCAGTCGGACGGCAAGCGTGGCAATCGTGGTTTGCCCTCTGGGCGACCCCCTCAGCGCTCTGTCTGACCAAGTTGAGTTCAAACGGAAAACTTTGGGAAAATCATTCACACAAGTCAACTTAATTAAAATGGACTTTTCCGCCTTCCAGCCACAGCTTAGCCTTGGCTACGCTTTTTTCTGTCTTCCTGCTTAAGTGGCGAAAACCGTTAATTTGCCCTCCTATGCAAAAGATTAAGAAACAGCAAAAAAAAATAAAAGAAAACGTGCCCAAAGACAAATAATTGACTTAGGCAAAAAAAAAGCGGAACTATATAAAGAAGTTGCCGAAGATTTCCTCAAGCTAAACTTAATGCCAAAATTATGAGACTAATGCTAAGAAATTGCTTTTTAATTAGTGGGTTTCCAGAACTGACCCAGGTTACAGACACAACAGTTTTGCTCGGTTTTGAGTATTTAATTAATTTTGTTTTTTTTTTTTAAGGATGCTTCGGAAGTAGGCCAAGTGAATTATGTGAGGTCATACAACAATGTGACACGCTTTGTCTTTTGGAACAGTGTAGGAAAATCTGCCAGCCAGCCAGCCAGCCAGCCAGCCAGGCAATGCCTCCCATTCTAAGCTGAGCCCTTAGCCAGCTGCACGTTCTTATCGCTTGACTGGCAGAGACTTTTCAGAGAAGTGCATTGACGTCAGTAATCCGTATATGGAAGCCAATAGATAAATATTAATAGGACATACGCACAATCAAAATGCAAAAGGACGAAAAGCACAAAAATCAATTAAGCTCAGGCGCAGGCATGTGGGAAAAGTCTTTTTGTTGCCTTCAAAAATTAAACTTCAGCTTGCTTTTTTTTTTTGTAATTTTGTCACCGTTGTTTTTTTTTATTGTGCATAAAGTACTTAGAGCTAATGATATAATTAAAGTATATTTATATTTATATGTATTATGTATTATGAATGGAGTTATATATCAACTTTCGCATTATCATCATCTACTAGCTTCTCCTTCTCCTTCTTCTTCTTCTTCTTCTACTTCAATTCATTTTCTTTTCCGTTGCTCGGATGCCAAGTGGAGTTCCCTACAGGGAGAACCCGACACTTGTCATCTATTAGCTAAATGGATTTTGGGTTAGGCAAGTGTGAGAGGAATAGAGAAACAGACGAGATTATGTGTGACAGAGAGAGAGAGAGAGAGAGAGAGAGAGAGTGAGAGAGGAAGAGATGGAAATGGTGATGTATCGAATGATGTTTGGTGAGTTAGGAAAGTCGGAAACATTTTTATATACAAAAGTGTCGGACGACAGAGGCGCCCATTCGTAGGGGACTGGAGTGGATGTTGGGTACGTCTTCTCGTCCAGAGTTTTGGGTCAAGTCGCAGTTGTAGTGTTGAGTGTGGGCGTGTTTGTCGGGAATAGTTGAGTGTTAGCGCGTCAACGACAGGACTAGTCAGCAGCTTGAACCGAGTATGTGAGTGTCTGTTTGTCCGATTGTGGTTAGATCGAGGTGCGTGTTCTTCGAGTGCTATTCCGGGCTGCTGCTTAGTAGGGGCCAGACTTGCCGGGTGGGCCGTAGTTGCTGGATGGCGACGAGATGCCACCACTTGAGATATCACTACCACTGAAGCCACCATCGCCGCCGCCAGTTGAGTAACCGCCGCCGGTGTTGGTCTGGGTGAAGCCACCGTTGCCGCCGGAGATGCCGATGCCGCCGCCGCCGCCCTCCTTCTGGGTCTTATACTTGATGAAGTAGACTTCGGGCTTGGAGGGCTGCGTGGGTGCTGGCGTGGGAATGACAATGTCTTGCTGATCCTCGGGCTTCTTGACCAACACATAGACCAGGGTCTTCTCTTCGTTCTGGGGCTGCAGAGGGATGACTGGAGCCTGGTACGAGGGTGGAGATGGCGCCTTAATGAAGATGATTTTGTAGTGCTTCTGGGACTGGCCAATTGGCAGATTTGGGCGCTGACGCACTTCTTCCTGCTCTGGTGGTGGCACATGCACATAGATGTGTTTCTGCACCAGGGTGGTGCCGCCACCGCCGCCGCCGCCGCCGCCGCCTCCGAATCCACCGCCGATGCCTGTAAAATTATCCAAGATTAACTGTGAACTTAGTTTAATTGGGAGATCGACGCACCTCCTCCGAAACCACCACCGGATCCGCCACCGAAACCGCCGCCGCCGCCTCCACCGGAGCCGCCGCCAAAGCCGCCTCCTAATCCACCACCGAAGCCGCCGCTGCCGCCGCCTCCTGAGCCGCCACCGAATCCACCACCGAAGCCGCCGCCTCCGCCGCCACTGGAGCCGCCGAATCCACCACCGGAGCTGCCTCCAAATCCACCACCGGAGCTGCCACCGAATCCGCCACCACCGCCAATGCTGCCGCCGCCGCCGCCGCCGCCACCGGGACGATTGTAGTTGTAGCCAGCTTCAGGGCGCGCCGCGGCCAGAGCCAGGCAGGACATTAAGATGAAGGTTTTCATGGCGCGTTCTTCGATTTGGGTATACGTATAGGTATATGTGTATATTCACGGATTAGCACGCACACACTTGCACTGTCACAGTAATCCCGGGTCTGTGCCGTGTATTGGTGTGGGAGCGACAGATGTGGATAGATAGATAGATGTGGGAAAGAGAGACGTTGGTTAGGTTGCCTGCCAAGCTGGATGTGGCTAAGGTTCTCACGTTTTGATTTTTGTCGTTTTTTAACTATTTACAGTTATCCTCGGACTCGGTTCACCGATGTTTATTAGACCAAATCAAATGCTTCACTGACGAACCAATGCAGCCGCATCATCAATTTATACAAAAAATCCAAGCAACATAGATGCCACAGTCGCACAGTCGCACAGTCGCCGAAAACTCAGTCGGCCAGCGGCACACACAGACGCACACACACACACACACACACACACATACACGCACGCTGATCATGATGATGCGACTGTGCGCATGTGTGGCCCAGGCCCGTAGCTGGCCAGCGAGCTGGCCAATAATGAGCAGCTCCCCTCTCGCTCTCTCTCACTTAGTCACACGCTCTCTCTCTCTCTCTCTCTCTCTTTCCTACTCTTTCTCTCTTTCTTTGCTGTCTGTGATTTTTGTGGCCAAGTCTCTCGAAGTGTAGGACAGGCGCAAGTGAAACCGAAATTACAGCACAATCAACTTATTACCGCACAGGCAGCGGCAGAGCCACAGAGCTTTACGATTTCCCGCCTGTCGGATGTGGCGCTGACTGAGAGCTGAGACCTCTGCCTCAGCTGCTGCTGTTGCTGCATCATCATCATCATCATCATCATCAACATCGGCAGCTGCTGCTCTCACTCTCCAGGTTGAACCCAATGTCGTGCACTTTCGCTCTCGCTGGCCAGCCAACTGCCAGCTAACAGCTCCCAGCGCCCATCGGCGAACTGGCACTTGAGCTGCGGCAGGCCGAGCGTTCGGCTGCGGCTTTCCTCGGGGGCAACTCGAACTCAAATTGAAAATGAAAATGAAAATGAAAATGAAAATGCGCTCACGATCGTCGTCGTCTTGTAGCTGGCGTACAAAAGTGAAATTCGTTCGAAAATGCCCTGGAAAACGTTGAGCAAAGTCTCAGCCTGAATCAGTTCGTTGTTTAACAATGGCAATTTGAATAATTTCGTGCGCGTGTTGTGGATTTTCCTACAATTCGAATCTGGGCTGCCATTGTGCGGCAATCTCTATATAGCTATGTACACTCATATATATATGTATATATAAATATATATATAAAGATGTTCACATACTTGTATGATAAATGAGAACATGTGCAAAATGAGGTTTACAATTGGAGCAAGTGTTGTGTATTTAAATCGAAGTCATTGTGATACCCAGCGCGTACTATTCGGAAATATACAGTAGACATTGACTAAAGCTGATGTATAAAAAAAAAGAAAACTTAAGTAATAGTTATTTTATTAAAGCGACTTAAAAAAAATGAGCTTTAATTATTTAAACTAATTTATTTTTAATTTATAATTATTTTAACTAAAAGCAAATTTAAAAAAATTGCGTTTATATTATTTAAACTAATTTATTTGAACTAAATTTATGTATTTTGAATAAAAATATATTTTTTTTAATTTTCAAAATTGTTTTTTTTTTTATATAAAATAATTATTATATATCTTGACTTTAATCTTCCATCTAATAACTCTTAAGTATTTAAATATAATTTATGTTTATTTATTATATTTATTATACATGTATATTATTTATATATTATATAGTTTTTTATATAATTAAAAAAAATATAAATATAAAATATAAATATTTGCAAATCAGTTTTTTCTGCTAATATTTTGTTTCACAATTGCTACAAAAAAATACATTTTTACACAAATTTTTGTTATACTTATATATTTTTTATTTTCTTGTTTTGTAATAACAAACCCTTTTTTATAGTCCAAGTATCTCTAATCAATAGCTACGGTTTCCACATATATTTAAGCCCTACATGCCATCATCAAACTTGCTTAAAATATAAATGCATTTCCTTCCAGTCAGTATTCACTGTACCTCGCCTCAAACTGTTTTACAGATGCCAAACGCGTCTTACAGATTTTGCACCGCAGATAACAAAAAAAAAAACAAGCTCAGGTTCATCACTTGTGAAATGCAGCTTAAGGGACTGTCCACAGATTAATCGATAAGTTTTTAAGTAAGGGCATTCCCTACTCGTGCAATACACACAAACTTAACATTCTTATTGTTTTATGTGTTTTACAACTTTTTATTTACGTTTGCAAAGCTTTTATGATCAGTCGAACCGCACGCTTACGCATCGCAAATTAGCTCATTGCGTAATTTTGTCATAAAAAAAGAGAAACAAAAACAAAAGTTAAATAAAGCAACAAAACATTTCGCAAATTGTCGCCTCTTCGCGCGAATTCACGTAAAATGCATTTTTATTGTGATTACTGATTGCTTTTCCCCAACACCAACAACAACTCCAGTTCCAACTCCACCTCCAGCTCCTCCTTTACCTTCTACTCAGCAAAGTTGTTGTTAACGATATTAAATCAGTGTTTTTTCTTTATTTTGAAGCTTTACTGTCTGTTGTTTTTACATTTCGCTTTGTTAATTGCGCTGGGCACTTAGCCGCATAATGAAATGGTTCAATCGATGCTTCGTTCATCGAACTGCGCCAAAAATTGCCGCACTGAAGTAAATTGTACAAAGTGGTCAAAACACTCTGCGCTGCTTAATTTTTTTCAATTTGTCGGCAATTTGGCTGCTCAACAAATTCAATTGTTACTTTTTATCAAAGCGATTCGCTGCGAGTTTTTATTTTATTAAATGTTGCCCAATGGAACTCGATTTATATTGCTATCTTTGCCTTTGAGCCAAAGGTTAACAGCTCGTTGAAAATCATTTTTAATTGAATATGAGAGTTGAGCAACAATATCAAACAGAATATTTATGGTAGATAAATAAACGAACTATATATCTGTAAATAGCATATTCTCTGTATATCTTGCTATATTAACTGCTGCTGTTTCGGTCATTAGTTAAATTAAATGGAATAAATGAAAATGAAAAAGTAAAGTTTGATTAATAAATCAAAGTGTGTTTACATTTGGATTTCCTTTACTTTTTAATATTATAAATATACATATATTTTTTAGTAACATTTTTTTTTAAATAAAAAAAATATATGTGCTGAAATGATTTAAAGCCAGTTTTATTTAATTTTAAGAAGAATAAAACTGAGTCCAATGGAAAAAAAATTGTTGTATTAAAGCACGAATAATCTAGCAATTATTCAATATTAATGGAGAACTTCAAGTGTGCTCTGTCCTGATTTCGCGCAGTGTATACATTATACTATGCCATACGTATTATTCATAAATATATCTTATATATATAGTTCAGTTAATGGTATTTTTTTATATGACTTTAACATTTATTTATAGGGTTTAATTTTAACTTGAAAACTTAAAAACATTTTTTTGGACAAACATAATTTATGCTTAAAAACAATCTTGAATTCTTGTTTCAAAATCGACTTGCCTAACAAAAATTCAAGTTATTTAGCTCTAGAAATCAATTATCTTTCCAAAGATTTTCACGTTCTGAAGTTGCATCTGAAAACCAGAAAACTAATACTATCAAATTTACTTCAAGCTCAAAGGCCTCTCAAGCAAATTACATTTGTTCAAGCATAAACATGGTATTAACAGCCACCTCTTGACGCCTTCAAGTGGAGTGCAAGAGAGCACTGAGAAATTCAAGATCATCCCCAACGTCAAAACGATCGAGTATAGGGACATACGAAAAACACTTCTGCCCTATGCTCAAATAACACGCTGTGGGAAATGATGGCATTAGATACTTGTACATATTTTTATATAAGAATCTTAAATAAAATGCGTCGCTCTTCTTATATCTAAAAGCCTTTCCAAAATACCAAAGACTGACTACTTGCTTAGTAAGTTTCAGTAAGTTATATGACCTTGTGTTATTATAAAAAGCAATAGAAAATCTTCGTATTGAAATCTTATAGCATCAGCTGTATTCCCCAACCTTCAACTAAAATTCTATTAAATAACCTTATGTAAGCAGTTATTTATATACCTAATAACAATATTTAATAGTGCCATACAAATTCTTTTCAACAAGTATAACTTGATTGGAAAACACAAAAGTCAAGTTTTATTTTCTATTTTCATAGTTTTCATTTGATTTACACATATTCAAAGGCGAGTCGTGACTACACAAATCGCTTTGGGCGTTAGTTTTTAATTAATGGGTTAACAACAAGTGTTTAGTGTGTGATTAAAACGTTTTGAGTTATATGTGCTACGCTGATAAAAACTAAATGCGTTTGCTATAAACTGTCAATGTAATTTCAATAGTTGTTAACGTGGCAACTGCATTTCCGGCCTTTTAGCAAAACTCCCGGCGATTTCACCTTGAAATGCGCTTGCATAACCAGACTCCGCATCCAGTCAATACGGAGCTGCTCCTCTTAGCCAAAACGTATGCAAAATGAAAATTAAATACAAACAAACATTTGCTAACGAACATCGAATATTGAGCGAGTTATCGAATTTTTTGCCTTTTTTCGCTGTTGTCTTTTTTGGCTTTAAGTGCTTTTACTGTACGACAATAAATTGTGTTCGCATGTGGGAAATGCTGAATTGAATTGAATTCGAAGTGCCCAAGTGCATGGGACTAGAGTAGACCGAGTGCAGCAGTGCAGGCCAACGGCAGATGCAATCGCTGAGGCAACCAGCGACACCTCTAAATGAGCCGCAGTAGCCGCATTCCGATTCCGATTCAGATTGCGATTGCGATTGCGATTGCGATTGCGATTGCGATTGCGATTGCGATTGCTATTTGTGGGGCCAGCGAATTTACATTTGCAATTTGCATTCAAGTTCACAGACAACGACCAAAAATTGCTTGAATATTTCATGAGCCTAAACGTTTTGCATTTAACTTCCGAGTAGACAAGAGAAGGGACAACACTTGAACTAGGTGATAGATAAAGTGTATACTTAAATATAGAAATATAAGCAGGGGTGTGAAATAAGGCCAGTTTAATTGTTTAAGTTTAATTGAAGTTGTTTAGTAGATTCCATAATTATTTTAATTTATTTCTATGATTTTTCTATTGAGTATGTGTTTAAAATGGATCGAGAAAGTTTATAAAGAAGCAACTTTTCATTATGATTTTCTTGAGGTAATATAATTTGGCAATGCATTCACTAAATCAATTTTTGAGTAACATACAACATGTTTATACCTTGCACCCATTGAAATGATAAATCTAGGTATATTGGTATATTTATTCTAGGTATTTCCTAGTCGGCAACTCCTAAGTAGAACTCTGTTACCAGATTTTCTATTACTAATACTAGACGTAAGCCTGAATCCCAAAGAACGTTTTGCATTCTTATTACAAATTCTTAAACTGCAAACATCATTTGCTTTTCTTTTTTCGCCTTTCTGCATCTAATTGATGTTTATAGCTATACAGATTATAATATCATATCAACTTCTGAAAATCTTCCAGTCTCCACTTTCCACTTGCTGCATATGCTAATCTCTTATATTTAATGCATAGCATGGCATTTAGTTTACGCCCAAGCCGCTTAACTTAACTTCTCTCTCTATCTATAGGCAGTCAATTAGTTGTTAATCCTTTGCCGGGGTGAGCGCAGCTTGCAAATTGCATAAGCAATAAGAGGAAGGCGCCTTAATGCGGCATCCTTTGACACTGAAAGATGAAGATTGCAGCGACTCACGCAATCAGCGGGTGGCTCAGATGGTTGCTGGTTGCTGGTGGTGGCACAGCCAGCTGTGGTGGAGTGGGTGCTGTGCTGCCAGTAGGAAGTTGCTGGCAATGAAGACGACGACGACAGCGTTTGTTGCTTCCTGCATCTTTTTTGTCGCTGCTCATTGTTGCTCTCTGTATGCGTGCGTGTGTGTGTGTGTGATGAGACAGTCGCATCTCCAGCAGCCGCGGCGCCACTTCCTGCTTGTTAGGCAAACACAGCGACAACACAGCGTGCAAATTTTTGAATTGTTGAAGACAACTATTTTTGTTTCTTTTTTTTTATTTCTTTTTCTTCCATTTATACAATATTTTCATTTTTTTTTTGCTGTTGTCGATTTTTGCTTTGCTTTAAAAGCTTAAAGCTTGAGCTCTGTTGGTCTGTTTCGCTTTTACATTTGACATTTTTGTAGCCATCCATTGGCGATGCGCGCCGACAGCCCGACAGTCCGACATGCTCCATTCATAGACTCGTTATTTATTGCACTTGACAGCATGTTTGTGATGTTGCAGTTGCATGTTGCGCGCTGCAAGTTGCAGTTGCAGTTGCAGCGCCAACTAAATGCTAATTAGTGTCAACGACTTTTTGCCACAAAAGACCAAAGCGAAACGAACAAGAAGAAGCAGCTGCGAATTCTATAGCGTCTTGACCATTTGGCAATTGGTAAGAAAATTAAACGTTTACACGGCTCACATTTAAGACAACAAATATTGTTGCCGGCAATTAAAAGTTGCTGCCTGTTTGCATTTGCAACAAGTTTGCAGTTTTCGCTTCAACTTTTCCCTTAGTTAACCTGACTAAGACTGGGTCTGTGTATTTAACACTCTACTAAGTTGCGGCAATCGATATCTATAGTTACTTAGTTAACAGTTAACACCCTCACCACCAGACATTCGATATGTGGCAACCACTCAAATCACACTCAATTCAGTTGTTGTCCTTTAAGAACTTTCCGCTCAGATTTGCAGTGCTTCGACGTTAGTTAGTCGAGCGTTCATTTATAAAGTTTCTGTCATAAAGTAATTTGATGCTAGTGAATCCTTTTTTTTTTTTTTTTTGGCTTAAGCGTTTCCTCACATTTCACATTCTTTTGAATTCGGCTTCAATGGAAAAACGTTCCTGGAAATAGCGTGGCTGCCTCGTTAGTTGATATCTTTAGTTGTTGCTAGAGATGGGCGTGTGAGTTGGACTAAAGTTCGTGTTGTGGTTGAGTGAGCAGCGAGTTCACGTTTGAAAGTGAAAAAGAGCACAAGTTCGCATCGTGAGATGAATTAATAGAAATATTTATATATATATATATATATATATATATATATATATATATATTTTATTGATTTGATCTGAGGTGCTGCAGAGAGCACGTGTGGCAGCAACAGAAGGAAGTCGATGAACTGCTGGTAATAATAACACTTTGAGCAATGCAGTTCAGCTTGCTGATGCTCAGATGAATTAATGAACGTAGCAGCACAAACTTGGAGTGGCATAAAACATGCCTAGCGTCAAAACCATAACAGTCGTGGTGATAAATTTATGACTCAAATAATATAACCTAAGATAAGAAACAATGTAATCGAAAATAATAGCATACACAAGTTATATTATAATAACATTTTAGATGAAGATCTTTTCGACAAATAGACTACAAACACTTGAGATAAGAATACTCTGTCTTAACTATATAAGACCGAAATTATTGTTAGTAAAATTAACTAATATTTTGTACTCAAACTAAAATGTTGTGTTCATATTCAATACCTTTGTCAAGGCAAGAAAACTTATTGATTTTGCAGCTAGAGCTTCTTGGTGAGCATATGCATTCATTTACTTGCATTTACTGGCGTCTTTATAAACATTTTTTTTATTAAAAACAAAAATGATTTATAATCTACAGGAGCTCTTGAAATTCATTAAAAAATATATATGTATATATTAAAAAATGTTAAGAATTAAATATGTTTTTGGTTTGCTGTAACGTTTATCATAAGCAAAGACATTTGTCTGTGACTGACTTCGTTTCTGGCTTGAGCCAATTCACTGCTCTTCGGCTTGCAATGTATAACTGAATTTTCATGGTAAATATCTACTCTACCCAAAATAGGTATATACCAAATATGCTTATACTAATAGATAGAACTGAGTTCTTTATGCTTTGTAAGATTGAACTAAAGAAACTTTTGAAGCAAGCAAGATTTGGTGACTCAGATTATAGTTGATGATAAGGAAAATAACCTCAAAAGCTAGAGTCAAACTGGTATAGCTTAAAATATTTAGCTGGCTTAACATATTGTATGACAAATATTTTAGAAAAATATATATAAATTATATTATTAAATATATATATAAAATTATATATATAAATTTAAATAAAAATATTATTTTATTTAACAATTGTTTATGATTCAGTTAAGATAATTTGAAGTAGAATTTTGTTCTATGATACGTCTCACTGACGATTGAATCGAATAGCTGAACGCTGTGGACTCCCAATCATCTACACAGCCTGCAGTAGATTTTTGATTTTCCATATCGTGGACATGGCATGCTATAGTTATCCCAGTTAGGTATGCAGCCCAGCTCGTTGAGTCTTATACTCTGTCCACTATTAAGCGGAACGAATGTGTTACTTTTATATATATACAAAATACATTTATATCAATAGAAGCATCTATAGCTCAATTGTTTATGCTTTGTATCTTGCATTATATAGAAACAAAATAATTTTTAAGGAACTGAGCTAAGCCTACTCAGATATTGTATCAAGGCAAAGAACAAACTGAAGCTTTCAGTTTTAACCGCTCCAGCTTAAAACTCTTAACACTTATGATAAACTCTTTTCGATCCAATTCTATCCCAAAAGAATCATTACACACATTTTTGCAGCCATTTGATTTGTAGGTAAGTGCGAATTAGATCTGTGGCAGGCACGAGCAGGCACGAAAGGCGACTTGTTAAAATGCACACTCTGTATATAATTGATTTTATTTTAAATGGAAACACGAGCCGCGCCCAGCTCTATGGCTCTATGGCTCTCTATGGCTGGTAGTTTGCAGTAGCTGCGATGCGGCTGCCGACTGCCGTCCTTTTTAATTTAATTGCAAGAACGTTTCACATTTGTTGCCTGCTCCTGCTTTGCCTCTCGACATGTGCAAATCGTGCATTAAGCTTGCTATGACGTTGACATTTAGCAGCGGCAGCCGCAGCAGCAGCTGCGTGGGCGTGGACATGGACAGAAGTACTTATAATCCGCATTTGCATATTAATGTTATTCAAATGTTTCCAAGTATTTCAATTTGCCAAAAGCCCTGAAGCCTGTTTAGGATCTAGCCTAATTGTTGTGAGTCTGGGCGCAACATGTAAAGATGTTCGTTCAACAACTGCCTTGAAGTATTTATGTTGCGTAAGCCGTTTGAGGTCGTGTCTGCGGCCATGAATGCGACGCAGCTGCTATGCATTTAACATCAGACAAACTTTCAGCTTAGTTTTATTTTTTTCCGTTTTTATCACCATATTTTGAGTTTTTGGCAAACGCACTTTGGTGCAAGTCTTTGTGAAGTCAAAAGTAAATAAATTTTGTACTACGAAATTGAGGAAGTCGAGAGTTGTGGGTGCAAAAATGCAAGACGCTCTCTGGGGCAACTGGGAATTGAAGCTGACTGAGTAAAAACAAGTTTCATGTGCTCCAAATCCAAGAGTGGGTGACTGAATGTGGGCCATACGTGGTGTTCAGTTGGTTTCAGTTGTCGTCAGCCGCAACGCTTTCAACTTCAATTAAACGAATTACCAGCCAGTGCAGTGTGTCTGTCAAGGCAACAACAAACGAAAAACAACAAACAACAAACAAAAACAAGTGCAACTGACATAAAACGAGCGAATTACTTGTTCGCGCACAACGAGTCGTATGCGTAATTTTTTTAAATGAAGTGCAAAGCGAATGCGAAGACTCAACCCTCATTTGCCTATCTTTCTACCTCTCGCTGTTCCAACAAAAAAAACAGTCTTAACGTCTCTAACAATTGTTGCCTGACTTTACTTTGTTTTTTTGTTTTTTTTTTTATTCAAATCGTAAAAGTTGATGTAATGAACGCGTAAAAGTCAACGTCGCCTTCCAAACATTAAAGCACTCGAACACTCGAGCGACTGACGCTTGAGAAACGATGCCAAATCAACGGAAATGTCCAACCTAATGGGAGGCTAATTTAAAATGACGAACCCATTAAGAAGAAGCCGAAGGCAGCAAACGAAGGACACGTCCGGACAGCAGCTTAAGCAGACGCATTTTTTTACGACTCCTGCTGAGGCCATCATAAATGTTGTGCGTCAGACATTTTTAATGCCAATTATGCATGTATATACATACGTATTTCTTACAGTGTATATTTCTATCGGGGCTTTTTAAAGCAATTCAAATTGGAAATTGCGACTGGGACACGACACGGAAATTTCTTTACTTTGCATTTGAATTTGATCTCAAGTAAATTCAATTTATTTTTCTAGAAAACATTTCCTTGGAATTTCTATATTGCATATTGTTGAAAGTGAAAATGAAGTTTGGCTTGACGTTTTTAATAAAACAAATTGATAGTAGTAAAAAGAGAACAAAGTTTGGCTTATCAATGGGTTTGTTGATATGTAAAATATTGAAAGTCAAAGGAAATTTTTCTAGAAAAAGAAAGAGCAAGAAATACATGGAATATGAGCGCTGCTCTCTACACTCTGTCGGTAGTTAAAACTATCTTAGAGTATATCATACTCTAAAACTCTTTCTTTATAAATTATTCTAGCGATTTTATCTTTTTGTATTTCTATCTTAAATTCCAAATTTATAGTTGTAATTAATATATATTAACTTTTTTACTTGAATAGAAGCTTTTTTTTTTGGTAAATATAAGTTTGTTGTCATCTTATAATACCTTAACATTTCGGGGCACTGAGTCCTATCCTCACAAAAACATCTAGACTTATGTGTTAAGTCGGATTTAGTAGTTTCGACAATATTTTAATATTCTAGTCAGTACTAAGACTGCCTTGTCTGACTGCAGCATCTTGCCTGCTTTAGGCGTATTAACTTCTATAATAATTTTTAATTTTTCACCACATATCGAATTGATATCCAACACTTTATCAGATTTGACCATATACGACGAAACATACTTATGATGGACAGCCAGCAAAACCGTTGACACTAAACCAATAAAGTTTGTTCCTGCTACGTGCATGCTTATAACAATAAGTGAAGAAAATCACTCCAAACTTTTGTGCACTAAAAGCTGCCAGTTCTGATTTACTTTTAAAATATATAAAAAATATTTAAGCAACCACAGCGAACTGTTGGCCATTCAGTATTATTAACGCTTTTGTGTGCTTTCAGTGTGGCAACTGCAATTGGCAGCTTGGCTTCAGCCTGCCATCGCCTGCCCTCGACGATTTGCCAAGTTGCTCGGATTTTCGTTTGTCAAAATTTTATTGCACTTAAAAGTGAATTTTTATTTGTTTTTTTTTTTTATTTGTTTCTCTCTTTTCTCACTTTTTTTTGTTGTCCATTGTCGTGCGATTCGTGCTGCAGTTGGTTTGGTTTTGACGTAGCCGTTGGGAATTTTAAATATGTATGTTTCACAGCTGTTGCTTTGGCACTCAATCGAAGCGAGTCAGCGTCGCATCCGCCCCCGTCCGCCGAGTTACGCCCCCTTTTTGGTGCACGTTGCAAATGCTGCGAACAGCAGTGAATAATAAAAGTCGAAGGCGAAGTGAAATCGCGGAATTGAATTTATGTGTATATATATCTTGATATATATATATATATATATATGGACATATATCTGTGTATATAGCGTCTCTCTAGGCAGTCGTATAATTTATATTTAGTGTGGGAATGCAAGAGATGATGAGCCCAGCTAAACTCCATGGGATCGCGGTCACAGAGGCGTCGCCTCATATCAAAAGTACAAATGCCAAGTGCCAAATGCTAAGTTGAGCTATGATCAAACACTGAATGGGAATCAGTATATATCTTTTAAATTATCCTTTTTTTGTAGCCTGAATAAATTGATGGTGAAATTGGCTATGCTAAAATATATATAACAAGCAGAAGAAGACCTCACCTTCTCTATAGAGTATACAAATTCTTGATAGATTTTATATAGAGAGTATTTATATTCTTAATTGGAAGCAACAGACGTCTATCTAATCGTCCATCTGTGAATGAGTCCAAGCAAAGCTATCGCTTAGAGTAGTAGAGTTCTCACCTTGTGGCTTGTGGCTTCTTCTCTCTGGCAGCACAACTAAAACTCAAACGATTGCTTCTGTTTTCCATTTTCATATTGTTATTATTCTATCAAGATATTGCGAGCAAGATAGTCTTGTCTTTCGTTTATACAACTAAACAATTTACTAAGATATTTAAGGATTACAAACAAATCCGTTTGCTACATAGACTGTCCTCCATAAGCAAAGTCGTCTTAATGCTCTAAGCTTTTCATATAAAAAACACACTTCAACTAGCTAAATCTTAAAGCGTATTCACTCATTTTCTAACCCATTTTTGTTTTCTTATAAATTTCCGTTTTAATCTTTTGCAAGAGGCCGCATTCATCTTTCGCATAATTGTGGTATTATTTTCACATTTCCTGGGCTCATTTCTTTGAAATTATCTGGTAATTTTTGAGGTGTTTCGTCGTTTGCACGTGCCCAGCCAACGACAAACAACAACAACAGCAACAACAACAAAACATTAACAAAAAATCGACAACATTTGCATATCTGACGAAACAAGTTGTCAAGACAACATCAAGCGCCAGCTCAATCGACCCCTCCTCAGTCTGACTACGCTTTAGCGAACAGCCCGCATCCCTCGACGAGTGGTTGAGCTTTGTGAATATTTCGTGCAATGTGAAGAACTGGCAACAGATGAGCAAGAAGCAGAGGCAACAGATAATGCAAATGGTCATTAGACACAAAAGCGAACGTTGCAGCAGAGACACACTCCACGACCCCTCCTCCGCACCCCTCATTTTATTGTCCAGCTATTGTGTAATCGCAACTGTTGGCGGGCTAGAAGAAACCACAATTATTTACATAAATTGCGTGGCTTGAAGACCTCTTACTTTTTAATATTTTTTTCTTCTTTTTTATTTATTTGCCTAACGTCAATTTGTATCTGTATCTAAGCATTTGTATCTTTTATCGGCAGTGCGTGAGCCTTGACATCTGACATGACATTTCTTAAAGGCCTCTTTGTAGTTAAGTACTTAATTTATATATATACTCGTATATATATATCCCCACTTAACGTAATGTCCTCTGCCATAGACATGCTTTGTCTTATGGACCTTGTAATTGAATTTGCCCAAGTGAACTACTTCCGCTTGGTAATAGAAATAAGATTCAATTAAGAACAGCTTCAAAAATCTTAAGGCCACAGAGCCACTCTCGCCTTCAATTGTTAGTTGTCAAGGAAAGTTTTGTGAATTCCAATCGAACTTCAATTGAAGCTAAATTGCGTGCCAACTTAATAAATTGCTGTACAATGGGAAAGATTTCTTGTGTTGGTTGCTGTTTACATTTGACCAGCTGTGTGCAAAACGACATTATAATTTACATAAAAACTCAAGAGTTGGGCTCCAAATGAGCTTGGGCAGCCGTCTGGCAAAACAACGTTCCGCAAGTTGAGGTCAGAAGATTGATGGTGCGTAAAAAGGGTCCGAAAAAAGCCAAGCGAATGGAAAGCTTGACAGCTGGTGTTCAAGGCCATGTAGGATTCGCACGAAAGGGGAACCAAAAACAAAAGGCTTGGACCCAATAAAAAGTACAAGTAGAGAGATCAGGCTAGGAGTGATGGATTGGCAGATGACCTGGAATTGAAATTAAAAATAGCCAACACTTGTTGAAAGTTGCTCAAATAAAAGAAGAAGAGTGTTATGCATATGAATACCCTGTAGCTAGTAATGTAAAATAACTAACTTTACTTGTTTCATTTGTCAAAACAACTAAGTTAACTATGTCTATCTGTATCCACCTATCAATCTCTATCTGCTATAAACACTTGACCGAAATCAATATACTTCCCATTCTCAAATTCTCAATAATCAGAGAAACTTATTAAATTCAATTAGGTTCAGCGCATCTGTGAAATGTGAACTCAAGTCAAATGACAGTTGGCCATATTGATAGGCCAGGTTTAGCTGCGCGCTGTAGTCAATCTGTGCTCAACCTGTGGTTACATAAGCCTGACGGCATGCAAATAAAAGCAGCTGCAGATCAATGTAAAACCGCGTGCGATAATCAATGCGATTTATGGTGTCTGCTAAAGCAACAAAAAAATGAAAATAAAATAAAAAACACGCGTGGCAAACGCGTTGCAAGGATGCGCACACACGATGCCGCCCGCAACTCGTTGCCAAGATTCGCTTTCCACTCGGCCCGTAGGCCGCAACAATCGTTGATTAGGTAAGCGCAAATTGAGCCGAAAGATAAATGGCCATTCGACGGGGCAGCGATGCGAGATTCGAGATTCCCAGCACTGTCGAAACGGGCTAAAAGACTTTCGCTTTTTTTCCAAGCTGCGCAGCGAAGATGTTGCGGTTGTCGCTGCCATACTCATCCCTCGCCTCTCTTCCCCGCCCACCTCTCCCCATCTGCTTGATTGCCTGTAACGTTGGCAGTTGTCCAAGATTAATTTAAATGTTCGGCACAGGATCCGCTGTCAGCCCAAAGCACAGCAAATGAGCTGTGACTCACTGCTTTGACAGCCATCCGCGATTTATGCTGTTGCCTGGGCTTAAACACTTGGCCATGTCTGTCAATTGGGATGTCTTGGGCATGAACACGTTGATGGTTAAAAGCATATCACGGATACCTTTTCTTTATATCTATATCTATATCTATATCTATATCTATATCTATATCTATATCTATATCTATATCTATATCTATATCTATATCTATATCTATATCTATATCTATATCTATATCTATATCTATATCTATATCTATATCTATATCTATATCTATATCTATATCTATATCTATATCTATATCTATATCTATATCTATATCTATATCTATATCTATATCTATATCTATATCTATATCTATATCTATATCTATATCTATATCTATATCTTTATCTATATCTATATCTATATCTATATCTATATCTATATCTATATCTATATATGTATAAATTCTAGGGTATTTCATACTCGGTCAGTTGCACCAACTGGAATTTTACTGGTTTTTAACTGCCGCAACAGGACCTGTACTGTGACAAAGGCAACAACAGGTGAAATGTGATATTTGATTTCGTTTTTGTTGCAGCTCATTTCGTATGCAAAATACACACAGTTGTTGTTGTTGTTGTTGCCGCTGGTGTTGTCAACTGCAACTGCAACTGCATCAATTGGCAGCGTAAATATTAATGAGCGAACGTGTTTGAGTTGCAGTAACTGCTGTTGGCCCAACCAAACGAGGCATCTAGTTGGAGCCGTGTGTGTTAAATACAGACGATGGATGGATGGAAGGATGGCTGGATGGGGTGATAATTATGGCTTAACGAAACAGTGTTCATTAAGTGCCGGAAAAGCGCTGCTTCAGTTGACCCGGGCTCAAAAAAGAAAAAAAGGGAAAACGTTTGAGTCACGCCATTAACATGCCAGCTGTGGCAACAAAGCTGTGGTGTGGCAAGGTCGTGCTGAAAACTTTTGCAAAGTTTCAATTTTTCGATTTTTCGATTTTTGCATTTATAGCAAATATACTAAGTTGAGTTATTGATAGCTCTGGCTACGCCTCCGCAGTCACACGCACCTGACACACGGCTCGCTTGTCGTTTTTTCGCAACGGATTATGAAAATTGTGTGCAACAAAAGGTCACTTGCTAAACTGGTTTGCTATCGCACATTTGGCCACAGCTTGCAGTTGTTCACCCTCGTTCCTCTCCCCCTCTGACACCCTCCCGGACCGCACATAAAACTAAAACAGCAACCGCAAGTCGTTGCCTTAACTAGCCGCTTGGCCAGCACCAAACACACTTAACCTTGTAGGCCTTGCCACAGTTGCAAATGCAACGCAAACCACATAAAAACAACAACTGCAGCCAGAGCAACTGATATTGGCAGGCCAAGGCAAAGGAAGGCAATGAAAGGCGCTTGCCGTTTGCCGTTTGCCACTTAACCTTTAGACAGGCGCCATGTACAAAACATGCCAGGAAATGTACAAATCAAGACACAAGGCCCAAGGCAAAACCAACTCGAACTCCATGCAGCTGGGCGAAGTTGGCCAGCAGATACATTTCTTTGTGCTTAGATAATTTGTGAGCAATTTGGGATCTGCATAGGATGCAAATGTATCTATAAAATGTCTGAGCAATGCGAATTTAATATATCTTCATAATTTGTGAGCATATAACACGAACTAACGTTATGTTCATTTGAGAGCTAAGATATTTATGAATCCATAAAATACATCAATGAAACAGCGTTCAGCTAACAGGCAAGTAAAAATGGGAGTATCTTAAAGATACAATTAAGCTACTTTTGTGGTGACTATGTTAAAAATGAACATTTTTAAAAATATATAATTTTGACATTTTTTGAATAATATTTAAAAAAAACCCCATTAAATAAAAAAGTTTCTTTAAGATACTTGACACGATTCACATACTTGAACCACTTGTTGTTCCTTAGACTACTTTGCAAAGAAATATATATTTATTATGAATAATTGTCAATAATTGTTGTTTTCTACAAGTATGTCAATAAGGGAAGCTTATATCCAAAATACAAAAGTATCTCAAAGATCAATAAAAAAATGGACAATATTAAGGTGAAAGATACAAGTAACTTTAAGGTTCCTATCTTAATATCTTATAATAGAACTTCTACATAAAATTAATGTTTATTAAAATTTATTTTGCATTTAATATTGTCTCCATTAGCTACCATATACATAGTACAAGATCATTCAAAAAAGAAAGAAGCAGAACTCAACATATTTCTTACATATAGTTACTTTGCAGAAAAAACCAGCCTATTAACGATAAAAATATCTTTTCATTACTTGTCAGTTCGCCTTAAATAAAACACAAAGTTGTAAATTTATTTTGAATCAAATGTCATGTCTTTTACATAGCAGTTAGTTAAGA
This sequence comes from Drosophila leonis, assembly GCA_035045365.1. Classification (NCBI taxonomy): domain Eukaryota; kingdom Metazoa; phylum Arthropoda; class Insecta; order Diptera; family Drosophilidae; genus Drosophila; species Drosophila leonis. The sequence continues at coordinate 455,681 of JAWNPC010000996.1, forward strand.
CTTCAGGCTAAAGTCTATAAGTATCTTAGAAATTCTTCAAGCAAAAAATCAGCTTAACAAGTTGCATGTTATCTGAGTTAAAGTATCTTTTAGATACTTGGAAGCTACAATTGAAGTCTCAATGTCTCTGGCGTAGAATTGGTTTCGACTGAGTTTTAAAGCTGTAACGGAACTTCCTCATTAAATCCATATAAAAAAGAGGCCAAACAAAGCCATTGTCGTTGCCGTTACGCAATCTTGGTGGCAACATATTTGCTTTAAAGTCGCACACAGAAAATGTATCTCATGGATGCAATGGACGCAATGGATGGACACAGCACAGTAGCAGCTTATGCAAGTCGACTTATGGCTAGGGACTCGCACTTTGCGTTTCGCACAATTATGCTAAATGCTTAGTTTGTTGATGTCGTTAGGGATGCTGGTCTAATTGGCGCCACGAACGCATCATGGCTGCTGACTGGGGTCATGCGTGAGCATCTACTGCAGCTGCTACCTGTGTTAATTGCAACTCATGCTGGCCGCGTGTGCAACACCTTTAATCAGACGGTGCAACTTATTACGGCAATTGCTCACAATTTAATTAAATCATTTGCCAGCGAAGGGCTTTTGTATCGCATGACCATTAAAACTATAAAACGTTGAGCTACGTGTGGAAATAAAATTACGTTAATGCATCAGCTAGAAATTGAAAAAAAAGTGTAAAAGTTTTGCGTCTTAAGTTTCCAGGTTGGGCTTGGATTCAATGTTAAGACAAACTTAGTTTGTATAGGAAAATGTGGAGATGTATTCTTTATGCTGAGATCTGTTAAAATGCTAAGCATATTTAGACTTTGAGTGCATCTTTTATGACTGATATTCAATATTAATTCAAATCATTTGACTGCATTCAACAAATGTCTACGTAAAGTACTCTATAAGATACGAACCTTTTGAAAAATATCATCGATAGAGACAATTTCGTACTTTAATTGATAATAAATTTGGTAATTTTTGTTCGTATCTAAACTTAAAAGTTTTTTTTTTACAAATTTATTTTGCTCTAAATTTTATTCAAGTATGTTTTTGATATGATTTTCAATTCTAAATCTAAAATTGTCAATAAGATTTTCAATTTGGAAAACTGACTTAATGCCGTAGTCAATCCTCTTGATACAAAAACTAGTTTAGTTTTCGCTCACTTATAATAAAATAAGAATTTAATTCAAATCAATTTCAAGCTAGCTTATGTTTATTACATTTAAATCCAAAATATTGCAACGTGGCCAAGCTGAGAGCCATTTTCAGTTATAGTTGCTTAGCCTGCGTGTTTGGGTATTCAATAGATATACAACTTAGGAGCCAAGTCACTTTAATAGCTCTAATAAAACGTGCCAACGACAATGCTGGCAAAAAAAAAGTGTGACACAAACAGATGCAGAACAAAACAGAAGCTGAGAGAGAATGCAAGTTGCTCCGGCGCCGTTAACAATAAAAGGCAAGTGGAGCGACTTGAGGCAGGCAGCGCAGCAGCAATTCGATGCGAGAAAGGTAAAGTAGAGAAATAAAGAGAAAGAGTGTGTGAGAGAGAGAGAGAGAGTGAGGTGAGAGCATTCAAAAGGGCAATAATGATGGCACAATATTATTTCCGTCTGGAGAGCCACTAGCATACCGCCAGATCGGACAGACAGATAATGGGATGGAGGGACGTGCGAGCAGCAGCAGCTGCTGCCGTTGTTGCTGAGGAAACTGCAAACTGAAGCACCCAGAGGGGCAAAGCTGTTTTTATGCTTTTATAGTCAAGGCAAGAAATTATTTTTACTGTTACGTTTAGTTGAAAATAACGTGACGGCAGCGACATATAATACCGAATCGCGGCTCCAACTCCGACTCTGGTTCATTTCTAGTTGGCTTCACGTTGGGGCACCACAAATCATTTTGGCTGGGATAAAGTTGCTGCAGTTGGGCGTCTGCATTTCGTGTTGGCCAAAGGGATGAGCGAGGTAATATAACTGTGTTTGTGTGTGGCACTAACTAAAACAAAAAGTCAACACATTAAGTGCCATACTTGTCTTTGTGTGTGTGTCTCTGTCTCTGTTTGTGTTTATGTATCTGTTTGAGCCTTTAAGAGTATTACGAAACATTGCAGCTGAAGATTTATGCCGCAATTACCGCAAGTGTAAACTAATTACGGCTTTCAAGTGGTTGCGGCTTAAATAACAAAACAAAATGAACTCACCTGAGCGTTAACTAAAAACCAATCTTGCGGCTCTTGCTTAACAAGTCCAAAATTAACTACACAAAAAGAGATATGCAGCACTGCTCTACACATATAATTTTGCATTATAGTTTATGTTTTAATAAACAAATAATTGCAGTTTGATTTAAAACAATGCTATGAACTGAGACTCTGTTAACTGTTATTAAAAGTATAAAGCCAAGTCTCGGCTCTTCAATTGTTATTAGTCAATTTGTTATTTAAGACTAAAGGAATTTAATTCGTACGGGTAAACCTCAAGTTGGTACAGCAAATCCATATGATTTTTAGTTAACCCCAATCTTCAAAAGAAACTTGTGCAAATTTTACAGCTTTTGGAATATTGGTTTGTGGGATTGAGCAGTTTGAGAGAAGCAACAAAATTTGATAAAATGGAATTTCGTCTGTTAATAAAGCATTGCTTTTTGGCAATAAAAAATACTGTTTATGCCAAGTTTTGGCTTGATAAGCATTCTTCGTACTTTACACCAGGCGAATCAACCGCTGAGAAGTGGTTTGCTGAGTTTAAAAGTGGTGAAAGACGGAGACAGTGAGACACAGACAGTGAGACAGTCGGTCATAAAGACATACAGACTGACAGACGGATAACGATTTGAATAGATATAATAACAAAGTCTGTCTGAAACATTGTTATATTATGTTTCAGTTCGATATGGCCATATCTATGGCTATAGGTCATATGTTTCAGACAGACATGGCCATATGTATTCAGCTCGTTATCCGGAATTTTTATCTGCCACGCTTCCTTTTACTTTACACACTCAGTTTCTTATACTATATAGTACCAGCCACGCTTCTTTCTGCCTGTTACTTACTTTAGCCTAAACACATTTTACCATAAATTCACATTTTCAATGTGCACAAAAAAAAAGAGAATTAATGCATTGAACTTCTCTGTGGTTATGTTTCGCTTCAGATTTACGTTCAACTAAACATTTCCCTTTGGCTATAATTGAGTTTTATTATATCACTTCCAAAACAAACTGCTCTAAATATCAGTTTTATATAAAATGGGCAACTTTTTAAGCTCCACTCATTAAATAGAGAATAAATTCATCTAGCCAAGTTCTTTAATCTCAGCCTATGCAGCCACACAACTGCGCCCAGGAGAGTCTATAAAAAAAGAACAACATGTTTGCAGGCCCAGGTAAATCCCGCGCGGGTTACGCCCACTGTTTCAACTGCTCTCAATTTCAAATGTACATCGATTCGGTAGCCTTTTGTTCATTTCATGGTGTTGTAAACATTTTAATTACAACAACTCTGACCCGACGCGAGGCGACGCGACGCAACATTCGCTGCTATCAGTCTCCCTTCGTCTCTCGCTCTTTTCATTGTTTTCTGGGTTTCCTGGGTGTAACGCCCCGAAAAACAAGTTGGCGCCATTTAAGCTGTAACGGGCTTGTCCATAGGGCTAAATCAACAATATAAGCTCTGCTCTATATGGGGCAAAGATGTATTGTTGTACCTTTTTTTGTTGTTGTTGGCCAACCGCAAAAGTGTAAAACTTTTGATTACACTTTTAATCAGTTTTTTTTTCATAATTTATATATATAAATTTTTTTTTGTTGGGTGTGTCTGTAATGGCATTTTAATTATATGTACTTAAAGTCTATCTATTGTGCATTATGCAAGTGACGATGTTATTGCAGGCAAAGAAACTTCAGCTTGACTTGAGATTTATAAAGACGTCATTTGTTTACATTGTTTTGATTACTTTTAATAGGTAATCTCTGTCTGTCTCTCTGTCTATAAAAAGAATCGATGCGAAAATGAATTTGATTTAAAATATTTTTGTTTATTTAATATTTAACTTAAGTAGAGTTAAGCTAATGGAATTAGTTTTTTGAATGCTGATTAGATCACTCTGAAGTCAAGCTAGTCTAATCATAAACAAACTAGTTGCTTTGCTGTTTAATGAGTCTATCTGTTGAGCATTTGCAATTATGATGACTACAGAGGCTACAGACTCAGCATATTTTAGTGCGTCACTGACCCGAATTTGGCAAAGTTACAATCGAAAAAGCTCAGCTGCTAGGCCAAAGCCTTTCACTTTTCGCTGCATGTAGAATAAACTTGTTCGAGCGTCCGTCCAAGCAAACATTCAAGATGTTTCTTTATGTAATACAAACAACAGCAGCAACAATGAGCAGATGAAACAACAAATGCATCGACCACTGCCGCACCAATTGCAGCTACCGAAGTTGTCTTTGTCCGTTGAATCAACTCTCAGGAGCGGCTTCTGCCATGTCATGCTGATGACAAAGTGAAATTATATATCGAAAAAGAAAAAGAAGAAGAAGTAGCAGTAACTGACACAATTATATACCTGTATTTGCTGAGATACTTATGTCAGCTGTGCTGCTTGACTGACTGCAGACACTGTTTAATTTGGGCCCATTAATTAACTAATTTATGGGCCATGGCCTAACTTTTTATTTATTAACACACACATTTATCAAATGCTAATAACAATTTACGCCTAATTGGAAATTAAATAAAATAAATGGCGAAAAATTAATTTGTTTGCGCCTGTTTAGCAAATATAATTATAAGAATTGGTGGCATTTATCAAATGACAAGCCTTAAAAGCTACCAAAAGCTAAGAAATATATTTATTTTACAAATATTTACCTGTACCAGGTATACTAGAATTGTTATTTATTTGATTATCAATAATTATTTATTTATTAATTATTATTTTGCATATATATTATATATTATATATTATATATTTTAAATTTCAATAAATATTTTTGCAAACATTTCAAATTCATTTTTCTTACTTTCAACTCATGAAAACATTTTGCAAATTGCTCAAAGCAAGTGACTGAACTCTTGAATATGCCAAAGCTTATTGAATTTTATGTACATATATTGGTATACATAGATATATAAGTATACATAGATATATAAGTATATATATATATGTGTGTGTATGTTTATGTCTTGCTGCAATATCCTCTGTAAGTCAATAGCTTAGCCCATCTCACAGCTTGTCACGTAGCCCTTTGGCGATTTGAATGGCTTGCAATAAGGCCGCAGCGACGTTGTTTAAGTCGTTTTGTGAGATTTGCAGTCATATTTTCGAGGAGACAAATTCTTGTTGGGAAATGTTTTACAAACGAGACAAAATTTTGAATTGGATTCGACATAAACAAATTGCAACGAAATAAATCAGTCAAAAGCCAAGAGAGGAAACTGGAATGCCGGAAAGTTGTGCTGCGAGAATCAGCAGCAGATGCCGCAAAGATACAAATGTGCTGATAAATTTGCATGTGTGTGTGTGTGTGTGTGTGAGGAGGGGAAAGATGGCAGCTAATTGCGGACTGTGTAACTGTTGTCTGCTGTCTGCTGTCTGTTGTCTGCCGCAGCTCGTCTGCGATATCTTTTAATTTGCCACAAAACGCACCAAATGCGCAAACCATATGAGTGTGTGTGTGTGGGAGAGGCTCTCTATGTGTGTGTGTGTGTGTGTGGGTGTGGATGCGGGCAGTCAGCAGCCAAGCAGTCAAGCAGCCAAGCAGCCAAACCGCTAAGCAGCTGGCAGCCCTGGCCAAGCCTGGGAATCCTCTCACTTTTTTCCCAAGCGCTAGCCATTGTCTCTCTCTGTGTGTGTGTGCAACGATGATGAAGATGATGCGGCTTGGAAGTGCTGCAGAGACCCAGCTGCCCCTGCCGCTGCATGCGCCGCCACATGCCTTGGCTGCCCGGCTGGATATGACACAGATTACGTAATGCGAAATTAACATTTTAACACAATTCAACAGACGAGATTGCAACTGCAGCTAAAAGAAAAGAAACTGCAGCAGAGAATGACAAAGGGAGAGAGAGAGTGAGAGAGTGAGAGTGAGAGGAAGGCCACTGTTTGGCCATGTTGGCCCTGCCTCTGACTGATGATCAGACTTTGTTGTGGCGTGGTCAGCAGACACCTAGTAGACTGACCAACAGACAAAACAGCAGCCGGTTGCGCCTCTCGCAGTCAATTATGCAATTAAAACTTTACATGCGAACAAGTAGCAATTGCAGTCAAATGAGGCAAATTTCCAATGCGCTGGCATCGATTTGACAAAGCGACAGTTGCTTCAACACCATGAGAGACACGCTCTGCTGCTGCCACCTCTCCTCCTCCTCCTCCCCTTCCATCTGTCCAGCCTCCCAGTGAGTGGCCTGCGGACAGCAATTTGCATCTTGCAGTCATTATATCTCTCTCCCTCCCGCTCTCTTCATATAGTTTTTTCTTTCAACTGACTGTCAACTGTGACGTGTCATCGCTGTAAGTCAGCAGTTTTATGATTCCTTTTAGCTGATTGCCGCCGCTTCTTTTCCCATGGCCAATAAAGCCAGCTCGAGCAACTAGTTAGTCTGTGATTTGCAGCAAAATGAAATTCGGGGAAACATTTCGCAAAATATTGAACAGGCTAGAACTGTTAGCTGTGGCAAGACGAACATGGAATACTCTTAGAGTGCTCTCAAGTTTTGAGACTTGATATTGGCGCTGCAAAACCATCGAAGGTGGCTGCAGTGGATGATTTCAATCAACGATGATTCAAATGGAGAAACTACTCTGCATAGCAAGAGTGTAAGAGTTATTCAATCGATGTAGATGTTAACACTGATCGAACCACATATATATATGAATACAAGATATATAAATTATATTCTTCTTCTTCTTCTGCCTCAAAGTTAATTATTTGCCACATTACGTATACGCCGCATAGACAAACAAAAACTTCATCCATTCAGTTGAAATGAAGTGGCAAAATTGTATTTTTGCTTGCAATTATTTAGACATTGGCTTTTAATAACAGTCGAGAGAGGAGAGACACGCTGTCATCATTATTATCATTTGGAACATCATGATCGCGTTTGGTTTTGGCCGTAATTTGCTAATCATTTCAACTGCAACTTGGCCAGCAATTTGAGCGCAGCAACAAGGAAGAAATTGTCAACCATTTTGGAGGCATGAGAAAATGCCAAGACAATCTTCAATGCTGGCTATTTATTTGGTGGCAGCAAAAGGATGATGCCCAGATTGACCAACAGTCGACAGCCAAGCCAAAAGTGAATGGCAGATGATTTTTACTTTTGCCTTCGAAATTGGCCAACAGTCGCAGTGGGCGCCCAACTGTCCAGCTTTATTATGGAGGAATCTGTTGTTGTGTTGTGTGTTTAATCAGCAGATGCACACATGCCTGACTGAGCCGAGCCGCTCAGAAAGGGAGGACGCACTGATGGATACACTTCGCAGCAGACATGACTTAATTAAGCATCAACGAATTTTTAATTAAAATCTGCCAACCATATATATATAGAATATATATATATATTTATTTATATATATCTATACATATTGAAATTGGGCAGCAGCTGCTTGGCTGACTCGCAGAGGTCATGCAGAGATAAAATTGCTGCCACAACTGGCTATAGCTGTAGCTGTCGCTTTCTTCTATGGAAATTCCACAATTCGATTGGCCATAAAGCGCAAAGGCTCGTTTAGCAACTGGTTACGTGGTCGTCACCCGCCGCCAAACGCTTCCTGGAAACCACAAAACTGATCACCGTCGCGACAAAGGTGGCATCTGCCAGCTGCCTCAACTGCCTCAACTTAGGCGTCTCACGTACTGGGCTGTTGCCCGTTGCCGTTGCCGTTGCCTCTGCCGTTGCCCAGACAAGCGTTGCATGCGCCGCATAAATCTTCAGCTCATTTATTTATTTAAAATACAATATACGGCAAGTGCATCTAGCTGCCTGGGTTGGGTGTCTGCACCCAGCCTCTTCATTATATACATATGTATGTGCATTTCATGTGATTTGTACTACGGCCGACAAGCTTCACCTGGGGGCTGCCGCGTGCTGAACTCTTCAGGACATAATTGTATGCGGCAATTGACTTCATGTCTAGCATTGACTTTTGACTAAACAATGGCATTTCATGCATTCAATTGTTATCATTAGCGCCAAAATCTATACATATTAACCTTTTCAAAAGATAACTAAACGTGCATAGCATTTAAAATAAGTTTACTTTGTTGACTGCTGGAGTTGGTTAGAAATATATTTCATTTCAATTGTTACCAAATACTCAGAGTTTTAGACAACATGTTTTCCGAAGTTTGTTAAAGAGCTGCATACAAATTTTGAACTTATTTAGCTGCCAGTTTAATTTCTGTTTTATCTGTAAACAACAAAGCCATCATTTACAAGTCATGTGCCGCAATCTCACACCAATAAAATTCAAATTATACAAAATTAAACATAAGGAAGCTGCAATGGAACTAACTTATTTGTGAGGAACTCAGTGCTACATAGTTATCTAGCGACTTCTACTAATTGGGCGCCACAGCTGCAGTTACGCGGATAGACTGACAGCGCATCCAAACCAACTCGCAACTAATCTGACTGCCAGTAACAACAGGCAAAGGCTCAAAAGATTATATCCTGTAGCCTGCAGGGGAATCTGATCAACTTAAAACATTGTATTGTAGAATAGAATAGAATAAGGAATACGTAAGTGTGGATTTAAGATAAAGCACATATGTTATATTTAATATATATGTTGGCTTACAGGCCCACTCACTAGTTAAGGCTAAGTCTAAGACAATAAGCTGTAACTAATTGAGCTGAATAAAAATAAAAATAAACTTTAGTTTTTTGAGGTATTTTAGAATGAATTTATATATATACATATATATATATATATATATATATATATATATATATATATATATATATATATATATATATATATATATATTGATTTTTACAAGTTTCATTCTGTATAGAACATTAAAACACTGATATGAGTTGTTTTTTCGGTGTGGTAGACAGTAGCTATACTTGGGGTTCGCTAACTTTATGTGTCGAATGTTGGTTTCTTTAATAGAGAAATATTTCTGCAGGCTTTCGAGATGTTGGATGCATAAGGCCTTCTTCGAGGCTCAATTTTAAGATTCAAAGAGTATTGCAATATCTGACAAAAATGCAAAGCTTTAACTTCTTAACCATTTGTTGTACTTTTTAAATATTTTTAAATTACTTCAAAATAAGTCTTTTGCAACAGATGGTATTTCAGTGATGATTAAAAACTTTTTTCAGTTTTAGTTAGAGATTTGTATATTTAGATATTGCACTATCAGCTGTCGTCATGATTTTTGCTTTCATTTCTCTTTCATCAAAATTCTATCTACACACAATATCTTGCTACCAAACTCAATTTTGTTTTAAATTTTACTTGTTCTCTTGCAGGGAAGGCCAAGTTTCCTTTTTTTATAAAATGTTTGTCTCGTGTTACACAACTTCAATTGTGCACAAAAAGAAAACTGTGTTTTGCATGAATTGATTAAAATATCTACTAAAATGGTAAGTCTAATCCATTCTCAGTTTCTGATTAAGCATAATAAATCCCTTCAATAAACAACACTATGATATCTGGTTATAATTTACATAAACTATTGTTTATCTCACTTGTAATCTATTTAACTTCAATTCAATCTTACAGAAATTTACATAAATTCAGTTAAACTGGCGCAAGCTGTGTGAAAATGTAAATTTCATTGTACTTAAATTCCAAGAATTGCATTCAATGACTCCCAGCTCAGTGAGCACTTTCTAGAAATTTTGCCCAAATAACAAAGTATTGTATTTGCATTGCAAAAGTGCTCAAAGCTCTTTAATTTCGATTTAAAATCAGCTTCGCTTTTAGTAATTGTTTTCAAGTCATCGTCGTTCCGGCAGACTGTTTAAAGAATGTATAATATTTGCTTGAATAATCTGAAATATTTTCAGCTCACGCAATGTTTGATGCGAACAACAGAATGTTGTTTAGTCCTGCAAATATTTTGCATTTGTATGAAAGGGGCAAATGCAAATATATTCAGATAATCTCAGAGGAGCATTCAGTTGGAAAATGCGCAATGTGAGGGGGCGGGACGAGAGGCGGTAGTTGGCGAGTAATGTTAAATATATAAATATAAAACAGATTTGAACAAGGAAATGCTGTATATGGAAGGCACAAGGACTAAAAGGATTTGCATTTGCCATTTATCTAATACGATTTTTGGTCGCTCGCTCTAGCCGCTCGTCTAATGACCAAATCCATTTGGCCGCAAATTAGTTTTTGTGGTCAGCAAGTGGTTTGTCAGTGTGTGTTCTCTGGGTGGATTGACTTACCTTGCGCTTGGAGCGTGCCATGCGCTGGTCGCGCGAGTTCTCCGCCTCACCCGGCGGCCGCTTGCCCCACACGGCGATGGCAATTCGCGTATAGGTGAATATCAGCACCAGCAGCGGCACGATGAACTGCAGCGTGAACAGGGTCAGCGTGTAATAGTAGCCCTGCTCGGCCGAGGGCCAGACCTCGCGACAGATGTATCTGATGTGGCAGGAACAGAGCACGGCACGATGTTGTTGTGGCATGCAAAACAAAAGAGCAAAAGCCACAGAGCAGCGTATAAGAGAGTGAGTTAGTTTCATGGCATGTGGGTTTAAGGTTGAGGGGGCGTGGCATAAATGCTGTCAGCTTGTGCTGGCCATAAAAGCTGTCAAATGCACACACACACACACACGCACACACACAATGTAACTCTTATGTTAAGTCTCTCAACTGTAATGGCCGAAAAGTAAAAAGTAAAAAAAATAGTAAATTCGCCTGTTTTGCTTTGATTTATTGCAACTTTTCACTATGCAAATATGAGAGCTATGAAATATATTTTTTGTAAAGTGCTTCGTTTGCATAATGAATGCAGTCTCATTTTTTTTTGCTTTTTTTTGGCTCCATTTCATGCACTTGATTGCATTTTGTGCCCATGGTGCCTGTTTTTGATAGGTTCACAAAATGAAAATTTCCATCTGCCAGCTGATGTTGCGGTAATTAGGCACGTTCACATACAGAGCACACAGCTACCACACACACAAACACACACACACATATAGTTGACCAAAAAGTGTGCTCTAATTGAATGTGAAATGAGCAAGAAGTTGCATTTAAAGTCAGGCAGAGTTTAATTTGCAATATTTGGAATTCTCTCGAGGGCGTGCCACAAATTGTGGCAAGTATCTTAAGCAAGCAGCTGTAAAGCTATTCAAAGCTCAAATGGAATTTGGAGCGTGTGGCGGCAAAGTCCTTGTCAACGAGCTATCGATTTCAGCATGTGTTGCATGCCACGCGCTGCTTATGACTCGACTATGAGCACATCCATTCGGCTCAAGTGGCACTCGTTAGACAATGCCACGGTCATATCTTTAATGTTACACTTCAAGCACGCATACACTACTTGTCTTTGAGCTCATAATGGGTTTCTACTCACTTTTCGCACTTCTCGTGCCATATGGAGCTGGGCACCTCCAGTCGGGAGACGACGGGTATGGGGAAAGCGGTTGCCAGCGCAATAAACCAAACGCCGGCTATAATAAATTTGGCATATCTGCAAAGAGAAATAAGTAAAGGTAAAGAGTTGAATTGAAATGGACGCAACGCTCGAGCTGACGCACGCATTACGCATACACCCCATACGACGGCCAGCAGACGATCTCGTGAGTGAGTGCGTGCGTGCGTGCGTGAGTGCGTGAGTGAATTACAGCGAAGCAGGATAATTATAAAGCTTATTTATTTTGGGCCCTACAAATATTTACGTATGCCACGAAAGCCTCGCTCCTTAGCACGCACTCATTGACAGGGCGTGACATAAATGCCAGCACCTATCCCCAAGCCCCGCCCAGCTAAACCTAAACATGTTGGGCCTGGATATGCCTCCAGCATATTTCGTTACAAAGCAAATTGACGTTCGATGGCGGACTAGAGGCGTGGGCTCGCCGGATTTGGCAGCAGCAGCTGCCGTCAGCTGTGTCTTGGGTTACTATTTAAACCAATTAACACGACACAGTCGCTCCGGCCCTTACCTAAGCTCTGTGCCGTTAGGCCAGCAGGCATTGCGTGTTTTTGTGTCCCATGGGGACGATGACTTGGCCGCTGGTCAAGTGCGGTTGCCAGCCAAATGCCTAAAGCGTCAAGCAATGCAAATACGCCAGCGGCCACTTAACGGCGCCAGTGTCTCAAATACAACAACAACATCAACATCAAGGCGAGCAAGGGCGGGCCTTCAATTAGTTTTTATGCGCCTTCAATTAGCTTAAATGCTACTAAAAGCCAGCTTTGCATACTTGAGCCGGGTTTAAATAAAATACTGAATCTAATTGGTAACTGTTAATATGTTGGCTGATAGTAGCTATGCAGATATTCAAGCGAAACCTTGCTTAGAGCTGAATTGGATTTTATTTGAAATTTCAATTGCTTAAGGCAAGATTTTAAGACTTTAGAAATTACTAAGAAATGTATATTAATTTTCTAAAAATTATTTTGCTGTTGTTTGGCTTAGTTTTGTTAAGAAAAATTTATATAATATTATTTTTCTTAGCGAAACTCATCACAGCAACAGCAAAATATTTCGTTTTTTTAATTTACATTCATTTTCAACAACAAAATAATTTAAAATAATTATATTATTGCTTTTTTTGTATTATTATTAACTACTACTCTCTGATTAAAATATCTATTTATTTCACTACATTTTGCTTTTCAATAACCCAAACAACTTATTTCTTAAAGCTTTGAGTTTCGTATTGCTACTGAGGGCTTAAGTACTTATAAGTACTTAAGTACTTATAAGGATATAAGTCAATTACAAATGTATGAGGTTTTTTTTTAGCAAATTCATTTTTCTTTGATGTATACTACATATATGTCAAAGAAGAAAAGGTAAATCAAAGGCCAAACCCCAAGTGGCCCATACCGACAAAAAAGCTTTTTATATAGGATGACCCAGCTAAAGTGATACAATTACCAAGAGCTTTATTTCAGCAGCTGTTTAGCTTATTGTTTAAATTTAACTGTGAAATTATTTTATAATATATTCCATTTAATCCTAAGATATTTACACCTGTTAAACGTAAAAAAGTAATTTAAAAATTCTATGAAAATCAGGCTCAGTTATTAAGAAGAAATTTGAATTAAGCTGCAAATTGTTGAGCATGAGAAAGCTCTCTGAATCATAAGCCAACTTGAAACGGATATTGAAACGCAATAAAGAAGATATAGCTGCCTGAGCCTGATTTATGACAGAAAAGTCAGAAGCCGTCGGAATCGCATGGCACAAGTTAAGCTGAGGCAAGTTAAGCATCTTACGCTTGAAGTACAGCCAGCAAAGGCGAGGTGCTCATAGTCGCATTTGTGTGGCATGGATGTCACTTCTAAATGAAAGAAGTAACGTAATAAGTCAAGCATTTTTTTGTTGGGCTTGCACATGGCCTTGACCCTTGGTCAACTTATATAAAATCTAACAAGAATTATATATTTATAAAATTAATATTTATTGAAATAAATAATTTCATATATCAACTCATCAATATACGCACCGCTTTGTGATACGCGGTCGCAGCGGCCACATGATGGCTATGTAACGATCGATGCTGATGGCGACCAGAGTGTAGGCGCTGACTAGGACGGAGACCACTTGCGAGTAGTTGACAAAGTGGCACAGAACAATGCCGAACGGCCAGTAGTTGAGAATGTATTGCGAGATGAAGGAGGAGGGCACACAGAAGAGTGACATCAGTATATCGCCCAGTGCCAGATTGGCTATGAAATAGTTGGTAACCGTGCGCATGCGCGGCGTAGATTGCACAATGTAGCAGACGATGCCGTTGCCCAGTAGAGCAAATATGAAGATGGGTATGTAGAGCAGGTAGACGACGCTCTTGAAGTAATCGCTGGACCACAGATCATCCGAATGGGAGCTGGAATCGGTGCAGCTAAAGTTAAGCAATACGGTCACATTGAAGGCGGGCGTGGTCGATGGATATGTGGCATCCTCGGCATGCAGCGGCTGCTCAGTGGAGCTGCCATTGTATAATAACGCCTCAGCTGCATCCGCATAATCTTCCTCGTTACGCAACAGCGGCTGCTGTGCCGCTATGTAATACAAGCGCTCTTCACTCAGCACCGAACGTTCCATGTCCAGGCGACTTCGTTGAGAGGCCAAATTGTTAAACTCCATTTTGTAAGTTGAGTTAGTTTGTAATTTCTTCTTCTTCCGCTTGTTCTTTTTTATGGTAAGCAAAGTTTTGTTGGTGTAACTTAATCTAAACACACTTTGGCATAAGCAAATTCTAATTGCAGCCCAATTACATGGCGCTCGGTTTGCGGCTTAAATTTAATTTTCTGCAGCCAACGGATGAAGCCTGAAAGTATGCGAAAAATTGTATGAAATTCGTTATTATTATTAATAAAATTGTAAGAAATTTTCATGCATGGCTAGCCATGAAAGTAATTTACTCGACCATGAATGAATGACTAGAATTAAGTTCCTGGAACTTTAAGTTTCACTGCATGCCTTGAGGCCGCGCTTTTTAGACAGCTCAATGGAATACAAACTGTTGCATATTTTAGAGCTGCAAAATATTATGTTTTTTCTTATTTACAATTTGTTGCAGCGCATTTAGCTCTAAGCCTTAATTAGTGAGTGGGTCTGTAAGCTAGCAAATACGTTATAAATCTTTATATATTTCAAGTTATTCAAAGGATGTTATCTTTTCAGCCTTCGCCTGTTACTATGGGAAAGAAACCCTTTAAACTCTTGGTCTGCGCGAGTAAATCTCACAGAAGTGTTGTATTCCATATTTTATGTATTTATTCATTTATTTATACATTTATAATTATTCTTGAAATAAAATCCTCTTATATATTCACAGAATGTAAAACACAACTGAATTAACATTAAAGGCTCATAAACGGCAAGGTTAATTTGAATAAACGCGCTGCTTCATACAGAGCAGAGATGTGCACAAATAGATGATGGAATGATGAAAATACTTCGAGAGACTGGATTCTAAGCTAAACAGTCTGGCTAGGCATCTAGGCACTGCAACACACAGATATGCTAGATCCCGCATTAGAACTAGAAGAAGACGTTGAAATATACAGGACCGGGTCTTGATTTAAAATCTTTTAAATATTCCCTTGAACTTTATCTATGATAGCGACACTTTACACTCTCTTTCTTATCTTCCATAGCAAAAAAATATATATTTAATTAATTTCTAATTAGATTAAGTTGCCTAGAAAATAGACACTAATCTGTCAAATTTTCAGCATAGAAAATAAATAATTGATGAAATTCATAAACTTTATAATATAAACAAAAATTTTAAATGTAAAATACATACATTATTTATTTTTGCAATTAAATTAAATTATTAATTAATTAAAATTGTATCATAAAATCTAAATTAATTAAAATAAATCAAGTCAAAACTTTCAATTTTCATAAAAAAAAGTAATGTAAAATGTCTGAATCTTTTAAAATATATTAAAATCAAGAAGAGACCGTTTAAAGCAAGTAAGAAATCTCTTATCGGAAGTGCTCTAAATGTGTTCACTTTGCAATGATCAAAGCAGCAATAAAATAAACTGTTGCATACATTTGTGCGCAGCCAGTATAAGACTCAGCAAACCGGGCTGAGCGTATAAATCAAAATGACAAACAAGTAACCAGCGACCATTAAAACTGCCAAAATAAAAATACATAGAAATCGCTTAAGGGTACATAAGAAAGAAAAAAAAAAAAACAAACAAACTGAGCCGGCTGCAATGATAAATTGGTCGCAATTCAAAGGCATTTTGCGCTGAGCAATGGCTGAGCAAATGAAAGGGAAACCTTTTAGGAGCGATGAAGTCAAAGTGAAAGAGTGAAAAATGTCGATAAATGTATTTATTTCTTGACTGAGCACTTTGTAAACGAGAAATGATAGAGTCAAAAGGGCTAAAAGCGTTCCAAGCAGCATTTTCGCCAGAAAAAAAAAACTAAATGTTGCCAAGAAAAACACAGAAGACTAGAAATTTATTTAATAAATAAACAAACAGCTTGAGGCGAATAGAAGAGAAAACAAAATGCAGAAGAGCTTGTGACTTCCGTTTTCCTTCAATTGAAAAACTCTGACATCTTTTGGCTTTAATGGGCCGCAAGCAGCATGGAAAATCTGTCAATTGAAATGAATTGAAATGCATGGCCATAAGGCAGACAGCGTTTCTATATGCATTATATATACCTTGTATATATATAGTAAGCGCATTAAGGCAATTCTATTTGTGGCCTGGCATTAGGCAAATGAAAATGATAAACGAATGTGCGTACGCCAACAATTAAAGCTTGGTAACAAAAGACAATTGTTAAAGATAATATGAGAGCTGAAATTTGATTGCCAAAAGCTGTGTGCGTGTGTGTGTGTGTGTGTGTGTGTGTGTGTGTGTGTGTGTGTGTGTGTGTGTGTGTGTGTGTGTGTGTGTGCTAAAGGAAGTCATTCCAACTTTTACTGGCGCGTCGGTTTAATGTGCCGCTAAATAAACTCCGACACCGACTAGCTAACAGTGCCTGCAAAGCAGACTCGTGTATGTGAACGCTTGCTGTAAAAGCCGGATAAGGATATCAGGCAAGTAAATTGCTTATCTCAGCACAATAATGAGGTACTTGCAGAGCTTCAGCCCGTATGTTCAGTGAGGATGGGCGTGTGGCTGGCTGTCTGAGTGTGTGCGTGACTTGAGTTTTGTGTGACAGTCTAACGTCTACTCGCTGCTTTTGCTATACTTTATCAATTATCTACACAAATTCCAAAATCCCTGCCAAGCTTCATCAAATTTCAACAGACGATTGCGTGCCTAAGGATTTGTTATTGGAATTTTTGTCAGGCATTCGCCAAAAATAAAGCAAGGCATTTGTTGTTGTTACTTTCTTCTCTTTTTTCAATATATGCACAAAAACATTTTTAATTTAAAATCTATTAATTTTTAATTTAAACTGCAAGCTGAGTAAAAAAAAAACACGCGCATTGCGTGACAAAAAAATGTAAATTAAAAATATATAAGACATGTCAGAATTCAATTGAAGACAGAATGAGCCTGAGTTGGTTTTCATAATGAAAATGAAAATGAAAATCACGTTTCAATCACATTTGAAGAGAGCACCCAAAGTTCGACTCATATTGCAATCGTTAAGCAGAGCCCAGGATATTAATGAAAAGTCATCAATATTATATTAGGGGCTCAGCAGGTTCGAGTATGTGCACGGCATGCCAAAGCCAATAATTAACAGGGACTAGTTCAATCTCCATATAGAGCCAGTGCATGGAATTCGCTTGAGTGGAAATGGAAATCTTTTAAAATAAAAAAGTAAAGGGAATATGTGACCCAAGTGGAGTAGGCAAATGGCAAAAAATCACGTACCAAAATGTAATCACAGCACGTGATTTGGCCGACGGCTTCACTGAACATGGAAAAAAAATATATCTATATATATAAATATATATATAGTATAAATAAATAAAATACGGTAGCCCATGGCAAATAATATATATTTACATAGAGTATACGTCGAGGCTTTCAGCAGAAATGAAAAAGGGCCGCAAATCAGATTTGATCGGCTTAGTTGCTTGTAAATTCATTTAGCGCCTTTTTCGGCTGCGACGCATCCCTCCTCGCGAGAGTCGTCCCCCAAAAATCAGGTGCTGCGCGCATAAATTCAATTTGCTGTGCCAAAAATATGACTAAAGCTGCAAAGCGAAAAAAGATTGAAGCTCACTGCTAAATCTTCAAAGTGAGCCATAGCTCATATTTCCATTTGCGCTCATTGTGTTTCGAGGCTTATGGCATAAGATTAACATTCGTTTTATGTCCAGCTACGTTCCGCGTAAAGCGCCATTGCTTGAACAGCAAAAGCAAAAGCAAAAGCAAGAGCAAACAATGCCAGAATGCAACGCACCCAGCTCAACCAGAGTGGAGCACAGTTCAATTGTTAAAGCTGCAGAGAAGTGCCATTTACTTTTGGCAAGAGCCACAAAAAACTAGATATATATTAAAAGTTTCAGCCCAAAGGACTACCACATACTGTGGCTAATATTTTGACTGCGACTGTTTGTCTTTACCTAAGGGCAGAGATGTGCGTGTGTTGAAGGTTATTCAACGTTAAATGTGTTCAAGATATTGGTAGAAATATATCTGAGTTTGTGTCAATTTGGTCACTTTCCACTATAATTTAATATTTTTGCAATTTTGCTCTCCAACATTTCAGTTGCACTACTATTTTAATGAACACATCTATATATACATATTATATATCTGTATATCAAAATTTGATATGGAAAATAAATTTGGAATTTAGAACTCTTAACAGCATACCATGTAATAGGTGCATATAAGTATATATATATACATATGTATATTCATATATATGTATGTGTATTTTCAGCATGGTCCTTAATTAATTTCTATCCCTCTCTAATGAGCAACAATACCAAGAAATCCTTTCAACAGAGAACTGAATTCTGACTGAATTATATGTACATAATCGGATTACTATGGATTATAAATACCAACGAGAAACGGCATTCTCTGTTTATTATCAACAATTTCAGGCATCATATGAGCTTTACCTATTATTCTAGTGACATTTCCGACAAAATTCAAATTTTTGCTAAATTCTGCCTAATCGGCTTATAATAGGCATTCGATATCAATAAAACTCGTATTTGTTTGTTTTATATACAAAAAGCGAACGTGTTCGCAGAAATCCAAATTCTAATTTAATTCTGAATAATCGAGATTAAAGGAAATTTATAGAATCTAAGCTTTTCCTACAAGGTGCAATTCAAAAGTTCCAGGACTTTTTAAATTTCGCGCTTTCTAGTGGCGCCATCTGTCTGAAAATTTTATCGTTTGATTGTCTATTTCTGGCATGTTGTGTCAAATTTTCATGACATTCGGACGAATAGAAGCCGAGATATCGCGCTAAAAGTGACAGTACTTTTGTTGTGTCCGTCGAACAAAGAGCGAACATCAAGTTTTGTTTTAAACTTGGTAAAACATTTACCGAAACTCATCAAATGATGAAAAAAGTTTATGGCGACAATTGTCTATCCCGTAGCCGCATTCACGAGTGGCTTAAACGTTTTCAAAGAATTCGTTCCCACTGGCCAAACAGTTAACGCGATGTTTTATGTTGGTATGCTGACATTGATGCTATTCAAAAGGCTTCGACCGCCATACTCAACGCCATACCGAAGGATGACCTAAAAAAGTCATTTGATAATCTTCTTGATCGTGCAAATCGTTGTATTCAGTCCGAAGGGGACTATTTCGAAGGCGACCAATAAAATGTTTGCCAAAGAAAATCTATTTTTTATTTTTTTTATAAAGTCCTGGAACTTTTGAATTGCACCTTGTATATGTTACCAATATTTTTCAGTATAAACAAAAAATACTGGATGAATTCTGGAAAGAAATGGACAGTAAGCTTGCTCTATATTTTATTAATATTTTCTAAATTGATAATACATTGTAGAATTGAGCTTAATATAAACTCTCTATATACTGGCAGTATTTTTAAAATATTTTAAAATCCTGGCTTAATTTTTATATGCATTGTTATATTGTTGGATATCAAAGCAGCACACATGAGCAACCTTTATGTATTAGCAAGATTATGAACATAAAGCTAAATTGTGAAGCCAGTTGATGGTTAAGGAATCCCATTGAAACTGCCTCTATATCTGCACAGGCTCAATCTTAAGGAAGGCATCCCATGGCAGCTGCCTCTCTCTACGTCCTTCATTACTGCTCAGTTTCCATATTCTCGTCTGTTTCCTGCTATCGAATGAATATATCACAAGTTCAACCAATTCAGTCTTCAGCCGACATTCATATGCCCATCTCTAGTCGCTGTCTCATAGTCAAATAAAAGACTGCCTGTAGCTAACCACAATGTCGTTGTCGATGTCGTTCTTGCTGTTTTATTCAATGTTGTTGTTGTTGTTGTTGTTGTTGTTGTTGTTACTGTTGTTGTTTTAAGCAAGCATACCACTTTTTCCATTAACATCACCCGCAACCGAGTGGATTCATTCGTTGGGTTCTTTTTTCCGAGTGCTCGTAATTATAATTAATGAGCTATGTCAAGCGCACTTGGCACAGCCCAAGTCGCGTCAAAGGGCAAAGGACACAAAGGCAAAGGTAAGACGGTGGTGGGCATGTGCATAGGCGTGGCCGTGGTCGTGGGCGTGAAACATATTTGTGATAGTTTTTCCCCTTCGACTGTTATTTAAATGGGCACCAGACCACTCAGCAGGCAGTCAACGTTTTTATGCGATAATTAGCCAAGTCAACTGCTTGTATTTGCGTCTTACTTAACCAGGCTAATGTTTTATTTATTTCTTATTGGACTTGTCATATTTGGTACGCTTGGTAATATATACAATATTATGCCATTTGAATGCTCTCCTCTGTGTAGCCACAATTTCAGTTTTGACTGGCTTAAAAATAAATATGAAATTGAATTTTAATACGAACACAAACATCAAAAGCACAAAAAGGAGAATTCCCAGCTTAGCGCTGTGTAAGCTCTTGAAGCAAATTTTCTGCGAAATTTTGGGTTTAAGCTCGCTGCTGACCCTTGGCTGCTGTTACTGCTGCTGCTGCTTCTGCTTGGTACCCATATCAAATTTTATGCTGACTTCATGCGCATCTCTCTGTTAAGCATATATTAATTTAATTAATTCCATTTGGAGTGTGAGCATTTCATATAAATGTATCACATGTAAATAGCCAACCCTCACTGTCCGATTAATTTGGTTAAACAGTTTCAACGAATTGCTGCTACTCTGCCCGCACTCTTCCCTCCGCCATTCTCCTTTGCCCCTTGAAATGTGACACTTTCGAAAATACGATTAATTTGAATTTCATTGAATTCTGTGGCACAGCCCCAACTCCCAACTCCCAACTTCAGCTCACCTCTTTCATGGCCAACTCCATAAAATATTTAACATAATTAAACGAACAGGCCTTCGGACCTCAAGGACTTCACAGCTCATATTTTAATTGAGTTATATTATTTTTTACTGAATGCCGACGAACAATAGGTGCAAATTGAAGCGAAATGTGTTAATTAAATGCACCGAGCATATTTAATTAACGTCTGCCACTCAACGGCAGCTGGCAGCAGCTGCTGTTGCAAAATTTCATGCTGCATTTTCCATGGCGCTGAAATATTTCATTTTAGTTTACGTTTACGTTTGACAACATTTCATTGTGATCGAACAGTTCTTGGGAATTCTAGACTTTAGCGGCACTCACGTTGCTTGCTAGTAGCTTTCTAACATTTCGAACTGCAGCATTGCATTTAAATTTCTACTCTAGGCGAGAGGGATTGACTAGCATATACCCTAACCATAGCGAAAAATGTTGAAAATACATTATCTAGCTGTACCTTAGGTGCATTCAAGTAACAAATTTACTAACTATGGTAACTAGTTCTATGTGAGTGATATAGGAGAAACTGTAACTAAAATCTCAAATATTCTCTTATTATTGGTACCGAGTTAGATTCATACATCGAGACATGTTGAGCTCTAGGACACCACTGGATTGACTGGATTATTGATGCTGATCAAGATTACATACACCCAACCTTTGGCCACGGCTCGTTTTGTCACTTAAATACCCTATAATGTCGTCAATAATGTGCTTAACGCATATAAATTGAGCAAAAAAAATTACAAAATAATTTCATTATTTTTAGGCAACAAAAATAACTGAATAAATTGACAAACAACACATTTCTGAAAATATTTTGTAATTATTTTTGTTCTCTTTTGTTTGATTTTTGATAATTTAAGTTTTTATTTTATTTATTTTATTTTTATGTAATAAACATTTTAACACTTTAATTGTCAATTGAATGTGCTCTGCACTTCACACATTTTAGGGTGACCATAGCCTTTTTAAAATGCCGCCTAAAAGTACGCAACAAGTTTTTGTTTTTTAGTTCATTTTTCGCATTCTTTGCTATTACTTTTGCAAGTCATTAATTTCATGCGCTCAGCCAGTGACCAATTAACACGAACAGGATAATCAGCCATGGAAAACTCATTAGCGCCATAATGCAAGTACACGCCAGAGAGGTAAACACAAAAAGTGAGCGGATAAATGGGGGCAGTGGGTGGCTGGAGCGGAACTGTCTAACCAAATTGAGTCACAGTTAATCGGCTTTTGTTGGGTCAGCCGAGTAATTGTTTACAGTGCTCATTGACACCCTGCAAATAAAGACTTAAGTCTTGCTTTAAGCCACAGATTCAGCATGTTCTGTTCAATAGCTACTGATGCGATCAATTGAAGTACATGGAAATGCAATCAAGGAATGATACCCACTCGAGTGAATTACTTACAACAGACTAATGAGATTGTAATTGACATTGATAGGGCTAACTTCAGTTTGTATATGTTTTTATCACCTACATATATTATAATATAATATTATTATTTAATTCGTTGCTATACAAAATGCCATTATTGGTTTTAATCTTTTAACAATCGTTTCCCTATTTTATGGTGTATGCCATACTAATTTCTATGTCTAAACTGATTATCGAGAGCGTAACCAATTCATTGCTATACAAAATGCGATGGTTGACCTTATTTCCCTTACAATCGTCAACTTCTACCCCAACAAGATGAAGTTTCTTTGGCTCGTGGTTTTGTGTGCATCAGTGGGCAAATGTGAGTAATGCAAATCAGAGAATCTTTAAGAGCTACTTTAAGCACACAGTACACAGCTAACACGTATGTGCAGGATTTGTCTGAGCATGTAAACGGCAAGAATGGCTGGTATATGCCTAGGGATGATGGTAGACTTGAATGGATAGACGAGAAAGACGCAGAGGCATTGCTTGAAACCTTTACGAAACAGAAAAACCTAAAGGCAATTATAAAACTCGTTAAATACTACCTATTAGCCAAGGCGCCAACTACCGAGAGGGCCAAAAACACAGAGACCACAGACCCTATTACAACCACCATGCAATGAAAAAAAATAAATAAATATATGTGTTTATATTTGATAAAGTTATTGCTATTCGAGTACATTTAAGGGTCTCAGCACTCGAGAGGGTTACTTAGAGCAGATTAACAGTATTGAGAACGAGTGTAATCGATTTAGATAGGGCTGAGGCACGGGCCCAAACCTGTAATAGTATTGTACATACTTCCACTGATAAGGCAAAGCTCTCGTGCCTTAAAAGCTGTTTGCGTCAATTCCAAAATATTTGATACTCATGCCGACAAAGATATTTAATCACAGCTAAGGCATTTTTAAGTATGTGCACTTTGCATACATTCTAATCAGGATGAAGCACTTGAGTATGTTTATTTTTGGCACCCAATGTACCCCAGCAAAGTCAGGATGAATTATTGTCCGGCATGAAATGTCAATTAAAAGATAAATCAAAGACCTTAAGCACCTTGACAATGCCTATCAGATGTTAATTTCTTTGCCTGAACCCTGATTAGATGACTGCGCATGCGATAACTTCATTGGCCTGGCCTATAAAAGACCATTGCTGTTCAAAATTACTTATCAGTCGAAAGACCCCATAAACAAAATGAAAACTTTTTGGCTCTTGGCATTCTGTGCAGTGGCGGGTGCGTTGAATTATTACATAGAATTCTGACAACTCCTTAACAATTCATTTAAATTCACACACAGCTACGGCCTCTGCTCTGGCCCGTGTGAATGGGGAGAACGGCTGGTATGTGCCTCAGCTGGATGGCACCTATGAGTGGATTAGTATCGATGATGCAGAGAATAAGCTTGATCAACTAGCGAAGACGGAATCCCGTTCACTGACCACAACACCCGTCAAATACTACTTGTTCACCAGCTCAAACCCTACCAAAGGCAGCAAGATTACAGCTACCAGCAAGTCCATCAATTCATCCCCCTACAATAGTGCGAACCCAACGATGTAAATTTGAAAAGATTGAGTGCTCTTCTCACAGAAATAGGCTAATCAAATGACTTTTCACTCATTAACTAATCGCAGATTTGTCATCCACGGCTGGACCCAGAGCAGCTCATCGGGCATGAACAAGAAGATTCGTGACGCCTGGCTGAGCAATGGCGATTACAACGTTATTGTCGTGGACTGGGCCCGTGCACGTTCCGTCGAATATGCTTCTTCCGTTGTGGCTGTACCCACCGTGGGCAAGAAGGTCGCCGAAATGATCAACTTCCTTGCCTCGGACTTTGGCTTATCTCTCAACGATCTGTACATCATCGGACACAGTCTGGGCGCCCATGTGGCTGGCTATGCTGGCAAGAACGCTAACGGCCAGGTGCACACCATCATCGGTTTGGACCCTGCTCTGCCCCTGTTCAGCTACAACAAGCCGAACAAACGTCTCAACTCCGACGATGCATTCTATGTGGAGTCCATTCAGACCAACGGAGGCAAGTTGGGCTTCCTCAAGCCCATTGGTAAGGGCGCTTTCTATCCCAACGGTGGCAAGTCCCAGCCGGGTTGCTTTGCGGATGTGACTGGTGCCTGCTCGCACGGACGCTCTGTGACCTACTATGTTGAGGCTGTCACTCAGGATAACTTTGGCAGCATCAAGTGCGGTGACTACGAGGCAGCCGTCAAGAATGACTGCGGCAGCACCTACAGCCACGTTCGCATGGGCGCTGATTCCAATGCCTACATGGTCGCAGGTGACTTCTATGTGCCCGTGAACGGCAAGGCTCCCTACGGCAATATCAACTAAATAACTGTGTTGCAATTAAAGAATTTTATCAACAGTAATCGAATTCCGTTTTACTTTAGGAAGTATTTTGTGGCTAATCAAATAACCAGCTAGACTAGCTAATCTACTTGGATTTACGACGCTAGTCATATCACTGAACGTCACACCTTGAGTTTATAATCCATTGTAAGCTGTTCAAAATATGGCTATATGGCGAACGATATAGCTATCAACTTAAAATTCAATTTGAAAGCATACAATAAATGGATTTCTCATTTCTCACTTCTCACTTCTCACGCAGTATATAAAACATCCGACATCGATGTATGCCTCCATTGATAAAGATTTATTATCAGTTAGAGAGTGTCACAGAGAAGTGTGATTTTTAATCAACACACTCAAGTTTATCTAGGCAATTTTAATCAAGTTTCAAGTGCTTTTAAACTGACACAGAAGGATGGATCCCACCAGCAATTTAACTATAAATAAGCAGGAATTGCCAATGATTTATTATTCATACTTCTGATTCCAAAATGAAGACAGCTTGTATAATTGGACTAGTAGCGTTCCTATCCGCAGGTAGTTTCACTTATTCTGTAGTTTCTGTAAGTAATCACAGTTACTGACAAGCTCTTCTGGATTACAGTGAGTGCCCTGCCCGTCGATGATCGCGTTAATGGCGAGAATGGCTGGTACATACCCCAGGCGGATGGCTCTTTTGAGTGGATAGACTTAGACGATGCTGAGGATCTGTTGGCGAAGGGCGAGGAGATGGAGGGTCGCATCAGCACCAATGCTGTCTCCTTCTATCTGTACACGCATTCCAATCCAACCCAAGGTCAAGAAATAACGACCAAGGGTTCATCCATTTCCGATTCTCATTTCAACAAGGATCATGCCACCCGCATTGTTATTCATGGCTGGACTCAGAGCTACAAGGACTCAATAAACACCGAAATCACCAAGGCGTGGCTGTCGCGCGGTGACTACAATGTCATCATTGTCGACTGGTCCCGTGCCCGCTCTGTAGACTATGCTTCCTCTGTGGTGGCTGTTCCCGGTGCTGGTGCCAAGGTTGGAAACATGATCAAGTTTTTGAATGAAAACCACGATTTGTCCCTGGATAGCCTGTACGTGATTGGACACAGCCTGGGTGCCCAAGTTGCTGGATACGCTGGCAAGACTGTTGGCGAAGGTCGCATTCACACCATCATCGGTCTGGACCCTGCTTTGCCCCTGTTCAGCTACAACAAGCCCAACAAGCGTCTCTCCTCCGACGATGCCTACTACGTGGAGTCCATTCAGACCAACGGCGGCAAATTGGGCTTCCTCAAGCCCATTGGTAAGGGCGCTTTCTACCCCAACGGTGGCAAGAAGCAACCCGGTTGCGGTGTTGACGCCACTGGCTCCTGCTCCCACAGCCGCTCTGTGACCTACTATGCTGAGGCTGTCACCCAGGATAACTTCGGCACCATCAAGTGCGGTGACTACGAGGCAGCCGTCAGTAAGGACTGCGGCAGCACCTACAGCGGCGTTCGTCTTGGTGCCGATACCAATGCCTACATGGTCGATGGTGACTTCTATGTACCCGTCAACAGCAAGGCTCCCTTCGGCAATATCAACTAAGAAATTGGTCTTCAATAAACACATGTCTCTCACAAGCAAATCATACGTTAAAGTCTTTGGACTGGGAATGGGAACAGAGTTTGGTTATTGTTTTGTTGGCACTTTAAGCTACAATATTTAAAAGTTTGTCGAAATCAAGTGTGGGGCATATTTCTACGGATGAATATGAAAATTATATTTCATGCTTACTAACGTTTCGTATGATAGAATCTAACTGAATATCGAGTTATCATCGGTTAGTGACCATATCAACCTGTTAAAAGGCAAATGCCGGAAAGTGGATTTCCTATCAGAAACATGCGAATTTGATGATTAAATGTGGCCAGTTTCTTAGCAGCTTATCAGAAGTTTATAGAAATGATTAGCGGTTCAGACTATAAAAGGGCAAGAAATCCTAACGACATGGCAAACCTACTTGAGTTACCGAAATGAAAGTATTTCTCGTACTAGCAGCTCTGCTGGCCGCAGGTAAGACACAATTTGATCCTTCCAAGCGAAGCAAGTCCCTAACAGTCACTTCTTCTTCAGTCAGCGCCCTGCCCATTCAGGAGCGCATTCATGGCGAGACTGGTTGGTATGTACCACAAATAGATGGCACTTTCGAGTGGATGGATCTGGACGAGGCCGAGCAGCTTTTGACCGACGCCGAGCAGATGGAGGGACGCCTAAGCACAAATGCCGTGTCCTTCTACCTTTACACCAGATCAAACCCATCCGAGGGCAAGGAAATTAGCGCCAAAGAAGCATCCATTCGCGACTCACACTTCAACAAGGATCATGCCACACGCTTTGTCATTCACGGCTGGACTGGTCGTCACTCGGACCCCATGAACACCGAAATTACCAAGGCCTGGCTTTCCCGTGGTGACTACAACATTATCATCGTTGACTGGGCAAGAGCTCGCTCCATTGATTATGCCTCCTCGGTTGTGGCTGTATCCGGCGCCGGCACCAAAGTCGGTCAGATGATCAACTACCTGCACGAGCATCACGGCATGTCCCTGGAGAGCCTGATGGTCATTGGCCACAGCCTGGGTGCCCATGTTTCTGGATATGCTGGCAAGACTGTTGGCGAGGGTCGTATTCACACCATTATTGGTCTGGATCCTGCTCTGCCCCTGTTCAGCTACAACAAGCCGAACAAACGTCTCAGCTCCGACGATGCCTACTACGTAGAGTCCATTCAGACCAACGGCGGCAAGTTGGGCTTCCTCAAGCCCATTGGCAAGGGCGCCTTTTACCCCAACGGTGGCAAGAAGCAACCCGGTTGTGGCGTAGATGCAACTGGCTCCTGCTCCCACGGCCGCTCTGTGACCTACTATGCTGAGGCTGTCACCCAGGATAACTTCGGCACCATCAAGTGCGGTGACTACGAGGCAGCCGTCAAGAAGGAGTGCGGCAGCACCTACAGCAGCGTTCGCATGGGCGCCGATTACAATGCCTACATGGTGGGTGGCAACTTCTATGTGCCTGTTAACAGCAAAGAGCCTTTTGGCAAAATTGAATAGGTTCTGCTATCTGTAGATCTGAATAAAGTATAAAAACAAACAATTGTCTTTCAATAGTGTAGGTACTCCTTGCCCTATCTCCATCAAGATACAATGCTCTAAAAGAACACTTGGGGTCCGCGCGCTGTGAATCAAGTGCACGAGCACACGTCAGAGATTAGTGGGTGCGACACGAAAGGGGACGGCGCAAGTGGAGATTGCTTTGTTTGTTTTTTCTGTTTTCCTCTTCTATGAATAGAATGGAAGAAGAGTTGTTTACGTTGCTTGCTAACTGGCAGGTGAATTAATTGATTTGAAATTCATTATGATGACATTTCTGATTGCGAATCTCTGATAAAAGCAATCTGCTCCTCGTTGGGACTAATGGAAAATGAAGCATTACCCGACATGCACAGCAAAACAATAATTCCGAGAACAGGTCCAGCATGGGGCGACTATTAGCCACTCTCATTGTCCTGTGCATGATGGATGATTAGCCAATGGACAAATGCCCCCACACAAAGCATTATGTGAGTGGGGGGAGTTGCGGAGTGCAGGCGTAGGCGTTGGCGTAGGCATGCTGATGCAGCTGGCCAGTCTGAATGTGAGCATTTTGCAAAACAGTTGCCTTGAACGGCACACAAGTGCACATAATTGTGGGCTTAGACCCGATCAAACATTTTCTGCACTGCCAAGCTGCTGGCCAGCACAGATGCGTCCTTTCATCTACATATGGCCACAAGTGCCTGCTGTCATTGAGAGAGCTTAGTTTGCCATGGCATGGGCGCCGTTACTAAAGCCTATATTGTTAGGTTCTCAAGCGCTTGGCTCCCTGTGACACAATAGTTGAGCTGGCCAAATAAATCAATCTTGACATTACGCAGCTATCTGTAAAATGTTTTTACTACCTATCAGCACATGGGCGTAGCTGGTAAGTATAGCTTCTTAGGAGGCTTTTACATATCGCAAGCACAGCAATCATACATGTGTCAGTACAGTGACCAAAAGAAAAAGAGGTGATTTCGAGTGTAAGACTAAGATATACCCTG
The DNA here is from genome assembly GCA_035045365.1 of Drosophila leonis. Lineage (NCBI taxonomy): Eukaryota > Metazoa > Arthropoda > Insecta > Diptera > Drosophilidae > Drosophila > Drosophila leonis. The sequence goes on from JAWNPC010000996.1 coordinate 484,706, forward strand.
TAATTAGCGTAAGATCAATTTATATATACTTTCCAATATTTCCCAAAACATTTCTTTATCTTACTCTCGGAAACTTTTATAAACTCTGAATTACGCTCATAAATACAACAAGTAAGAAAGCTCTAGTCGGTTGTGCTCGACTAGGAGATCCCCTGAACCCCGTCCGATCTGCGTTTTTAAATATACTCAGTTATGTATTTATTAACGCATTTAAGCTTGTTAAGTTAAAATTTGTGCTGTATTTAGATTTGATCTTTCAGGTTTAAAGCCAAAAATTTCTAATATTTACAAAGATCGACTCTTCTTGCCAATACTAATCAACTCCACATTACCTTCCATTCTCACAACTAAAATTCCCTGCCACTGGCTACAGGGTATACGCATTGATAACAGCAATTTTCATTGATCAGTGAACGTTGAAGTTTTTAAATATTTAATATTGAATATTATCAATCGTAAGCTTTGTTGTGATTGCCTATCAATTGGCCAAATCTCAAGTGGGTCTGCAGAGCATACGCGTGATTTGATAAGATGCGTCTATATAAAGCTTCAGTCTGGGGCAGGTCCGAACATCAGTTGAAATTGGCTTCTGCTTAGCATGATGAAACTGTTTTTGGCTCTCGTATTCTGCGTCGTTGCGGGTAAGTTTATAAATATGCTTTCTGGTTTAATTAACAAGTTTTAATCACAAAATCAATTTTATTCAACAGCTAGCGCCGTGGAGCACAAGATTAATGGTGAAAATGGCTGGTATGTGCCCCAGGCCGATGGCACCTTCGAGTGGGTGGACAAGGATATGGCCGATTCCTATCTGGCAGCCCATGCCGAGCGTGAGCGCACCTTGCTGAACCCCGTTACCTTCTATCTGTACACCAAGTCTAACCAGAACTCGGGACAGGAAATCAAGGCTAACAAGGCTAGCATCTCCGCCTCGAGCTTCAACCCCAACAACCCCACTCGCTTCACTATCCACGGCTGGACCTCCAGCGCCGATGACTACGTCAACTATGGTGTGCGCAATGCCTGGTTCTCGCACGGCGACATGAATATGATTACCGTTGACTGGGGTCGTGCCCGCTCCGTTGACTACGCTTCCTCTGTCTTGGCTGTGCCCGGTGTCGGTGAGCAGGTTGCCGACCTGATTAACTTCTTGCGCTCGAACTATGGTCTGTCCCTGGACAACACCATGATCATTGGCCACAGCCTGGGCGCTCATGTGTCCGGTTTCGCTGGCAAGAACGTCAAGAACGGTCAGGTGCACACCATCATTGGTCTGGACCCTGCTCTGCCCCTGTACAACTACGACTCGCCCAACAAGCGTCTCAGCTCCACCGATGCTTACTATGTGGAGTCCATTCAGACCAACGGCGGCATGTTGGGCTTCCTCAAGCCCATCGGCAAGGGCGCCTTCTACCCCAACGGTGGCAAGTCCCAACCTGGATGCGGTGTTGATTTGACCGGCTCCTGCGCTCACAGCCGCTCTGTGATCTACTATGCCGAGTCCGTCAACCAGGACAACTTCCCCACTATGCGTTGCGGTGACTACGAGCAAGCCGTCTCCAAGAGCTGCGGCAGCACCTACAGCGCCGTCAAAATGGGAGCCGTCACCAATGCCTACATGGTTTCCGGCGACTACTATGTGCCCGTCAACAGCCAGTATCCTTATGGATATGGCAACTAGACTGACTTTGTTTAACAATAAAAATTGTATTACGAAAACTAAAATTTCATTTCAATCTACATATATGCAGCTATTCCATGGGTCAGAGATATGCTTACTTATTTAAGATTAGTTTTATACTTTTAACCCACAAAACATAGGATTGAACGTATTTCTTACTCAAAAAAATATGGATGATATTGATGCTAGGCACAACAATTGTATTAACTCTCCTCTTCACATATAGGGTATTCTCTAGTCGAGCATAACTTTACTACTATTCTAATTTATGTACTTAGTCATCATCGAAGCTTTCACTCAATTCAAATTTTGAGTTATTTGAGTGGATTTAGGCTTCAACATGATTTACACTCACAGAATTTTGACTACACAGTAAAAAATTTACTACAATAATTCTTTTTAATCAACTTTGTTATTAATTCAAGTAAGAATGTTGTAGTCGGGTGCTACCGACTGCAGAATACTCATTCACGATCAAAACGCAGCCAAAATATTGAAAAATTAAAGATTTATCCGATACATACATAAATGTATATATATATATATATATATATGTATATATACATAAATAATTTTTGGCAAATCAATAGAGAAGGGCAACAGTAAAAATTGGTTTTTAACTGTTAAACTATAGAAAATACAGATTTCCCCAATTTGCCATGCCTCCCAGTGGGCGTAAACTTATTATTTGACCAATACGTAGCAGGAGTCTAGGGTATTTTGGGGCTTACGCTCTGAAATTGTGCAAATTACAGGGTATTTTTCGACAGGCAATAATTTTAATTTAATTAAGAATTATTTTTTTATTATCGATAGAGGAGGTCAACAATAACTCAATTAAGCTTCTAGCTCTAAAACTTTAGCCTTTCATCAAGTCCCCCGTGGGCGTAGATATATCCGCCATATCTGGTTGATCTTGGTTTATCAACGTATGTGTAAATTCCAAATTTCAACTCTCTTGCGCTTTAAATAAAAAGGTTAAGATACCGGAAAATGCATTTTCCGATTTGCCACGGCGCAAGTGGGCGTATCTGGATAACTTTCTTAGACGAGGATAAGCACGAATTTCAAGTCTCTATCTTCAGCTAATACTCATTACATGTTGTGAATGAATACAGTAAAACAAAAGAATATTCATATATAATTCACAATTATATGAATATTCAATTTTGTGCAGTGTATTTGCGATTCAAATTTTGCTGAATGGCTATGACTAGAAATCTAATCTGATTTCCAATCTATTGCTATTCAACTTATATTTAATTTACAGTAGCTGACCAAATTGGCAAAAACAGTCTATATAAAGGCGTTAGATGCGTCAATTGCTTCAATAGACGGTAGTCATGAAATTGATTGGGTTCTTAACGCTTTGCGTGCTGGCTGGTGAGTACCTTTGCACCTTCTATTATACTACAACTCAGAGTTTTCGATTTCAGTCAGCGCGCTGCCCATTGAGGAGCAGACGAGTCGCATCCACGGCGAGAATGGCTGGTACGTGCCACAGGTGGGCGATGACTCCAAGTGGCTGAGTCTGGAGGACGCTCAAGGTCTACTCACAGCCTACGAATCACTCAATAGCATGGATATCGCGCAGCGTTTCTCCCTGAATGGGGTTAGCTTCTACTTGTACACGAAACGCAATCCGACGCAGGGACAGCTCATTAAGGCCACAAGGGAATCCATTGATGCATCAAATTTTGATGCCACTAATCCGACTAGGTAAGTTGCGGTCCCTGACATAGTTCGCTTTCATAATCCCATTTGATTGATAGATTTACCATACACGGCTGGAATTCCAATTACAAGGATGGTCTGAACACCGGTGTGCGCGATGCCTGGTTCCTATCCGGCGACTATAATATGATTGCTGTGGATTGGGAACGTGGTCGCTCGCTGGAATATGCCTCCTCCGTGGCAGCGGTGTCAGGAGCAGCAGAGAAAATAGCTCACCTGGTGGACTTTTTAGTCACAGACTATAGAATGTCCTTGGACACGCTTGAAGTGGTGGGCTTCAGTCTGGGTGCACATGTTGCCGGCTATACAGCCAAGAAGGTGTCGACTGGTACCGTTCAAAAGGTGGTGGGTCTTGACCCCGCCTCACCGCTGTTCAGCTATGACAAGCCAGAAAAGCGTTTGTCCAGCAATGATGCCTATTACGTGGAGACCATTCAAACCAACGGCGGCACAATGGGCTTCACCAAGCCCATCGGTCGTGCTGCCTTCTATCCGAATGGTGGTAAATCCCAGCCAGGCTGTGGACTCGATTTAGCCGGCGGCTGCGCCCACAAACGCTCCGTCTCCTACTATGTGGAATCGCTGCGAATGAATAACTTCCCAACCATCAAGTGTCTTTCGTATCAGGAGGCCCACAAAAAGGATTGCGGCAGCACCTACAGCACCGTGAAGATGGGTGCTTACGAGAATGAACATATGGCTGTGGGCGACTTCTATGTGCCCGTTAACAAGGAATCGCCATATGGATTGGGCGAACCCATTGAAAATGTTGAAGAGACAACAACAACAGTGGAGCCGACGACAACCACAGTGCAGCCGACAACCACCACAGTGCAGCCGACAACAACAACAGTGCAGTCGACAACAACCACAGTGCAGCCGACAACAACAACAGTGCCGTCGACAACAACAACAGAGAAGCCGACAACAATTGTAGAGGAAAATGAAACATCAACTACGCCCAGCGAGGAGACAAACGACAGCTCCAGCGCCGCTACTCCTCCGGGAATTGTAACGACACCCGCACCCGAGGAAGACAAAGACAACGGACGCAAGACAAACATTTATATCCTGAATTTAATAATCATCAATACACAAATTAACAAGTGAGGAGACTAAGCAGCCTAAAGATGGGCAGAAGCAAAGTCTTCAAAATTGATCAATAAAGCGAGAATGAAATCGAACCAAACTTAATTGCAGCTGATGCCCTTTGATGTGCGCTTAGCAGCTAGGCACATGCTCCGCCCACAGCCAAAGCTTGTTCGGTCTTGAGCGTGAGCGAAAAAGGGTCTGTTAGGCTTTGAGCCCAGCTGCTTGTAGTTAAATATACAAGGTATTTTCTTAGTCAACCAAGCTCTCTCTCTCTCTCTCTCTCTGTCTTACCTGATGTACCCGAAAATTTGTGTCCGGCATTAATTACAAAATTCTCGCTGTAATCGAAAACACTTTGATGTCTCCTATGCCAAGCTAAAAGCTGACAATTGGGCGGATTCTGCACTGCGGGAATACTCTTAATTAAGAGTAGAGCGATTTAATCTGCAGCCCTGGGACAACATGTTACTAGTCAGTCACGTATTCCTTTCTTCCACCTTCTTCCCTTCCACATGAGTAAGAAACTCGAATCTTATTATTCCTAATTAGAACACAGACGCATCAATCTGCTTCTAGTTAATACGCCCAAAATAAAGGAGCTGCTGCCGAACAAAAGTTAGATTTATACATGCTAACAGTTCATTAAAGCCATTCAATTACGAACAAATGTTATAATTCTTTTATGCCATTAACCAACAAAGTCGCATCTGTTCCAAATGCGAAACCAGCTAAAACGTTGCCCCTAGCGCAGTGTAGCATATGATACCACAAGTTTCTATTGACAATGCCCAGGGACAACTGTGTGTACGTGTATAAATAATCTACTTAAGTAATTTATTATTTATATAATAGAGTTTATAGTTTTAGTGTCGTTCCATCTAAGCCCTGCTCGTCCGGAATGCAGGCTTTAATGCTCGCATCAAAGTAGCTGCCACTGACACATCTCTGTTGCATGAAGTCTCCATCAATGCACTCCAGATAGGAGGCGCAGTCTTCAGGGTCAGTTTCTATTTCACCTTCCTCACAATGATCCGACAGGGGAATACAGATGCCTTCGTTGTCCACAACGCAGCTGTGCAGTGTTGCGTGGTAGTAGCTGCCATATGAGCAGAGTTTTTTAACCAGTTCTCCATCGATGCACTGCAAGTAGCCGGCACAGTCGTCGGCATCGATTCTTGTGTCACTATTTTCACATTTCTCAAGTCCAGCACAGACTCCAAGCTCATCGATCACACAGGTTTCTAAAGTCGAGTTGTAATAGCTACCTTTGGCACAATTGAATTCTACTAGCTTCCCATTTGTACACCTGAGATACCCACATCTATTTTCGGGGCTCTCCTCAAACTCATCCTCGAAGCATCTTTCGGAAGAACGAATACAAATCCCATTCCCATCGATCTCGCAGATCTTTAAGTCAGCATTGAAAAAGCTTCCTTTAGCACACTTCTCTTCGACCAGACTTCCATGAACACATCTCAGATAACCTGCACAGTCCTTAGGATCCTCTTCTAAAGATCCTTCCGTACACTTCTCGGGTATACAGACTCCATCCTCATCGATCTCACAGAGCTTCAAGTCAATATTAAAAAAACTACCTTTGGCACACTTCTCTTCAATTAAGTTTCCCTCAACGCATTTCAGATAACCAGCACAGTTCTCAGGATCCTCTTCTAAAGAGCCCTCTGAGCATCTCTCACCTTCAGGGATACAGACTCCGTTCTCATCGATCTCGCAGATCTTCAAGGCAGTGTTGAAGAAACTACCTTTGGCACATTTCTCTTCGACCACACTTCCATCAACACATCTGAGATAACCACCACAATCCTTAGGATCCTCTTCTAAAGAACCTTCCGTGCACTTCCTCCCTTTAGGAATACAAATTCCATTCTCATCGATCTCACAGATCTTCAAGGCAGTGTTGAAGAAGCTCCCTGTCGCACACTTCTCCTCGACCAGACTTCCGTTAGCACATCTGAGATACCCAGAACAGTGCTCAGGATCCTCCTCTAAGGCACCTTCCGTACACGTCTCATTTTTAGGAATACAAATTCCATTCTCATCGATCTCACAGATCTTCAAGTCAGCATTGAAGAAGCTCCCTTTCGCACACTTCTCTTCAATCAGACTTTCATTAACACATCTCAGATAACCTGCACAGTCCTCAGGATCCTCTTCTAAAGAACCTTCCGTACACGTCTCGTTTTTAGGAATACAAATTCCATTCTCATCGATCTCGCAGATCTTCAAGACAGCATTGAAGAAGCTCCCTTTTACACACTTCTCTTCAACAAGGCTTCCATTGACACATCTCAGATAACCTGCACAGTCCTCAGAATCCTTCTCTAAGGAACCTTCCGTACACGTCTCGTTTTTAGGAACACAAATTCCATTCTCATCGATCTCGCAGATCTTCAAGTCAGCATTGAAGAAGCTCCCTTTCGCACACTTCTCTTCAATCAGACTTCCATTAACACATCTCAGATAACCTGCACAGTCCTCAGGATCCTCTTCTAAAGAACCTTCCGTACACGTCTCGTTTTTAGGAATACAAATTCCATTCTCATCGATCTCGCAGATCTTCAAGTCAGCATTGAAGAAGCTTCCTTTGGCACACTTCTCTTCAAGAAGGCTTCCATTGGCACATCTGAGATACCCAGAACAGTCCTCAGGATCCTCCTCTAGTTCACCCTCCACACATTTTATAGAAGGAGAAGAACATATTCCGGTTTCGTCGATCTCACAGATCTTTAGACTGGCATTGAAGTAGCTGCCCAACTGACATTTTTCCACCTCAAAGCTGTCATTGACACATCGAAAAAAGCCACATTTATTCCCAGGAATCACATCAATTTGACCTTCCAAACATTGCGCAGCTGCTGCCACACATATCCCACTCACATCGATGATGCACACCTCCCACGCTGAATCAAAATAGCTTTCCGCAAGGCAACTTTGTATTAGAAATTCCCCGTTCAGGCATTGTAAATATCTGGAGCAGTCTTGGGGATGAGACTTAACAGTCCCTTCAACGCACGCCGTAGACTCACTAGCATTGACTCTCGATGCAAATAGTGGGAATACAAAGCAGAGTATGAGCCATATTTGTAGTGCTATTCCATGAAAGATATTGTTAGACATTTTGCTGCAAACGCCGTCAACAATTCAGCCTCACCTAAGTAATTTATCCCCACTGGCATTGTCAACATTTTCACGAACTGAACTGCGTCTCAGCTTGGCAGATGTTCTTATATTTTCAAAAGCTATTAAAGTAATGAATTTTCATCTTGTCTTGCCTTGTTCTGTGTTCTGTGTTGATAACAAAATGCTTAAATATAATATTTGTACCACTCTAAACGTTACATGTGTCCAGTCATCTCAAAAGTAAACAGACCCATTCAAAGTTGTGCATCGACCCGGAAATGACCTAATAAAAAATTCTTACTAAATCATGAGCTGTCTGAGCTACAACAGCTACCAGCAAATTGTTGAAAAAGTGAAAAAATAATGCAAAATTTAAAGTCAAACCCGCAGGTGACAAACAGTTGGCAGTAAAAAGACTCGCAAGTCCGCAGGTCGTGAAATATTTTGAACTGATTTCATGGCACAGAGGTGAAAGGTGAAAGGTTTCTGTACATATATATTATGAACGGTTCGGACTCGCATGATGACTTTGGTCTTTTTGCTGAAAAATTCATTTGAGTGGCAATTCAGGCAAGGCTCAAATTGTGTGGAATGCGAGAAATTCGTGTCGAGTGATTTGCATATTTCTTGCCAACTTTTTTATTTTCATTTTCACTTAGCCTGCGCTGAGGTCCTTGGCTTGAAATGTCTCACATTCATATTGTTTTACATTGGCCCTGTAGGCGGACCATCAATAATGCAGGGCACAATATTAACATGCCTAACGGCACCGCCGAGCATTTGTTGCGTGAACCACCAAAAAACAAGGAGAAGAAGAAGAAGTGAACACACAATATGTGAAAAGGTCAGACAGTTTAACGTCCCGAAAGGAGTGCTGTGCATATACGGCTCAACGCTTCAGAGCTCATTATTCAACATTGCGCGAAGTCACACGTGTGGTAAACGGATGTGCCCGGGGTCTCTTTAAAGCCTTTGAGGTCACAAGCACAAACACACATAATTGTGTATAATCATTCATTTATCATAATCGTTGCATAACTGAAAGGCTTCTGTTTCACTTTCTGTGGCACTTGTGTGACAATCTACAAGATATTTGTGCGATAAAAGAACGTGAATATAAATTATGTTTTTTTTTTTGTTGACAGGCTTACAACTTTGTGGTAGCAACTCTAACTAGCTTTATTTAATAACACATTTAACAGCTGGCAGTTGCATTTTTCTGAGTTTGGTTTGACATTTTATTATGAATAGAGATATACAGCAGAGCAACGCTTGCAATTGTTAAAATTAACCACAAATTGATATTGATTTTAAATTTCCATTCAAAACTTTTATCTCTTTTGAAGACATAAAATTTTCTATCCAATAAAATCTATTTAAGAGATACTAAAAATATATTTCTTTGTTTTATTATGATTGTAACTTGATTGTAAAACTCTAAACTCTAAAACTCTCTGTGTTCATAAAAATAGTAGTGCAACTAAATTGTTGGACAGCAAAATTTTTTGGTAAACATAATATTTTGAAAACAATTTAATACGAGTATAAAGTATATTCAAATTGTTTTCCAATTGTTTTCAAAATATTTTGCTTATCAGAAAATTTTGCTATTCAACATTTCAGTCTCACTACTATTTTTATGAGCGCAGCTTTATATATCTATGTAAAAAAATATATACATATATCTGTCTCTATACATACATTCAACTGCCATAATTGTCTCAAGAAAATCAATATAATTTATTGCCTAAATTATACTAATAAGCTCTCAAGCTGTAATCGAAAGCATCAAAAGTTTATTTATTATTTAAGCAATTCGAATAAATCGCATATGAAAACAAAATACGAGCGACTCATAATAAATGTCAAAGTAATTCTAAAATCGATTTGCTTCATATATATAAACATATACACAGACATATATATATAGCTGACGCCCAAGCACAGAGTATTCCCCAATCAAAGCGCATCTCTACTTCAGCATGTTATACATATATGCGAGTAGCAGTCTCTCACGTATAGAAAACTAAATGCTGGTAATAAATATTAATGCTGTTTGTGCTGATTTTAAAAAGAAGAAGCAAAAAAGGGAATTGTTTGACCATTTTGAGAGTTTTGAGAGTTTTTCGACATTTGCCTTGAAGTTGAGCTAATGAGGGTCGTCTGCAACTGCCACAAATGTGTCAACTGGCCATTGTTCTGTGGTCCCTGGTGATTGAGCCTGGAAACGTGGGCGATGCCGTCGCAAGGTGCTTGAGCACAATGTGAAAGGACATTTGCAGCACATCAAATTGGCAGCCGTCACTTAAATGGTTCGTTATGGCAAAGCTGGGCTATAAGCAAAGGTTGCAGCTCCTGAAACAAAGTATCTAGATTTGTTTGTGTTTGTGGACGCATGGACAATCTTTTAGGGTCGTTGAGCTCATTCAATAGCCAAGCGTGAGCACCCAATAAAACGAGAGTAGTCCCTGTATGTGTGCGGCTTACCCATGTGTTCAGCTTGGTTGAAGCTCAATGGAAACTAAGCGCAATAATAAAAAAAATGTGCCCAACTACTGAGCAGTCTGTCAAAAGGTCCTGCCAGGCATAAAGCTATGAGCACAATACGCATAAAATTACAAATTTTATTTGAATTAATTTATGATTACATTTTATTATATAGTGTAGTCATCCCAAATCTTGTTTGGCCAGTCAAGTGTGCAGATCAGCAGAGGCTCCCTGGACCATCCATGTGTTGCATGCCTCAGTGCACTTAAGCTTGGGTTATGTAAATATTTATGATGCATTGGCAAAAATGCCGAAATGCCGAAATATCTGAGAACAAATATTATTTATAGGCAAGCGGCTTTTAAGTAAAAGCTGAGCACACACCCAAGCAGGGCAGATATATGTAAGACAAAAGCTGCCTTCCTTCAATATGTAAAATATTTCCTTATATCTCAAGATATATTAATCAAACTAGGCAGCTGCAGCGGCTTACTGAGAGCTATTGCTCGTCATTTCGAAGCACTTTCTCATGACATTTGTCTGGCTTAGCATAGAAGCAAACTTCACAATTGCAATCGTAGTCAAATTACGGCAGTTCGAAGCCAACCTGTGATACATAGGCACACAACTAACACAAATAATTGGATTAAATTATGCTGAGCTCTGGTCGTGCATGATGAACATATGAAACTTTGCTTCGATAATCTGTAGACTTAATATCTATGTGAGTTTTACATACAAAAAGCTCAGCATAAGTTGGTTAAACATGATTAGCTTGAGGCAAACACAAGCGACACAGATCATAGCACATTCCACATACGCCATGTTGGCCCGAGTTACCTGGGAGTTTGGTTTCTCTTCCCTCGCTTCCCGTTCTTGTGCACATCATTTTTGCATCTAATCACATTCATTTCAGTATATTGCCCTCAAGTATGACCACGAAATATGTTGAGTATACAAAGTATAGTCGACAAAGATAGAGATAGCAATCGCAAAGAGCAGAGACAAAACTTTTGGCCAAACAAAGCCGCAATAAGGAGCAAAGTAAAGAGTAAACTTTGTCGAAGGAATTTTTAATATGGCTGCTTGAAACTTGCCTCATTTCAAGGTTCGGGTTTCCTTTTCTTATCCTTGCTGCAGCTGAATATATCAAAAGCCAGCTGGTTGCATCTGGCCAGATTGTTGTCGGGATTAGTTTTTTCTTAAAGCTGTACAAAGTATGCAAAGCAAACTAAGTACAAAGCAGGTGACTCTCGGGTAGATGCTTGTGCAGCATTTTTTTTTCTTCTTTTTTTTTTGCTCTGGCAACAAAATTGAATTTTATAAACATTCAAGACTCTTTATTATCACAACTTGCCAACTGTATGTTAAAGTTCTTTGTGTGTGTGTGTAAACAAATTCAATTTGTTGCTGTCGCTCTACTAGCTCAGTTCCGAAAGGTGTTGTTGCTGAGTGCTTTGAGAAAAAAAGAAAAGAAAAGCAGCAAAATAGCAAAATAGCAAAATAGCAAAATAACTAAAATCAAGCAAAGCTAAAATACTCAGAGACAATAGCAAAGGAATGTTTAAAGTAAACAAATTATTTGTCAAGTCCAAAGTCTGAGGAAATTCTGCATGGAGAGCTAATGAAATGTGCCTGCAAATGACCTGAGCACATTTATTTAATTGAAATTTAGAAGAAGGAAAGATTATGAGCGTCTTCTTTAAATTTTTTGATAAAATAAAAAATACCTTTTGATAAAAAAAAACAATTGAAGATATTTTTATTCAAATCCACAATGCAATAAAAGTATGATTTTACCCTAGGAACCTGAAGATATGCATACAATTGAATATGTACATAGGTAGCACCTGTTATGTGCATAGAAGAATACCCTTCTATTAACTGGAAGCTATGATTCTCATGTTAGTTATTTTAGATTAGTATTTTAAGCATTAAAATTAATTCAATGTATTGAGTTGATAAGGTTCAGTTGTGTCTAGGCACTTGATACTTCAAATTTATACTAGTATACTTTTTATACCCTGAACCCATTGAAAATGGGAAATCAGGGTATAATGGTTTTGTTAAATGTATGTAACAGGCAGAAGGAGGCGTGGCAGACCCCATAAAGTATATATATTCTTGATCAGGGTGACGAACTGAGTCGATTTAGCCCTGTCCGTCTGTCTGTCTGTCCGTCCGTCCGTCCGTCCGTCCGTCCGTCCGTCCGTCCGTCCGTCCGTCCGTCCGTCCGTCTGTCCGTATGTATGAACGCGTCGATTTCAGAACCTATAAGAGCTAGAGACTTGAATTTTTTTTTGGAAGTCCCTGTATAGCAGGCGCAGATCAAGTTTGTTTCAAACAATCGATTACTATTACCGTTTTAATGTTATCGATTAAAAACTTTATCGAAAGACAGTTTTTTAATTCTATTTCGTACATCTTTATAGCTAGAGCCGCCAAATTTTGCATTTAGTTTCACTTATATTTTATACAATTTCGGTTTTTGTTATATTTTGGATATTAGTTCAAAATTTTTCAAAAATTTTCAAATTGAAGGTTAGTTGCAAATGTAGCTAATATGTGAATGATTTTGCGATTTTAGGCAATTGACAAATATTCAATATAATATGTAGATATATGCTGAAAATTTCATTGAAATCCATTAAGTATCATAAAAGTAATTAAACAAAACGTTTTGTCAATTGCGACATGTGACCAGAAACCCACCCCCGTTTTCATTTTTTCTATACATGTGCACACATACATTGAGACATTCGAATGCAAGCATTCTTATCTGTTCTAAGAATCAAAACAGTTACAGCTGACTGTTTGAATTTTGTTATAATTCTTAGCTGCCTTTAGTCTCAAATTTGCTACTGCTTGTCTAAGCAGTGCAGTGGCGGTGTTGTTAGAAGCGGTGGACGCCGTGCCGTGCGCGCAGATCTGGGATCGAGCGCAGATCGACATCGGCGTCATATATTTTTATGTCGTATTTTCTTATTTTTTTTATTTTTTTCTTTTATTAAATTATTATTACTCTTTAAAAATTATATTATATTCTTTAAAAAAAATGTTATTTGATTGTGAAAGTGCAAGATTAGCAATTTAATTAAATTTTGTATAAGTTTGTAATATATACAAGATACGGAATATATTCAAAAACGCAGATCGGACGGGGTTCAGGGGATCTCCTAGTCGGGTACCCCCGACTAGAGTTTTGTTACTTGTTTATAATTGTATATATGTTTATTCAAAAGTCAGGTAAAACTCTTAAGTATAAATATTTACAGTCCATAGAGGTGTGTAAAACAGAAGAAACTATATCTATATGTTCCGTGACAAGCTAATTTAGCTCTGTTTACCGCTTTTACAGATTGACCAAATATACTAGAATCAAAGACTTATATTCGTTTTTAGAATTTAGATTTATTATGCGTTATTTTGGTACTCATGTTCCTCTCTTATGCCGACAGGTTCGGCCATTTTTAATTTGACAGCTGCTTTACTTAAATATGCTTTCGGTGGTAGTCTTCGATTTTGCCTATGTCAAAAAAGAAAGAAAAGGTCTGTGGAATACAGTGACTGCAGCCTACTGATGCCGCCGTCCTACTGATGCCGCAGTCAGCTTATTCAACAGCCCTGGGCCGCTGTGACTATAGAGTCCCATGAGAAGATAAAGACGGCATAACAGGCATAAGTCAAACAAGATCACAAAAAAATATATTTTAAAATGCTTCGAGGTGTGGAAAAAACGTTGGTACAAGTAACTAAGAAATATCGGATAGGGTTTAGTTTAAAAGGGGCAAAATAGATAGATGCATGAATAAATAAATAAATAATTCTTCATACTTATTGAACACACGTCGTAAATATGTACATCTATATGCTTTGTGGCAAATCAGAAAAAAAGATATTTATTCAATAGTTTTAAATGCAGAGATAATTCACCAAGCATTGCAATTGACAGCTTGTTGAACTGCTCTACATAGATTAATTATATTTATGATATATTCCAAATTCAATGAAAAATAGATAAATTTGTATAAATGCCAACGACAAATAAATATTTATGCTGGTTTTTAATTGACTCTGAAATATTTTATAAAATATCTACAAACAATGCGCTTTCAGAAAACAAAAGAAATTTCTTTTTCTAAAGCTCTAAACAGAAATAAAATTGTTCACCTAATTTGATGTTAATTACTGCGTAAACTGATTTCAATTGATTTATAAACAGATTATTAATTCGAATAGAAAATCGAATTTTGTGCCAACAAAAGCGAACAAGAATAAAAAATAAAATAATTCAAGCAGCCTCTCTTCCGCCCACTCCACCATTTGCTTTGTAAATGTAAACAATATTTATAATTAGCAATCAAAACATTAATTAAAATGTAGCTACTTTTAATTGAAATCAATTTTAATAGCTGGGCAAAGCACTTTTTTTATATCACCTGCTGCCCGATGCAGGTGCAAAATGAAAATGTAGCTTTCACCCATTTGGACAATTTGTCACGATCTTTTGGTTGAACTCGTGAATGGATAAACCACCAAAAGCGGAAACTCAGCCACAATTCAATTTGATTATTAATCATTTTTTTTTTTGCGCCATTTGAAATGTTTATTTATAATGATGATGCCCAAAAGATGTGGGAAGCGTGATGCCACCGGAAGCGTTTCAACACTGATGGACTCTTTTATTGATTGAAATATTGATTAAAGTAACGACTTTGCTATTTTTTTTTCTTATTTTCCTTTATTTTTGAATATTTACAAGCATAAAAGAATATATCGTTGGCCATTGTAAATTTAAGCGCTGCAACAGCATCTGAACATACACGCATTTATTACAACACATGGAGTACACTTGGAGAAACAAGTATGTTTAAGCTTAAACCAATTTGAAAATTTGCTTAGAAATTAAGCATTTGGTTAACTGAATAGATTAACATATTTTATGTTTCTTGGAAATGTTTAATAAGTAGAACTAACTTTGCAACTCAATATACACAAAACTTTCCTAGAATTTGACCCAAATATAGATAAAAATCTTAGAATTTTTGTTCACCTACAATTAAATTCTTTTAAAATCAATTTGTATGCCCAATACAAATTACTTTTAAAAAAATTATTGGGGGAAAGAAATTTAGATGAAATATAAATTTTGTTTTTTATGGAAGTCAAACTTGTTACCAACCTTTTATCACAGGCAATCTTAGTTCATCCTGGCTCTAATAAACCATCATACTCACTGCACCCAGTTCACTCTATAACTTTTCGCTCAGTGTCAGCCGCAGCCTGAAACCAGAAGCGCCATGCCGTAAAAACTGGGGCCAGCAGACGCACGCCCTCATGACACGCTTTGACATTAAACACGCGGCCATAAACCGAGCCAAGTGTTTGCTTGGGCCCAGTCAAACAAAGAAGAGCTGCTTAAAGCTACGGAAAGCCAAAAGGCAAAAAAACAAAACAAAAATTGAAGGTAGGAAAACGCTGCAGGCACTTAAGCCAAGCGGATTCAACTGTTAATTGCTGATAAAATATGCGCTCACCTGCAGCAGTAGCAACAGCAGCAGCAGCAGCAGCAGCAGCAAAACAAACATATGTGTCTGGCTCTGGCCAACATAATGGGCGCTAAATAATTCCTAGGCAGCGGCACACTTTTATGTGTCGCCTACGCCACGTTCCGCCCCTCGCCCTCGGCGCTCATAATTTATAATTAACTAACTGTTCGCATTGCTGGCAGCTGTCAGCGTAGAAAATTGGCCAAAGGCAGGGCTCAAAAAAAAGCTTTTCCTTTTTTTCTATTTTTTTTATTTTTATTTATTTTTTTTACTTTTTGCAAGCAGCACAATGCGGCGTATGCGTAATAAATCAGATGTAACTTTTTCCATGGCACTTCCGTTGCTCCTCACACACACACACAGAGAGAGAGAGAATCATAGGTAAATGCAACAATAACTGTAAATTGAGCAGAGCTGATTTATCAGGTAGCAATTGAAGCCCATATCCGGTTGACCAATGAGCCAACTCCCCTCCAGGGACTCCGCTATGCAATCAATAAAGAAATACAACTAAATAAAATCATAATAAATGTCTTTTGCATCGTCGGAACTGGCAAAGAATTGAATTAAAATGTCATTAATTGCCATGATATAAACGATAATTAATGGCTTAGAGAATTAATAAAAAGGAAATTAATTAATTGCAGTTCAGCTGAATTTCCAGCATTTTTTCCAAATTTAGTACGTTTTGACAACTAACCTTAGCTATTAACGGTTTATCAGTGACAAGGGTTAACCACAAAAATGTCAATTATAGTTGTTCCCCCGGGATCTACGCTGAGTTTATGAATCGGTACATTAAAATGGGAGCACGGCACGTGTTAACTTCTGACAGCAAACAAGTTGACAGCTGCCAAGCGAAACCGCACGTGAGGTAACACAAAAGTTCCACTTGAAAATGTATTTCAAATACTTTAGCATTGTTACAGTACAGTGAAGCCTTTGGCTGGCTGGCTGGCTGGCTGGCTGGCTGGCTTTCTGCATGACTGCTAAGTCTTCGGGCAAGTACTCAATGCAAAGTCTCCTGTGGATGGCAAACATTGCGCAAAAGTTATTCAAACAATGCAAATGTAAACAATGCTCAAATGCCATCTGAAAGGAACTAACCAAGTGCAAGGCAAGTCTAAACGGAGGCTCATTAAATTGTCTCTTAACAAGTGCACCGAGCGGCAGCTTAGCAAAACAATAAAATAAACAAAACGCGAATGCAGCGCTGTAGACGACTATGAAATACCCTGCAAGCTTAAAATGTTGCAAACGGATGAAAATCTGTAAGTTTTATAAAATTTTATAAAGAAACAAGTAAGAAAACTCTAGTCGGTTGTGCCCGACTAGGAGATCCCCTGAACCCTGCGTTTTAAAATATACTCAGATATGTATTTATTAACGCAGAAAAAATTTAAGCTTGTAAAATTAAAAAATAAATACAACTTTTTTGGCCAGTATCCAAAATATAACAAAAATCGAAATTGTATAAAATATAAATTAATCTAAATACAAAATTTGGAGACTTTAGCTCGAAAGATGTACGAGATATAATTTAATAACTTGATTTTGATAAGGGTTTTAATCGATAACAATAAAACGGGAAAAGTTATCGATTTTTTAAAACAAAATCGATATGTGCGTGCTATACAGGGACCTACAAAAAATTTCAAGTCTCTAGCTCTTATATGTTCTGAGATCGACGCGTTCGTACATACGAACAGACGAACAGACGGCTAAATCGACTCAGCTCGTCTCCTTGATCAAGAATATATATACTTTATGTAGTCTGCCACGCCCCCTTCTGCCTGTTACATATATTTGACAGTTTAGCAAAACCATTATACCCTGATTTCCCATTTTCAATGAGTTCAGGGTATATAAATTACCGTTTTAATATAATTTTTTCAAACTTAAACTTAAAGAAATGTGTAATATATTTTTAAAATATAAAAAAAAAAACAAGTAGTTTCAGGATATAAAAATTAATGTTTTAATATAATTTTTTCAATATAAAAAAAAAAAAAGTTTTAATTTTTTGTTGTTATTTATTTTTATTTATTTGTTTATTAAATTTAAAACTATAATTTAATGAAATATTGAAATTTTATCTTTCGAATCAGCTTTGACTGCTTGTTCCTAGGCGCTCGAATGTTTCTTGAATATTTTCGATATTTTTAGAGTTTATCTAGAATCAAGCAGCATCACTTAATATTGGCTTGAATTTTTCTTCTAAATGAAACTTGTTAATCAAACACAATTTGCTCAAAATTGAACAAAACCAATATACTCTATATCACTTTGTGAGCAGAGTATAAAAAGAAACACTGAATATGGTGCAAGGAGCAACAGATAACAGCACTAAAAGTTGTGTGTGACATGCCAACAAGTTAGGAATTTATATACATATATATAATATATATGTATTTGAGGTTGAAATATACTTACAAAAAAGTTTAGCGACTCGGTCTGGTCTGGGCTGTCCGTGTTGTCCAGCTCCCGAGGTGATGAAATTAGCATTTAACGGGGCAATAGCAATGGCAAATACAAACAGTTAACTGACTTATGTGCACAAATTTTTACACCTTTGCATTTGCAGCACTTCTTCAAACACACACACACACGCACAACAAACTGTTGGTATGGCACGCACACGACTTATTGGCCGCCTCGCAGTTTTTTTAATTGCAGAAAGCGTCTTGATACACAGTTAATTAATTGCTGCGTTTATAGTGCGCACTGTTCGCGTGCTGGGCACATTCGAATTGGCATTTCACATAAACAAATCGTTTCAATTGCGCAAATGATGGGCCCAAGCACATTCCCGTTAAAAAGGCGAACAAGCGAGCAACAAACGGTAAACGGACAGCGGACAACGCTGCCGACCAATTGAAACTGAAAGCGCGAATGTGCGAAATAACGCCAAAGCCTCAAGCAACAGCAAACAGCAGCAACAATTCACATAGAACCTAAAGCAACAGTCGTCTCTGCCGCCATTACGTTGCGTCGCGCACGAACACATAAACCGAACTGAATTGCGGGATTCCGTGACTGGCGTCAGTGGATGACTGAATGGAGATCAGCCGGCAAGCAAAGTTCTGAGCGACACGAAGCTCATGCACGAACGGACGGCTGAACTTCGGCTGCATTTGTTGCATACTCTGCGCAATAGCTAGGACTTTGGCGCCAAAAGCAAGCCAGCTAGGCAACATGCTGCCAAGCATATGTTGCGAAGCGCACTTAGAATGTTGCTAGGCAATGGCTATGTTGCGAGGTCTATTGAATAAGTTCAGCAAAATATGTTTTTAATTGAGGTATATTTAAAGGGAAATGAATAGTATAAGCAAATATGAATAGTAAATGCATATATAAATAAAATATATGCATTTATAAATTAAATATAAATTTTATGCAACGGTTTTATTGAGTGTTTTTGTTGGCTTTCACATGGCAACAATTCCAACTGGAGCTTGATTGGAACTTGCTGCTGGCAACATAGTGTTGCCTTAGACACATGTAACTGAAACATTAGCAAAGGCAAGTGCAAAGAATATTTATAACAACTCTTTAGGTTCAATTTTAATTATCATATTCAGTAGTTACACTATATATATAAATTGTAATTTATGTTGTTTTTATCACACGCACAATCTTTAAATTTCGAAATATAAAAATTCCTACGCGGAAAACCGTTCAAAACTCAACAAAACGTAACCAATTAAAAAGAGAGAAAAAAATGAGCTCTTAACGATGCGACGTCAAGGCCTGAAGGTCAAGTTTTAAAGAGCTGGACAGGGCCAATTGTCGTTAACTTTCAATAACGTGTTAATAAAAGCCTTAAACAAACTCGATTTTTATGCAATTGCAAAAAAGAAAAAATATTATACGTAAAATTAATAAAACATATTTAACTTTAGTAAATTCGAATTTTATTGTCTACAAACAGTTTAACAAACAATTTAACAATTTTTTTATGGAAAGGCAACAAGCGAGTGCAGCTGTGTATATGTGTGAGTCTCTATGTGGGTGTGTGAGCTTGTGGGCGTGTCACGCCATTTAGACTAAGTGGAAGATGCGCGACTGCATTTACTTGAGCTTCTTCAGGAAGTAGCGACTGGGCGGGCCATAGTTGGCAGCGGGCAGATGGCCGGAGGTGGGTGCAGCTGCATCGAGGCCTTGACGCTGCTCGGACTCCTCGACAATGATGGGCGCCATGGAGGGCTCCTCGTTGCCGGCGGCTGTGGCTGGGGGCAAATACTGATGGGCGGGCGCGGCCAGCGTGGTCTGCACCTCCTCGCCGGTGTAGGCGGGTGCTGTGGGCGGGCCGTAAATGGATGAGGGCAGGGCAGCGGGCTGTTCGGGCTCCAGCTCGGGTGCGCTGGTCGTGGGCAGAACATCGGACACATCGCTCATGGGTGCAAAGTCATCGGCGCTGGCCTGACGTGGCTCCATCTCAGCTGGTGGTGGTCCATAGACGGGCACCTCATCCTTCTTGGTCTTGTACTTGATGAAGTAGACCTCGGGCTTGGAGGGCTTGGTTGGTGGCGGTGCTGGAATGACAATATCCTGATCCTGATCGGGCTTCTTGTGCAGCACATAGATCAGCGTCTTCTCTTCGTTCTGTGGTGGTGGTGGCACAATGGGGGCACGCAGCGCTGGAGCCGATGGCGCCTTGATGAACACAATCTTGTAATGCTTCTGCTTGGGTCCCAGCTCATGGTGCACGCGTGGCTGCACAGCATCCTCCTGCTCGAAGTCCTTGGGCGGCACATGCACATAGATGTGCTTGTGCACACGCGTCTCCTGTGGTGCATTGTTGTAGCCGCTGGCATGTTGCACGCCCGACAAGCGATGCGCCATGTTGTATGAGTCATCATAGGAGCTCAGTGGCTCAGCGGCGGGTGCCAGCTGCTCCTCCAGCTGCTGAACGGGTGCCAAATAGTTCATTTGGGGCTGAGCCGCGGGCGGGCCAAAGTTGGCAAACGATTGCTCCTGGGGCAGCGCTTGGTAGATATGTGACGGCGCATTGTGCACTGAGAGAGTGAGAGAGAGGAGGAGGTGGAGGATGGAGATGGAGAGATAAAGTTGAACTCCATTGCAGACTAGAGACACTCACCATTTAATGGCAGCGCACGCTGGCTCTGCTGCTGGGGTAATCCATAGTAGGGCGATGGCGGCTCAGGACGTGCCTGGACAGCGCCCAGCAGGGCGACACAGCCAATGAAGAGCGAGAAGGCGCGCATGGCAAACACTTTGAGTCTTTGGGTCTCTTTCACACTGCACTTAGTACACGTAATCCTTGAATTGTTGAACTGTCGATCGACTGGACAGTTGCTGATTGCTGCTAGCTGCTTGCTGCTTGCTGCTTGCTGATGTTTCGGCTATGGCAAGTGGTTCGATTGGAAAGCGCAAATCTCAACTGATGCCCCACTGAACTCAGCGTCGAGCATTTATATGATTCGATTGGGAGAGCGCAACGGAGAAGCAGTCAGCAAAAGCAAAGACAGCAACACGCTGAGCAGCTGAACTGGCCAAAATCTCATTACAAAAGGCCACAGCCAAAAATGAATTTAATTAAACATCAAAAGCCGCTAACACACACACGCGTGCACACGCACACACACACACGCACACGCACTTGCACAGAGAGCGCGCTGGTTAAAAGAGTTCGAAGCTGGGCAGGAGCTTAACTCTCGAGCTGCCAATGCTGTCCGCTTGTCTTTTGATGTCTCCAAGCGAGAAATTGTACCAAGTTGCAAGCTAAATGCACAGCAACAAAATAACTGGAAAATACATTTATTTACCGCTAATCGAATGACTGGAAATATATATATATATGTGTATGTGTGTGTGCATGTTTGTTGCCAGGGTGGCCTCTTGAATGTTGCCTGAGGCCTGTCGGCGTGGCAACGACACCACCAGCTACGGCTTCCACCAACCTCAAACTCTGGCCTTAAGGTCGTTTAAAAACGTGCCACTTTTTTGCCACATACACTGAGGAGAAGCAGACGCTTCAAAATACAGTCAAGACTAAATTTCTTAAGGCTATACACAAAATTCTTGTTCTAAAAGAATTTTTAGGGAGAGAATTTCAGCGTAAAAGTATTAAAACTTTAAGTGAAAACATTTGTACTTTAATTTGTAATAATATTTATATTTCTAGAATATTATGAAGCATTAAGCCACCAGTAATTAGAAACAGAAAATTACTTTAAATTAATTTTTTTTAATTTTTTTTATTATTATATATGAAAATAAAAAAAAATTTTAAATTATTAAATATATATATATAATAAATAAATTTTATCAATTCTAAGATTTTATTAGTAAAATATAAGAATACCAGATATGAGGAATATGAGGAATTTTTTATATTTATAAATAATTAAATACAAATATCAAACTAATTATAAAAAAAAATATCATATAACAATTTTTTTATATTTCTAAAAATTTGTATATACATATATATAAACAAACTTAATAATTTATTTAGTATTTATTTTTTATTTTTTATAATTATTATTTTATGCAAAAATTACTAAAAACTTCATTGCATTATCAAAGATGCCTAATCATAATCGCCTTTAATTTTTCGCTCAGTGTAATTTCCAAAATATACATATGTTACGGATGCGCAAATAGAGAGAGAGAAAGAGACACACACACACACACGCACACACACAAGCAACCTTCGCCTGAGTGTGCCAAGTGTTATTTTCACAATTGGAGCACACACTCGAAAAAGTTGTCTTGAAAACGAAAGTGACCCACGATTACATACTTGGACTTGGTTGTTCCTACATACACCCCCATTCCTCTCGTCAAGCTGCTTCCATTGATGATTCTTCATTCATGACCCGCTGTGGTTTGCTAGCATCAGCGGGGATTTACTTCTGCTGAAGCTGTAGCCCTCGATGCCCAGCCAAAAACGTTAAGCAAATATTTGTGCCTAACAACAGTTGCTCCCATTTCATTTGAACAGGAAACAGCCGCTTAGGCAAGGCCGTTGCGTATACGCCAAGTGGGCCGGGCGCGCGCTCATCATCAAAACTGTCAACTGGCAACACTTTCAACACCTACAACACAAACACACACGAGCCACGAGCTTTTAAACAATTACGAAACAATGAAAATCAAATCAAATCAAATCAAAAAGTTTTATAATTGCTGCCAAATAAAATTAAGCAGGTAAAAGTAGTTTCTATATAAGAGAGTGATCGACGGCCAGATGCCCTGTAAACTAGTTTGGAGCTGAAATTTAAATTATATATAAATATATATATTCAAAATATTTATAAATAACCTTGCTATACATTTAAGATATTTGGAGATATACTCTAATATGAGATCAGAAATCAATATCTATAAGTTTTATATCTATAATTCTTACTAACCTCATTCTTAAGTCTCAAAATTGCAAGCCTATATAAATTCAGTTAAAATTATAATACCCTTTTAACAGCCACCCTGTTTCCAGGGTATCAAGAAAACTATGAAGCTACCAAAACAAACACTAATTGCTGAAATTGTATAAAGAAAGAGATAGATCGAGAGGGAGTAAGCAGCATATAAATGAGTTTAAGCACTCGAGTCAAACGTAATTGAAGCGCGTCTCTCGTCTTAACTGCGAGAGAAATTGTATTTTGGTATAAACTGTGGCGGCGACAGGCAACAGGTCGACTGCTGCTGCTGCTGCTGCTGTTGCTGCTGCCTTACGTCATCGTCAGCAATTGAAATTGGTGCACTTGGACATGCTGAGGAAGCCAAGTGCCGACAGCGAGCTGTACCAGAGGGAGCAAAAGGTAACAAAGCAGCTGCAACACGAGGCGATCGCGTTGCGACATCACTAACAAGGCGCTGGGCAGGAGGGGGGCGGGGCAGGTGTCTGCTGAAAATCAGGTCACCTGTGCAGTAGCTGCCGCCGAAGTGGCAGCCAACGGGGCGAGTTTTTTTTGTCTTTGTCTTTGGGATCTCCACATTGGCATTGCCTGCACTTAGCCCGACTTATTGGCATTTGCGTTTGCCCTTCGTTCGATTTGGCCTGTGAACGTGTGTGCCAGGTCATCTCATTTTATTTTGTTGTTTTTCTGTTTTTCTGTTTTGGTGGGTATTTCCACGAGGGATTTCTAGCAGCTTAAAAATAGACTGATGCTCTGAAGAATGCACTTGAGCCGGCGTTGTTGCCACTTGTTGCACTCAAGTGCCACCTGACTGTTCACAAAAAAAATTTGTTGTCTATCATTGCCACAGCATTTCGTTGTCTCTATGTCTACTATTGTTATTGTTGTTGCTGTTGTTGTTGTTAGTGAGGAAGCCAGGCGATGGTTTGGAGGCCCCGTCATTGAGATGCGACCCTACAAGTCGATTAGTTGGTCAATGCCTCCAAAGTCAGCTCGTTCAAAGATGCCAAAAGTGGCCCAGTCTGCTGTGTGCTGTCCGCAGCTATATTCAGCTAATAGAATCCAAAGAGGCCTTATCAAGGATTTCTTCGCTCAAGGTATGAGATCCATAGATATACTTCAACCAACTGTGTTGCTTTAATTGCTTGTTAAACAATTTTCGAACAAATTATTTAAATACTTTTTAAGTTTTTTTTTTTAAATTTAAATTACTGATAAAAAAAATTTACATAAATATATAAACAAAAACATTTTGAAAAGTTTTAAATTATTAAAAATAAGTTTTTCATAATTTAAGAAAAACTTATTTTTAATAATTTAAAACTTTTCAAAATATTTTTTTTAAATGAATGTAAATTTTTTTTATTATTTATTAAATATTTTAATTTTTTCAAATTATTCTTTTTATTATTTACATACATTTTATAAATAATTTTAATAAAAGTCATTATTTATTAATTACTTTTCATTTCTTTTTTTGTTATTTATAATATAAATTTAATATTATTCTATAATTTTTTATCTGATAATATTTTATATTCTTTATATATTTTATATATTGTTTATTATTTTATATTATTATTATTTTAATTTTACATATAATTTTAAAATTTTATATATTTTACTTTTTTTATTATTTTATTATATTACTTATTTTGCCTATTTTGAACTTTTGCAATTATTTTTAAAGATTTCGATCGCATCAAATAATATTATTTAATTTTTATTAATTTCACTTTTACCACAAAAAGCAAAAAAATAAAAACAAACGAGTAAAAAATAATCAAAACCGTGGCAAAGTGTGTTACACATTTAAATGCTTCAACCTACATTAAACAAATTATGACAATTTGTAAATGAGTGTCATGAACGCCTTCAGCGCATCGCAGGCACCGCCGCGGCCGCGGCCGCACCGTTGCCATCGCAACCACTCGACACAGGAGGCACAACTTGAGCCGACGCGTCGCGTCGCGGCGTCTGCGTCGATGCAAAGCAAAACCAAAATATTTGTTGACAAACCGTTCGAGCAAATTACTTAATGGCTTAGCCAGATAATGGCGATAATGATGATTGAAGCTGATAATGATGGCACAGGTAGCTGCTCAGCTGGAAGCTGACGGCGTCTCTCTGTGTGTGTGTGTGTGTAGCCCAGTTTAAATTTATTTAAGTATTCCATTTAAAACACATTAATTTGAACATTGGCTATTTGCTACTTTATTTTTTGCTGGTTTGTACAAAAATTAGGCCTGCAAATGAGAACAAGAGTTATCTAGTCGGGAGTGACCGACTAGCAGATACCCCGAACACCCATTATACCCTCTTCAACATGCATAATGGGCGTTAATATGGGAAATTACTTGTTGAATAATTTGTTCTATTTGGACTCTCTTAATCAAGGCTGAGCGCAATAGTGGCAACTATGATTATATATGTATATTTATATATATAATATGTATTATTATAATCCACAATTTATTCTTTAACCACTCATTATATCATAGCTTTACTCTATATCATTTTTCTTTTATTTAAATTTAGCTAAAAATTTATTTTTTAAATTAAAAATAAAAAAATTCTATTTTTATAACATCTTTTGTCACAATTACATTTATTTCCCTCTTTATTTGTATTTCGTTTTGTAAGTCTATCTACATTATTTGCTTAACTTGATTTCTGTTTTCCAATGACCTTCAATCAGTGTGCGACGTCTCCAGCGATTATCTTGTTAATTAACGCTCAACACCGAACGATTTGAGCTTCGTTTTTTTTTTTGTTTTTATTTATATTTTGTGTTGTTTTTTTTCTTCTATTTGTGTCTATTCATGTGAAATAGACATTTTGCCGAATGGAGCACAGTGGGCGGCTGGGCTGGCTAACCCACAGACCGAATGGCTGTCGAGCTATGCACAAGGTCGTCCAATTTGACGCTAAGCGAGCGCAATCGCAATTATCGAGCAATGTCTTATATAACGTATACGACCCGTAGGAAGTAATTTAAATTGGAGTTACACGAGTGCTGCTTCTTCATTTCATTTTTTGTAACGCCCACCTGCTACAGCGCTGCTTAGCAATTGGTGTGTCGATGGGACAGGTGGGTGGGTGGCTGGCATTTGTGTGGCTTGCAGTGGGTGCAGTGCTGATGTCATGTGGGGTATCCATGGCTCTTCAATTACAATGAATAATGAGTATTAATGGGCGCTGACTAAAAGGTCTTAGCCTTCAAATTGACCAGAAAACTCTAATGAAACTCTAAGGGTATATATATAGGCCTGTTTATTTTCGAGCATGTCGTTAAAGTGGAAACAAGTAAATGGTTTAGTGGAGCTTGAGTTCTTGATGATTTCTAAGCTTATACACTTAACAAAAAAAAAACCGAAATAAAATTTAGATTTCAAATTAATTTATATAATTTTTAATAAATATTTTTTTATTTTTTAGTCATTTTTGGCAACTAATAGTCGCATTCTTTAAATTTATTTTTAATTTATATAATGTTTTAAAGTCAATTTTATTTATTTTTCAATTTTTACAACTAATTTTGTACACTTTAGATTTCAAATTAATTTCTAAACTTTTTTATAAGTCATTTTTATCAATTAATATTCGCATTCTTATAACTTAATTTTAATTTATATAATTTTTTAGTCAATATTATATTTTTTTAAAATTTATTTTGAAATTTTTTACAACTAATTTAATATATTATCAATTTATTTAGCAATTTTTCCAACTCATTTTAACATTTTCACATATTTTACTAATAGTTAAAATCATTTGTTTCCTGTGTACTTTCGTCTCAGATCAATACACTTTAATGGCCTAAGGTGACGCATATCTTGGCTAGAAATGCCATTAAAAAAGTCGAAAGTTCAGAAACCTTCTGCAAATAATTACAATAATTAAGAGAAGCAACATGAAAAAAGTAATGAAAACAAAAACAAAAGAAAAACAATAGAAAGAGAAACATGGCGTAATTAGGGAAAGAGACAACATTGACATTGAATTATAATGCCGCGTGCAGGGTAACAAAAATAATAATGAATAATTGTGGTATGAATGCAATGAGTGCGTAAATAAAGTGAAGTAAAGTCAAGTAAATAAAGATCAACAAACACGCACAAAGCCCGGTTTTATTTGCTGCCCACCAAATTACAAAGACCACAAAAACTGAAACCACAAAAAGGAAAGAGTATAAAAAGTACAGGTGGGCGGCGGGCAAAGCACAACAAATCAATGAATGCAACAAAAGACAGCAGTAGCAACAACAGTTAACGCCTAGGCGTACGGGGCGTGGCACACACACACACTCACTCTCATTGAGGGACTTTAATGCCTACAAAGCCTGACACGCACTTACAAATCGATTTGTTTCGCTGACGTATCTCATGGATGCCGCCAATGCCAGTGCATGAATATCTGCAACTCACTGTTGCTAGCTGTGTGTGCGTGCTCAAGTGTGTGTGTGTGTGTGTGTGTGTGTGTGTGTGTGTGTGTGTGTGTGTGTGTGTGTGTGTGTGTGTGTGTGTGTGTCATGTTTTATTGAGTACAATGCCTAGTTAAATACTGTTGCCGCCGCAATTTGTATCTCGCACTTTGTTTATTTATGCTGTCATCTGCTATTGTTTGGCGCTAAGAGTGCACCTCCCGCTTGCCTTGCCTGTCCTCAAACAGCCACAATCTGCCAGCCACACACACAGACTCACGCAGCAGCATTTTGTTAGCCATTTGTAGTCAATCACAACATTTGCTGCCGCAAACTTTGCATTTGCCATTCAGTTTGTGGAGTCCCAAACGAATTCGCATGTCAGCGCTTGGGCTCTTTGACTCTTTTTTTTTTGGTTTTTGGGTTCGTTTTGACTCTCGACCATCATTTGTGTTTACCCTGGCGGCTTAACTGGCAATTAAACATGTATTTGCTGGCGCTTTGCCACTAAATCGCATGCAACGCCCCCCATTTACCCCCGTTTCCCATTTGGAGGACTTAGTGGCATGCGCCTAGTCGAGTGTGCAAAAAGATTTATGTGCGAGTTTTATGTGCATTTATCTTCAATTAAAAAATTTGTTTTTTTTTGTGGGCGCACTTGACGCATACGCGATATGGTCAAGTGCATAAATAAACTGGATGTAGACCATTAATAAATGCGCTTAAGTGAATAGCAAGTGCAGCAAATGTTTGATCAAATTGACATGCAATTTAACATTTAGTTAAGCTTCATTTGCTTAAACTTTAAGATGCTTTTAAGATAACATTATGTTACACAGCTAATAGAAGTTCCCTGCTGTTAAAAGTTAACAGTTACTTAATCCAACTGTTAAGTATTAGCTGATTTCATCTGATTGTCAAAAACTTAACTGGCAGTTAAAATAAAGTTGGTTTTCTTAATAGTTACTTTATCCAGCTGTTAAGTATTATCCGATTTCATCTGATTTTCAAATACTTAACTGGCAGTTAAAATGAAGTTAGTTAACTTAATAGTTACTTTATCCATCTGTTAAGTATTATCAGATTTTATCTGATTGTCAAAAACTTAACTGGCAGTTAAAGTGAAGTTGGTTTACTTAATAGGTATTTTATCCAGCTGTTAAGTATTATTTGATTTCATCTGATTGTCAAAAACTTAACTGGCAGTTTAAATGAAGTTATTTAACTTAACATTTCTTAGTAGTCAAAAGTTAACATTTGATCTTTCCAACTAAAAGTTAGATTTATTTTTAAATAATTCAGAATATTTTTTTTAATATAATTTTTTTTAAATTTTTATTAATATTTTTTCTGACTTACAGTTAAAACAATTGTAAAAATCTTTTATATTTCATTCATAAACATTTTTCAAGGCTAAATGCGATACTGTAAAATATGTAAAATGGCGCCATCTAGGTGTCACGTTTGTGCAGCTTATCAATAACTCAGCTGTTGCTTCGTCTTCTGCTCTTACTAACTACCTTGAACAAGTTCAGTGCAAAAGCTTTCCCGCCGAACCTCAAAGAAGCCAAAGAAAATAAACAACACAAAGACGAAGTGAAAAGATTGTACAACAAAAAAGTAAAACACAATAATTCACAAAATGCGGCCAGTTATCAACTGCAGTTCCGCACGAGAAGATCCGCGAGCAGACGTAGCAGCGCCTGTTAACAACCAAAAGCAAAAAACAAAAAAAAATAATAATAACTGGGTTAAAAAGTTGAACTAAATAAATAGGTCTGAGGAAATATGGAAGTATTAGATGACGACGACAAATACAGCGAGCAGGTGAGTCTGATTGTAGCTTATCTCGTCACATACTCAAATACAAATGCTATATATACTCTGTAGACAATGCAAATAAGAGTATATTTGGTTATATGATATTGTCATAATTCATATTTGTTGCATGTTGCATCAGTATATAAATATTTGATTGTTGATTAAGCTGATCAACTGCTATAGCAGAGTATATCAAATTCAAAAACTACAGCTGCAAACAGAGTATCTCGCAGCAGGTAACATCCCAGCTCAATTTATATTTCTGTAGCTCATTCTGGTGCAACAGAATCTGCGCTCGATGCCTGCTGAGGTGGTGCAGCGCTATGCGGAGATTACGGAACACTTGGATTTGAGTCACAATTGTCTCAAGGATCTCTCGTGGCTGGCAGAGTTTGAGCAGCTGCGTTATCTGGTGCTGGATGGCAATCGACTGCACGAGTCGCAGCTGCGCACGTTGACGGTGCCGCTGCCGCAGCTGGAGGTGCTCATGTTGAACAAAAATGAGGTAATGTGGCAAGTGCATATGCTCGCTTCACAATGTTTATAGGGTATGTCAATTGCAGTTCAGTGATCTGGCAGCAACAATTCGGCTTATCAGGCGACTTTTTCCCAACATACAATACCTAAGTCTCCATGGCAATCCCATTTGCCCCGACGGCCTCCACTTGCAGCCCTTCTCCAGCTACTTAGATTATGATTATGCCTACTACAGGTGGGTAAATCAATAAATTATGGATAAGCAATTCAAATTATTTTGTTCATTTATTTTTAGCAATTTTATCGCACAATCGCTCGAAAAGCTGAAATTTCTAGATCACGCACTGGTTAAACGTTCCTTCACCTATGAGAGCTTTCCCATCAAGCGATACGGCAGAGCCGACAGTTCACCTGTGAGCACAACAAGACTCTAAAGAAACGAGAAGCAAAATTACCTTATTTACTTGACTTCACTGATAAAATCTCAATATTATATTGTTCATATACATACCTGTATTTTTATAACCAGAAAACAACTTTTAGCTATGACCAGCACCCATTATTGTTGATGAAAGCTCAAGCTGTGAGCTTTTATTGGCAGGCGAACAGGCGCATAAAACATAAAGCACAAAAAATATTAAAGCAGAACTAAGAAATACCACGCAAAATTGAGAAAAAGTTTAACTAAATATGATTTAAGCAATTGTTAAAGTAAGCAAATAAAATTTATGCTAGCTGATGATTTAAATTAGGCTTTTAATAGGTTAAAACTAGGGGTAAAAATAGGCGAATGAATACCTTTATCTTATATATTTAATCAGTTAATACATAAAAATATTATTTACAAATAAAACACCAAAATATTTACACATTTATAAAACAGAACAAAATAAAATACATTTGAAAACTATCTCTTGCTTTTGGCTTTACAGGGTATACGCATATATAAACAGTAGACAGCTTTTGCACACATATTTTCAGTTCGCCTTTCGCCGGCCGGCAAAACAGATAAAGAAGGACAGCAGCAAAGCGTGACAGCGATAAAGGCGAAGCATATGAGAATAGGCAGCTATAAAACGCATATAGAAAACGAGATCAGCTTCAGTTTATTGCGAACGCTCAAGAACTTAACTTGTGCAGGCTTAATTAATAGCAGCTCGTCTCAATATGGCAAATTCCACAGCGCAGCCCAAGTACACAAAGGTAAGTAAACAGCTGTGTGTATATATAGTATATACATATATAGTATCTATAGCTGATGCATATATATATATGAATATATATGTATGTATATAAACAAAAATAACGAGTGCAGAATATCAATTACATGACTAGAGTTAGCAGCAAACGGTGCAGTTAGTTGGCGAAGCTTGGGTCCTTGAACTGCAAGTATTATAAACAAAAAAAAAAATGTGTTTTATATTTTTTTATTAAAGTGAAAAGAATGCAGCTTCAAATCTAATTGATTTTGCTTTTATATTTTAAAAAAAAAGCCTGTTAAAATATATGAAAACTTGTTTTTGTGTCGCAACATTCAAGAATTTGAACGTGTTTACATAGAGCTGCTATTCATGTCTGTATATATTGTATAATCATACAATATCAAGTATATTATATATGTGTGTGAGCTACAGCGCGATATGTTTTAAATAATTGTGTTGATACGCTTAATTTGTTGATAAAGTTAATTTGCTGTGGACCCATCTGGCGCTTTATCAGTTGACACTCACTATGAAGCACTCTTCAAACATAAGTGTAATACAGACACTTTATATATGTATACTAGATAGACTAGACTTGTATATGCAGATAATATGTATGTGTATATATAGATAATTATGTATATGCCTGATATGAAAATATTATAGTATATACATACATACATTATTAACGCTTACTAAATTTTTTAAAATTTTAAGTTAAATGAAATATAAAGTTTATATATATGTATACTATTAACTAAGTCAAAGCTTCATTCTGTCCATAGAATCCATATAATATATGCAGTACTTAGTTATAAGAGCTACAACTGCTCACTTTGGTATACATAGAGATATAGAGATATAGATATAGAGATATAAAAATATCTATCAAAATAAAAAGAAGAAGATAACTAAATACATTGAGCCAATGAATGTCTTCGCATAGCAGCAACTTTTAAAGCTAATAAAAATATTAATATAGTGAGAAAATAATCAAATATGTTTTTGATTATTATCTACTTAATAAACTTTATTTTACAAAAAAAAAAAATGTTATCAATATATTGATTAGTTTAAGAGTTACAACTATCACTACAGTATACCACATTTAAATTGCTGAAAGATTTTTTATAAAGCTTAAAATTGTATTTATTTATTTAAATATTTATTACAAGCTATATAAAAAAGGCAAAGCTTGCCAGCTGCTGAGGTCTTCAACTTGCTGTGATTATAATTTAGAATTAGCTTTGCTTTTTTCAAATTCTAAAATTTGTAAGTGCCGAAAGTGAAGTAGTAAGTACAGGTATAGCTTGATCTTCTGCAGATATATGCAGAGAAGTGTAGAAAATAAGAGATACGAGTTTAATATATGATTCTATATATGTTTATAATATAGTATGATATATAGTACACATATCTACTGTAGTATGATATATAGTACACATATCTACTATAGTATGATGTATAGTATACATATATAATAAAGTATGATATAGCATAGAATATACTAGATGCTCAAGATATATGTAGATCCTGTCAAGGTTTTCTGCAACAAGTTTTTCTTGAGGCAGATTGCGACGTGAAATAATATTTTTCCAGACTAAATTATCAAGCAGATTTGAATTTACTTAGTGGATGATAAACTGAATTCTATTTTTAATACCTTTAATATTAGTAAATTGCCATAAAGAAAGTTTTAAAGAATACAAATTGAAGCACCTTTGCTTTGCTCTTATTGAATATAACAACAAAAGATCAACTGCAAAAACTGCACTGTGAAAAAGAATAAAAAATTGATAAATAGCAGAGTCATCTCTGCTCCTTCTACTACTTGAACACCCTGATCTCTTGAGCTCTTTACAGGGCATTATCTCAAGTTTTCACTTGTTTACACCATTCCACAATATATTGTAGTAGTACTTAAACAGCAAGTAATCATATAATTATTATACGGCCTGCGTGGGGCACTGATAATGACCAAGTTGATAAGAGGCCAACGCAATATTAGATTAGTTGCGCTCACGTCAACAAGCAGACTAGATAGTTGAATACCCTGTTTATTGCAGCTTAAATATTGGCATGAGCTCTAAATGATGCTTTTGTGAGTTGCACTTGATATGTTAAGTGAACATTTACACAATCACAAAACTTCACTTTAGCAAATTGCCTTTGACAATGTGAGTAATTGTTGAAGTTCATTTTATGAATTCTGTTTCGAATCGAGATTGGAATTTCAATTGTATTCACATTGAGCGAGACTGTCGCGTGTTCTGACTGACTGACAACTCGTTAATTTAGCAAGGGGCAAAGGTCGCTGATGAAGTGGCGCAAATTAGTGGCACGTCAGGTGGGGCAGCTGCCAGTGGGTTGCTATAGCTACAGCTCCAGCTATGAGCACTGCCCACCTGCCTACAGTGAGGTAAACACTTTGACGAGCACTGAACCTATATATGCCATCTCCACTTGCAGTTGTTCATCAACAATGAGTTCGTTGACGCGGTATCCGGCAAGACTTTTGCCACCCAGAATCCGGCTACAGGCAAGGAGATCATCCAGGTGGCCGAGGGCAGCAAGGTGAGTCAGCAAAGCCATTGCAAATGTTTCGTTATCTAAACTGTATTCCTCCTAGGCTGATGTGGATCTAGCTGTGGCTGCTGCCAAGAAGGCCTTCCATCGTGGCTCCGCCTGGCGTCAGATGAGTCCATTGCAGCGCACAAATCTGATGAACAAGTGAGTGGATCTGCCTTGGACTCTATTCCCTTACATAAGCCCCTCTCTCTCTCTCTTGCAGACTGTGTGAGCTCATGGAGCGCGACAAGCACTTCCTGGCCAGCATTGAGACTCAGGACAATGGCAAACCCTATGCTGAGGCGCTCTTCGATGTGACCATCTCGATTATGACGCTGCAGTACTATGCTGGCTGGACGGACAAGTTCTTCGGTGATACGATACCCGCTGGTGGTTTTATTGCCATGACACGCAAGGAACCAGTGGGTGTGGTGGGTCAGATTATACCCTGGAATTATCCATTGTTGATGTTGGCCTGGAAGTGGGGTCCCGCCCTGGCCGTCGGCTGCACCATTGTCATGAAGCCTGCGGAGCAAACACCGCTCACAGCCCTCCATATGGCTGCACTTGCCAAGGAGGCGGGCTTTCCAGCTGGTGTCATCAATGTGATAAACGGCTTTGGACCCACGGCGGGCGCTGCTATCAGTGAGCATCCCGACATTGCCAAGGTGGCGTTCACCGGCTCCGTGGACATTGGACGCATTGTGATGCAGGCGGCAGCCACATCCAATCTGAAGCGCATCTCCCTGGAGCTGGGCGGCAAGAGTCCAGTCGTTGTATTCGAGGATGCCGATAGTGAGTATTCCATGAGCTAACTATGATAACTTTTATTGAGCTGGATTGTCTTACAGTTGACTATGCCGTGGACACCACCCACGAGGCGCTCTTCTCCAATCATGGCCAGAGCTGCTGCGCTGGCAGTCGCACCTATGTGCACGAGAAGATCTACGACAAGTTCGTGGAGAAGGCAGCTGCCAAGGCCAAGGCACGCACCGTGGGCAACCCCTTCGACGAGAAGGTGCTGCAGGGCCCACAAATCGATGAGGAAATGATGACCAAGGTGCTGGGCTACATTGAGAGCGGCAAGCAGCAGGGCGCCAAGCTGCAGGCTGGCGGCAAACGCATCGGCAATGTGGGCTACTTCATTGAACCCACCGTTTTCTCCGACGTCAAGGACGATATGCGCATTGCCCAGGAGGAGGTAAGCCAGAACTAAATTCCTTTCCTCTCAACAATTATTAACCTGATTTGCTTTTAGATCTTTGGACCCGTTCAGTCCATCTTCAAGTTCAGCTGCATTGACGAGATGATCGATCGGGCCAACAGTGTGCAGTACGGCCTGGCCGCCGGTGTCATCACCAACGACATCAACAAGGCCATGAAGTTCGCCAATAGCGTGGATGCCGGCTCCGTTTGGATTAATTGCTACGATGCCGTTCTGCCCCAAACACCATTCGGTGGCTACAAGCACTCTGGCATTGGTCGCGAACTGGGCAAGGACGGGTTGGACAACTATTTGGAGACAAAGACCATCACCATGAAGCTGCTCTAAGCAGGTGGGAACACTTTTTGTATTTGGAATATTTGTATTTTATTTGCACCTTTCGGTTTTGTGGTTAGACTATTGCATTTCCATTAAAACTATGCTTCGACAAACTAAACACGATTATTATTATTATTATTATTATTATTATATAAATTAAAACGAGGCACGAGTTTACTTAGCTTAGGCTTAGTTAATATCATTGAATTGTTCGAAACCTTTTCTGTTTTTTGTTTTTTTTTGTATTTCAGCAGACAGAGAGCTGGAAATTTGTAATATTCTTGCAGAGAATTAGCTCGATGAAGCAGTGAAAAATATGTAAATCTGGATTTATTATAAAAAAAAATTATTAAAGCGTGGCAGTTGGCGTCTTAGTGAGTTACTAAGGAATGCAAGCAATTTTTCCTATGAAATTAAGAACTGATTACTGCTATGGCAACAAAACAATATAATAAATATCATGGTTTCAATGTTGATAAGTAGACCGCCTTCATAAAGAAAGCTTATCGCATTTTGGCAGTAGAATAGGCTAATTGATATTGTTTTATGCTTCCCAAATGGGTCGAATGGGTAAGAAAGTTCTGCAAGAATATTTGAAATTCGGCATGCCGAAGCTAACTCTGTTTGCTAGAATTTGTTCTAGTTCTTCCCTTTTAAGCTCTGCTTTGTTCGCTAAAAGCATCGTATAAAAATAAAACCTGAGATTTCTGATGTGCTTTAACTTGTGACAATGTCAAGGCTTAGGCCACAGTTGCTAAATGTGTTTGTTGCTGTTGTTGTTCGAGCAGTGGCACGTTGATATCGCTGAGCCGTGACTTGGCGCTCTGGAAATCCTCCTCGGACTTGGGTCTCAGCTGCTGCTTGTGCTCAGGACTGCACTGCAGCACCTCCGTATAGACTGGCTGTATGGGCAGCGGACGATCGAACATATCGTCAATGTCAACCAGCTGAAAATCGATGGCGAATATATAGCGCAGCACCATGATCAACAGAGCCAGCAACCACAAGAGCATGCTGATGATATAGCTACAGCGAAACAGATCCAGATATGCATCATGTGAGACGCTGTGTTCGTGTATGCGCGGCCGCAGCAGGGCAATGGCATCTCCACAACTAGAGTTAGAGATTAGATAATCAGTTAAGTCAAGCTCAAAGCTCATCTTGGGACTCACCTAATGGCCAAGGGATTGCTGAGACCCTGCCGCAATTGTCCGCACAGACGTCGCAAATAGCCATTGGTCAGTATCGTATAGGCTACGCTGCCCACACTCATCACCGAGAAGATCGCTATGGAGGGCACGACAATGCGCCAAGGCTTGGGCAGGACACTGTAAGCAATTGGTATAGGAATATGAAAGTTGGGTATGGACTATGATATACTCTGTTCACAGCTTGGGAGTGCGAATTTTCGGTAAATGCCTGACAACTTGGTTGTATCCGACTATGAGATACCCTGAAGCCAGCGTCAATATGCCCTGTCCTCAGCATGGCAGTTGATGCTGATCATGATTATATAATCAAAAAACCAATATACCCTATTTACCCTGCTTGATTAAGTTCACATTCTTATAGATCTTTCTTCTCATGTAGGAAACTCGCCCAAGCTCAACATCTGACTCGCCTAATCATGACCAGATGTTCAGAAAAATTATTGCTCAAAACCAATATACACCTTTTCACTTTCCGAACAGAGTATTCAAATTAAAAACAGACTTTTAGTAAATATTCAATCTTACGATGTTTTCTTGTTGCCCGTTTGATAGATGAGACACATGGCCGTCCAGATAATGGCCACGATTTCCGATATCAGTGGAAAGGCATAAACAAATTGAGCGCCAATGCCGCTACTCCAGTGCGTGGCATGTGTATCTATAGACTCTGCAATAAACATAAACATTATGGACTCAAGTACTCGATACTCTTCTGCTCCACTTACGGCTAGCCAGAAATTTGAGATCCGCTTCAACATTGGGCACAATCTTGGGCGGTGCATTTGTTGTGGTTGCAGCATGCTCCTGCGCCCGCTCCTGTTCGCTGACCAAACGTGCTAACAGCGGCGCATTGTCCTTTGTCTCGTAGATATGTTCGAATTTGTATTTTGGCTTTTTCGTTTCTGTCAAGAAATAATTCTTTCTTATCTGCAGTTAGGGTATACGTGAGTCTACTTACGGCTGTCGCTCTTCAGTGGTTGCGGCATTTCATTGAATTCATGCGGCAGCTGTCCCAGCTTCTGCAGATCCTGTTGGATAATCTCTTTGCTTTTCTCATTCATTTGGCCATAGTCGCGATCCTTAAACATTAGTTTGGCACTGATGATTCCCTGATTGAAATCGCCGGACAACATGTGCAAGGAAATACTCCAGATAATGGAAAATATGGCCACCAGCACCATGAGACATATAACGATGTCTAGGAAGAGAAAAAAGAAGGAAATTTGTAAATAGATAAGCAATAAATTATTTAGAGAAATAATAAATCATATATATAGTACCATATTTAATAATAAATTTATATATGTTTAAATATAATATATAATAATACTTGTATATATAATTCAGTAGTAAAGCTAAGATATCTTAAAACATTTTTTAACTAACAAAAATTCTCTGTTGTGTTTAATTTACATTTTATTTCTTGAAGTAAAATGATTTTTAACAATTTCTAAATAAATAAAAAATAAATCTTTTATAGAAATAATACACTCAAAAGACAGTAGAGTTGATAATAATATAAATATATAATATAAGTAATAAAAATAAAATAACGTAAACAATTTTTGAGCATAAACAAAAATACTAAGAAATTTTATTTATATTTTATTTTTGAAGCTCAATGATTTTAGACAATTACTTTATCACTCTCACTCTTTAAAACCTTAAGATATTTTTATTAAATTTTATGTTAGCATTAAAAATAAATCTGATTACTTCACACAATCACGTCTCTGAACTCGAACTGTTTGCATTTTAATTGCCCAATCATCAGCCAAGTTGAGTTTCCAATATATGCAAAACAATTTCATCTATATATGCCCAATATTTTTTGATTTATTAGATTCTATTACAACTATATTAAGGCGAAGGTTGCTTATTTCTAAAATCTTGTGAACATAGCTGATATTTTTGGTTGGACTTAACGGAAGATGATAAATTATTGCGCATAGCTGGCGAAACATCACGCACGAAGCATCGTTTACAATAGCAGAAGGTGGAGCTGTGGATAGACGTGGCGGCGTCTCTTTTTGTATACATATTCGTAAATTTACTAGAAGACATTGTGAAAACATACGCACACATTTACGAACATACACAGTCCATAAACTAGCTGGCCAGAGTTTATATTGGAGGCATGATATCATGGCAGATGTTGTATGGCTTGGTTAACGAGCCACGAAAACAATGAAACACTAATGTCAGTATGCTCTAGCCGAAAGATACCCTATAACAGGCTGCTCTAAGCGATATTTATCGATAGTAGAGAAATGGTAAATGCTAGTTAGCTAACCAAGAAAGTAATATGAAATGTGTATTCATTCAAAGTTGTAGCTCATTCAGTGATGCTTTAAGAAACTTATTTCAAATTGAATATTTATCGATATTATAAAAAATTGAAGCAGTTTTTAAGAAAAGTGTAAACCTTTGCTGACTGACAAAGTAACAACTTAAACTGCTGTTATATTATCCTAATAAATCTAGAGAGTAATTCCAATAATTTCAACTGCTTTATAATATATATATACTTGTAATATAAAAAATATAATATATATATATATAAATTTTTTTGGGAACGAAAATAAATACTCTTGCCTGTTACATTCTCAATGCCTATATACCCTGTACAATCACATATTCAATGGGTATTACGATAGCAACAACAACATGACAGCATTTGGCGATGACGTAGAAATTAGCGACGAAGCTGCTCAATAAAATCCATTTCAATTGATGCTAAATTTCCGACACGCCGAGTTCACAGACAAATGTTAAAACGCCGAGCGAAATGAATTTAATGAAACGAAATGTTCAGGCAGTCAAATGAGAAATGCATTGTGGCTAAAAGTCAACAAACATATTTACGAATTGAAATATGTGTACGATCATTAAAGTCCAAATGAAAATGTGGCGTTTTTTTTTCTGGTATACTTGTTCGCTTATGTGAATGAGAGTATATGGGTTTTGTGATTCAAATATTGAATGAATATATTTTTAAGATACTTGGATAAGTTAAGAATTGAAGCATGAAACAAAATTATTTTTTTAAATATTAAAAAAAAAACACCTTGAAACAGCGATAAAGTTCTAAAGTGATCAAATCTTTCAAAGAAGGCAACTTAGGGGGTATTTAATGATCTATTTGAAAACATATTGCAGCACTTACTCTGAGCGAGTATTACGCAGTCAGTTTCTGGTCAATTCATTATATTTGTTAATAAATTTGCTGTCTCACCATATGTGGAAATTTTTTTTAAATTTTATATTTAAAGCCATTTTTATGATTCGCAAGGATTAATGCAAAATCATAAACTCAATAGCAAATAGACTGATATATAATATATGCAAGTGCGCACATGACTTATGAATAACGACTAATGAGTAGGCTTCATGCACAATTGAACGCATAAATTAGAAAAGTTTGCATCATTTTGTGTTCAAATTCTAATGCATATGGTTTCGGTTCCAGTTATAGTGTTTGTAGTGTTTGGCTGGGTTGCAGCAAATGACATCATGCCCCATCTCCAGAGTTGAGTTTGCTCTTGCCGCCAAGAGACTGGCGAGGGGCTGGGCATTTGGCCATTTAGTCAAAATGTTAGCCCAGAGTCTCATTAGCACCGCGGGCAACTACTATTTTCGGTCCGGCAAATTGTCGATTTGTGTAACTGAATATGGCTCATGGGGGCCAGACGATGGCGTAATGCCATAAAGCGAGTTATAAATAAATATTACGGCTCGAAACTCGATATGAAACAAAAACAGAATCCAAATCAAGTATTGCTTCGATTCACAAGATGCCAGCTGTGCGCCTTATATACACAGAACTAACAAATAAACCACATAATTTCTGGCCGAGCCCTAAGCAGTCTAGAGCTTAACGAGATGTTGCCATCATCTCAGCCGGAAGCTACTTCAACCTATTTGCAATTGGCTTTTATTCTGTTGACTTGAACCACATGGCGTATGCGCATTTCTCTTTTATGAACTGCGCCCCCACACACAGCACTTGGCCCCATTAGCTGCACAACTTAATTGTTTATTAATATTTCAACAAGCACAAACAAATAGAGCCAAACGTCAGAGCCACTAACAGAAAATGAACCAATAAACGGCGGGCAGCAGCTGCAGGAGGGCAGCTTCAGGTGCTGTGGAAGATGCTACCGTTCACTACCCAATTAGCGTGCAAAAGCAGAAAAATTAACACATTTGCCAATGCCTTTAGGCCAATTTAGCACCTAAAACTATTTGCTTACGCAGATTGTAAGGCTAATAGAGTTTATGTAAATGCCAGATGTGGACTAAATGCTTGAGGCCCTAAGCCAGAATTTGAGCAGAATTTGTGCACAGATTTGTAGAGATATAAATATGTTTATACTCGTATGTATGTAGATATATGTATGTATATATATTTGTGTATATATATTTATGTATATATATATATATATATTTGTAGTGAAGTTTATTAAAAAAAATTGCTGACTTCAGAATCTATTCAATGACATATGACACATACAACTGTGTTCACAAAAATAGTAGTGCGACTGAAATGTTGCAGAGCAAAATTTTGTGATAAATATTTATATATAAATATAAATTTTTTGTAAAAACAATTTAAATATATATATATGTGTTAATCTTAATACTCGTTTCAAATTGTTTTCAAAATATTATGTTGATAAGAAAATTTTGCTGTCCAGCATTTTAGTGGCACTACTATTTTTATGAACACCGTTCGAGAACACTTTAAATGGTAGAAGCATCAGATTTTATGTACATATATATGTATGTATATATACATATAAAATATATCAAATTTATATCAAATTTGATATCTTCAAGCATTTGAAGTTTTCTGGAATGTCTATGTATATATAGACAAGTAGACTTATCTAGTTAACCTTAGCTCCCTGCTGAGTTGGGCTCATAAACTCCTTTTACTGCCTGTGTTCTACCAATCATAATAATAATATACTAAGCTACAATAAGCATATAATTTTTTGTTGTTTTTATTTCCATGCCAAGCTGTATGTGTGCTTGTTTAAATGTCAAAGTCATTCATCAACATTCGGAACCAAAAAAAAAATCTATATTGATGAAAGGCGCATTCCACACACAGACAGAGCTAATGACAGGCGCGACAGACGAACAAGTTGCCATAATTGATAAAAATATTTTTGCTGTCAATTTGGTAAGCAATGAAGGCGTCTTCTAAAAAATTCTCTTTAGCTATGTCACATATATATATATATAAATAAATATATATCTAATGAAATTATATATATACATATATGCAGCTGAAGGTTGTTTCTTTTCGCCCTTTGTAGGCGAAGGTCTTGAATATAAAATAAAACTTATATTTAAATATTTATAGTGACGTATTTGCAATATGCAATAGTCTTAGATATATAAATATATATATATATTTATAAAGTATAGCGGTTGGAACAAACATACGATTTAGATTGCGCACATCGCCCGTTGTTAACTTTCGCTGTTTGTATTTCCTTATCAGCTCCATGCTTGCATTTTATATTATTTTGTTCTCGTATTTGTAATGCTATATACACGATATTTGCTCGATAAAACACTTTTTATACAGAATTCTCAATATATGTATATATTTTTAGCATTTATTTCACGCACTGTTTCAATTGCCTAGAATTACATTTGTGAAGCACAAGAAATATGTGATTTATCTTGAATTTTCATCAATTTTGGAATTTTATTTTATTGCCACATTCGTTTAGTTTTATGCGATTTTTATGGCAACTAATCTAGAGATGGCGAATCGAAAATTTATAAACAAAATAATCAACAAATGATGTATCTTGTGTGTGAGTGTGTGTGAAACGCAATAAATATTAACAAAAGGCATAAATAAAGTGAAATTCGCGGTAGTTTGATGTGTAGAGTCAAAAGTTTAAACAGATGGGAAAGGGAAGTTCAGACTGATTGATTGACTGAAAGACTGTGATGCAGACTGACAGATTTTAGTGTCTGACTGAATGACTGCCTAATTAACTTATTGACTCTCTGACTAATTGGTTGACCGATTGACTGATGGACTGATCGACTGAGTGACGTAGTAAGAGACTAACTCAGTGACTGAAGAACTGATTGACTGCCTGGTTAACTAACTACTTGGTTGAATGATTGACTGACGGATTGACTGACGGATTGACTAAATGATTGATTGGCATACTGATTGAGTCATTTGACTGAATAACTCACTGACAGACTGACTGACTGATTGACTGACTGATTGACTGACCGATTGACTGACTGATTGACTGGCTGATTGACTTACTGATGGACTGACTGATTGACTGACTGAATGGTTCAATGAATGTAATGATTGACTGACTGTTTCACTAACTTAATGATTGAATGATTGACTGGCC
The DNA here is from genome assembly GCA_035045365.1 of Drosophila leonis. Taxonomy (NCBI): domain Eukaryota; kingdom Metazoa; phylum Arthropoda; class Insecta; order Diptera; family Drosophilidae; genus Drosophila; species Drosophila leonis. The sequence continues at coordinate 527,424 of JAWNPC010000996.1, forward strand.
GATTGACTGACTGATTGACTTACTGATGGACTGACTGAGGGATTCAATGAATGGAATGATTGACTGACTGATTGACTGACTGATAGATTGACTGACTAACTAATTCACTGAATGATTGACTTACTGACAGAATAATTGACTAATGTCGTAACTGACTAAAAGACTGAGTGACTTATTAACAGACAGAATAATTGATTGACTGATAAACTTACTGATTGAGTAACTGACTGACTGATTGACCAACTGACTGAATAAATAACGGATTGCCTTTCTGTAACAATTATGAACTGATTGACTGATTAGCGGACTTGGCTTTACTTGGGAAAATCTTGTCTAAATTTAGAATATACACAATATTCAGCCCACTCAAGGCCGAGAAATACCCAGCAGTGTTTAGTACATAAAAAGCACATAATAAACAGTTCAAAGACTGAAATTCCTAATGAAGATAATTTGCGTATTTCTTTTTTCTTTTTTTTTTTTGAATACTTTGATGGCATTCAATTTGTGTGACGTATGCGTCGTTAAATTAACACCTTTTGTTAGTTTTCTTGGACGCGTGCCTCGAACTCCTTACTAACTGTGGCATGCTATTTGCTCTATAAATAGAAGTTTGTTTGCCGCAGACAATCAAGACGCCCAACTCCCGCAGTGCATGTCACAGTTCAGGGTCAGTCAAAAAATCCCCCCGCCAAAGACCCAAAAAATAGAGGCAATTTCATTGAATATTTATGCTATTTACATAATTGTTGTTTCTATCATTTGCATAAACGCGCTCAAGCGTTGGAAAAACAAAACCGATTCGTGGTGTCGTATTGAAATAAACAAATAAAACGAAACGAATCACGCGTGGCACGAGGAACGCGACCCGCAGCTCGAGGCAGTTGCTCAGACACTGAGGCGGCGGCCAGCGTTTGAAAAAACATATTTCTCCAGTGTTTCACTCAAACAGCAGAGAAACAGAGAGAAAGAGAGAGAGAGAGAGAGAGAGAGCCAAAGGTAGACAGAGCGAGAGAGCTAGATTGTGTGAGCGCGTTGCTTTTGAGTTTTGTTTTGATTTTGTCAGCCTGCAACTGGTTATTCGAGTTGTTGTTTCTCGCGCTTTTTGTTTTGCTTTTGTTTTCTTTTTCTTTTTTGTTACTTTGCATGTTGTTTGTTTTTCTTCTTGATGCTTGAATCACATTTCGGCGCGTTGTTGCGGGCGTATGCGTAATATTATGCTTATCACACATATCTCAGCTAAATTTTTAGTATTTTTTTTTTTTGGGTTCTTAGTTCTAATTTAAACTAAGCTCGAAGTATTTTGAATCACATTTCGGCGCGTTGATGCGGGCGTATGCGTAATATTATGCTTATCACACAAATCTAAGCTAAATTTTTAGTATATTTTCTTTGGTTTCTTAGTTCAAATTTAAACTAAGCTCGAAGTATTTTTTCTGTGTACTCAAATTCCTTGCGGTTGATATTGAGTTTTTGTGGGTTAGTTTCTCTTTTATGGGCGCAATTATCGGCGATGACCTTCAGAATGAAAGCAGCTTACTCTGCTCAAGGTGAGCTTAATTAACAACCACAATGGGCCAATTCCCATGTGTATGTGAGCCCCAAAGGAATATGCATTTCCATCGCGTGTTAGGCGCACGTCTAGTTTTTTTTTTTCATTCTTTCCGTTTTACAAAAAACTTCATCTGGCTGCTGATACATATTTCACTAAGGTTTCAAGCAACTCATTTGCTTTTCTTAGGCAAATTTAAATTTTAAGCTCAGCCTTATCGAATGCAATTTGTTCGAGCTGCATTCCAATTATTAAGTACTTAGCAGAATTAATGTAAAAACAAAGAAAATGGAATCGACTGCATAATACACGCTCATGGTATAAGAAAAAACTAAAATTTGGAAAAATCGATGTGATTTGACGATATAAATTATGGATTTAGGTGTAGAAGGTGTGATGACTAATCCAATTAGAAATTTTGATAATTTATATATTTATAAATATATTAATCTATAAGTTACATATATACTTCGAAAACTATTGTAGTTGTCAACCAAAATCAAATTGGAAAACGTTGTAGACCTAAGTCTGCATAAATCCAAAATTATATGCTCCCAAGTTATAAACCTAATGCTAAAAGATGTCAATAGTCCAACATTCCAATTGGAGCATTTAGTGATCCCAAATTGTAGACTTGATGATCCTAAGTTATATATCTAGATAAAGAAGATGTCTTCAGTAATCCAGTAGGCAAATTTGATGATCTTCAGTTATGGTAAAAAAGTTAATTAACAACAATCTAGTTGGAAAAGAATGATGATGCTAAGTTATAGATTTAGATATAGAAGTAGTCAGCAATAATCAAATTGGTGATCCTAAGGCAAAAACTGTAGAAGTTATAGCTTGGCTGATTTGCCATACTCCCAGAGGGCATGCATATACTTATTACAATTTTGTATTAGTTTATGGAGTAGGTCAACAGTAACTCATGCTCAAAATGCTCAAAACTATAGAAGATGAAGATGTAGTGATTTCTATTTGCCACGACTCGCAGAAAACGTTACTATATAAATTTAAATTTGTTTTTAAGACGCTTTGATATATATTTCTAAAATTTCAAGTCTCTTAAGCCTTAAGAGCGTCCAATGTAGCTTACAACTTTAACTGTACAGAAAACTTCCAAATTAGTGGGCGTATCCAAGAAACGTTAACACTCTACTCGTGTCGCAACAAGGGTATGCAGGACTCCATATAAATATCTAAACTTTTGAATTGCGTTTGTACTGACAGATGGGCAGATAGATAAACGTACGGAAGGCAACATAAACATTGCGATATTACTTTTTCTTCGCAAACGTTTATATATGAGTAAAAATTACAACGTATAAAATTTAGCACTTAAAAGTGTACTTGTCAATATTTATGATCTAATGTAATATCAAGTTTCTTGTCAGGCAAATACATATATATACATATACTATCAATGTATATACACACAAGCATTTTGTTGACATGATAAGCAACGTTGTTTTCTTAGCGTGAAACATAATCTTGAAGGCACTCGAATACCATATCTACTCCATATACAAATAGCTAAAATATTTTTAAAATGTCAACAGGAAACATTTCCTGAACTCATTTTTTGCTGCAAGTATTTTAAAACGCGATTGTAAAAGATTCAGACCACATAATTGAAAACTAACTCAATATTCATATATATATTTGAAGGTCTATATTTTTACAAAACGTTTTGTCATCTTGCTAATGGAAAATTCTAAACAAAACATGAATACATACCATAACACATAAATACATATAAACAGCCATTTATTATTTACCTCCCTTTGAACATGTGTGAAAATAGAAACGTGGCTTTCAAATTGGCGATGACGTTGTCGGCTTATGCAAATTAGCAATAGCAATGACTACATTTCATGGATTTATTACAGTGTTACAGGCAACACAGACACAGACACAGACACAGACACAGATACAAATACAGATACAAAACAAAATAGAAGTAGAAGAAGATATACTGCACTATAGATAAATAACATTTGACAATCAATCATATTGACATGATTAAATGCAAATGTTACAGCTGAAGGACATCAGCAACACTGAATCAGTTAGAAAAGCATATAATTAATTGACTCATGGCGCACATGACGTATACTTCATTTTTTTGTTTTCAAATTTTTGCTTTAAATAATGTTTTGTGAGTGCTTAAAAAATTATACAAAAAATTATGAAAAAATACTACAAATTATTTTTATATACTTATATAAATTATTTTAAATATTTTATTTAAAAAAACCTTTTTAAGCTTATTCTGTTAAAACAATATTGACATTAAACTTAAGAAAAAAGCTATTATTTTATATGACATTTACAAAAAAAAATTTACTTTTATTTTAACATTTATAAATTGGCTTTTAAATTTTGTCCTGAGGATAAATTACTTACACATTACTAATTAAATGTTAACTAGAATTTTTGACATATTCTAGAGCTTTTAACTAGAATTTTCTAATATTTTAACTTTTACAATGTAGCCATGAAAGTTTATCCTGAGGATAAAGTACTGACAAACACATATTGCACAATATAATATAAATAGCATATACTAAAAGTTTTATCTAAACTTTTACTAATTTTTTAACTTTTATGACTTAACTATTCAATTTTATCCTGAGGATAAATTGGTGACACTCTCACATTGAAGCCTCAATATAGCTCTGATATAATTTATGGCACATTTTAAAGCTTTAAACTAGAATTTGACTATTACATGTATTACGACCTTTACAATTTAGCCATTAAATCTTATCCTGAGGATAAAGTACTTACACTCATAGCGCACAACTGTGCGTCGCGCCTCCTGGGTCAACATCTGCAGACTTTCGCCTATCCGGCGTATCCTGTGTGGCGTGCTCTTCAGCGTATTCGCTGTCATACTGTGCTCTCCGATACGCGTGTAATAAAACTGTGCCAGGCATAATTATTATTTAGGTGCTATAGAAGTGCCTTCTACATGAGGCAAACAATTAACAAAATTGCAATGCAAAAACTTAGCACTTGGCTGCGCATTTTTTTATTTTTTATTTTTATTTTTTTATTGAAGAGCACTCGAAATCCAGTCAAGTCGATGTTCAGTAGATGCGAGCGCGTTCCAAAGTACGTTCAAACGTAACGAATGCTCGACGTGAACTGTGAAAACAGCACAAGAAACGCGACTGAATGAGTGTGAGTGTGTAAGTGTGCGTCTGTGTGCGTGTGTTTTTGTGTGTGGCAAATTCAAATTTGTTGGCGTCACTAGTCGGTGGTAAGAAACTGAGCATGGATGCCAGACTCAGTCAGACAGTCAGCCAGTCAGCTAGTCTTCTGTCTAGGCAGAGCAGCTGTCTATGGGGTGTGTGCGTGTGTGTGTGTGTGTTAGCCAAAAGTCACCCCTAAATGAAGGACCTGCACGCACCGATGCCAATGACCGACCCAGTCAGCGTTTTGGGACACATTTCAGATCCCTGTGCGGTGTATTACGTATGCGTGCCCAGCTAAGTTTTTTACTGTTAATTAGTAGAGTTCTGAAACACAAAACCAACACCTGGCATTAGTTTAGACCAACAAAAAGAACAAGTAAGAGCAGCATAGTGGGCAGTGCTCAACTAGGTAATACCCTAACCTCTATATCTTATACTTAATGATATCTTATTACCATGGAATCAGTATACCCTACCATAGCCCCATATAAGAAATAACAATCCCATTTTGGAACTTTCTGAATTAAATTGCATTTTTATTTTATGAAAAATACTCGTTTGTTTCTTAAATAAATTAGTTTTAGTTTAGTTTAGATTTGATGTTTTCCTTTTTAGTTTTGTATAATGCGTGGTGTACTTGGTGTTAGTTACAAAGAATTGTCGTTTGCATTTTGCTTAGGTTACGATATTTTCTTATTGTTTTTATTATTAATATTATTATTATTGGTTTTTATTTTTATACAAAAAATTCTTACACACATAGATAATTGCTAAATATTGGTGTTACATTAGACTAAAAATTTCATAAAACATTTGTGCAACAAAAACGCATTGCAATTAAATTTCTTCTTTTTGTTTACTTGCCCGCTCTATAAATAAATATAAAATTAACATACTCTGTATATATATTTTTTTTTTGTATATATATAAATTTGATCAATTTGTTGAAATTATTTGCCGAACAATAGAATAAAAAAGTGCTGGCATTTGTTTTTTTTTTTTTAACAATTTGTTTGCAATGTAATATTACATATGTATATAGTATATATATATTTTTTAATAGTATATATAATTAAAACCCGATTGTTTGAACAATTTGGAGTCGATAGATCGACTCTCAGTTTTGATTACTTATTAACTAGATTGTCTATACATAGATTTCGACTACATATAATACTACGAGTAAATGTGGTTTGCTTAATGGGCAGAGCTTTCTTTATATATATTTATATATGGTGTTTGGATTCTCGAATTGTAAAATGTATAAATAAATTTTGATTTTCTTGCTTTGTGCTTAACATTTAACTATAGATCAAACATTCATTACATATGAATAGAGAACTAACTGCCTTCTCAATAAAAGGACATTTGTATGTGTGTTAGTGAATGTTAAACAAAATTACAACAAACAAAGCTTGATCCTGAATTGTATATAAATGATGCGCTCATAATGGGCAAAGCTCAAAATATATGTAAATATATTATTAATTAAAATCATAATAAAATATTTGTTTAATTAGATTTGAGTGGACGTAAGTAACATGGAATTGTTTTTAAATCGAACAAGCTTACAAATTAATACGTAACTCTCTCATAATTCCAATGCGTTTTTTAAATAGAAAATTGGAATTTTGGCAAATAAATAGTTAAATACGGTGATTAGTTAGACTAAATTAGCAACGAGATGAGTGAAATAAATTACAATATCAATAAGAAATATAAGAAATCATAAAACATAACAGGAAACGTGTGTGTGGGTTTTTTTTCTTTTTTTTTGTTGCAATACTTTTCATGTTTCAATAGAACTCCGCGTGGTTGTTGGCTATTCGAGTAGCCGCCTGGCTCTGGATTTTTTTTGTTGTTTAGCGGGGAATGAGTTAAGTTAGGGGATGTTATTATATATTAGTAGTTGTAGTTGTAGTAGTAGTTGTTGTTGTTGTTGTTGCAACATTAGCCAATGCGTATTGTAGTCTATTTGATGCGTCGCAGCGGCAGTGTAGGACTCTCTGGTGGCGTATCGCCAGCCGCACTGCCGCCGGAACTACCGCCCACGACAATATGTTGCAGCGAATGCTTCTTAGTCACGCTCTTAAAGGGCGCGCCTAGTTTTCGTGGACCGCGAGGCGATGCTGAGGTTATGCTACTATTAGAATTTGCCTCCATGGCTGCCGTGGAGCCGGCTGAAACAGAGGGCGCTATGCCCAGCGCCGGACCCGCATCAATGGACGCTTGTACCCAACCTGCAAGCAAATCAATGGCAAATCAATAAACAAATTCCAAACTTGATATGACTAAATGACTAAATGACAAATACCTTTGACTGAGGCGCGATTATGATCAATCAATGCGGCGGCTAGAGGTGCGCTCGCATTCGATTCACGCAATGTGCTCAGTATGGACACCGGCATGGGGTTGTAAATGCGACTGGCAAAGTCCTCGAATGTGGTGCTTTCCTTGTACCGCGACGAGACGCTTTCCAGCGAACGATTACGCTCCTCATAGCTGTGGAAAGAAACAATGGAGATTGAAGGCTATGCTCAAGTCCATTCAAGGTTCTACTCACAATTGCTGGTAGAGCGGGAGGGCGGCGCGCTTGGTGCGACTCGCATTGATGGCCGTGGCGCGTATGAGCGTGGCCAAGCAGGCGCCACTCACAACGCTTTCGTTGGCAAGCGGCCCAAACCACGGCACCTCCGGCTTTCGATTGACCGTCACACGAAACAGACCGTTGCGCAGCGGATAGACAACGATAAGCACATCGCAAAACTCTGTGGGCAGTATGTCGCGTCTGTAGTCGCGATGATGCTCGCTCCAGACAATGTGCACCTCATCGTTGCCCAGATGACGTGTCTTCAGCAGCATGGCCTCCGATGAGTCCGAGGGCATGCGCGTTGCCACATGGTAAACAACCTCCAAGAAGGGCGTGGCATAATACGGTGCCGTCGCGCCACAACCCTGACGCGGCAAGCCGCCCAGAAAGCCATTGTGCGTCTCCAGCTCTATCTCCCAGCCGAGCGCCGAGACGAACATCTCGTACATGCTGCTACCGTTCGTATTACGCAAGATGCTCGTCTTGTCCTCCTGCCCGGCGGCCACATAGATGACAGCCATTTTGTGCGTCTCCCGGCACTTTTGCAGGTCCACGTTGCGCAGCTCGCGCAACAGTTTCTCGCTACGCTGCAGCAGATGCGTGCGCGAACGTCGCTCCCAGCCGGCCAGACCCAGATGGGCGAACAACAGGCGACAATATTGAAATGGGGTCTCCACACGACCTGGCAAACTGCCAGCGCCCGTAAACGAATCAAATGAAGCGGATGCGCTGTGCAGCGACCGTTGATCCGGCTGCTGCAGCAGTGATGAATTGGAGCCGGCGCTACCCGTGAGTGGCTGCTGGGCGGCGTGTGCCACAAACTCCTGCTCGAGCACGCGCTGATTGAGTATGACGGATATGGCCTGCGCCTCCTGGGCACTGCTCAACGGACTCAGGCTGGGCGCATTCAGCTCAGTAATGGTGGGCGGCACACACTCCGGACTGGTGTGGCCTATGTAGGCCAACATATCGTCCAGCTGATCCAGATCGGGCGCCACATCCTTGGCCAGGGGCAGCACGCCAGCTGGTCGATGTCGCAGCGTGTGCCGCGGCAGCTGCACGTGCAGCGAGTCCATAGTTTGGCACACCTTTGCCAACGTCGACGGGCCATCATAACGCTCCGAGCTGTACTGTGCATGCGCCGGTGTTGCAGGCATCAGGGCATCGCCTTTACGCGGCTCCGAGTACAGTATGGAGGCATCCCAGCAGGCTTTGCCATTCAGATCACGCATCAGCACACGCACCTGCTTCTCGGCAGTCACCAGGCCGGCTGTAATCCCACCACCGGGCAGCTTCAGTGTGGGCAACTCTATGAAACTGGCCACCAGGCCCGTGTTGAGCATGAAGAGCTGCAGATTCTGTGCACTGACCACCGAGGGCAGCTCCATGGAGTCGCGTCGCTCCAGCTGACTGCCCGACTGACCACCGCTGGCTACACCATAAATGTCATCCTGCTCCTCGACCATAGAGCTCAGCCGTGAAGCACCAATGCCCATGGGAAAGTGGCCCAGATGCGTCACCAGGTGCATAGCCACGGCCCGAGCACACAATCGAATCGCCGAGATGCAGGCCTGTATGGTCTCCGAAGTCTGATAGCTGGCCTCCGGCAGGCGACCATCGCCCTGCAGATCATCGCTGGCAATGTGCATGTCGAAGTCCTCGTCGGAGGTGAGTTTGACGCGTTCGTGACGCGGCGCACCCGAGGCCACCTGCAGCAGAACTCTCAGCACCTGCAGCACCAAAGTGTCGCCCTGATCATTGTAGGGCGCCAGCATCAGGGCAGCCGGTATGGCCATGCAGAACTCGCCGAGGCAGAGCATCAGCGATGTCAGCACCACCTTGTCCGCATCCTTGGGCTTCGACACGTTCTGTATTTCCAGAGCCCGACACAATGCCGTGATAATCAGCTGCGGCACACGCTCAATGGCCGCCAGCTGACGTCCGCGCTCCGCGCACAGCTTCAGCGCATCCACAGCGACGACGGCGATGGTGTGATGCTTGAATTGAAGCGCCTGAAGCAGCACCTGCAGCACCTCTCGGATGCGCGGATGAAAGCTTTGTGCGCTCGTATCCTTGGGCAGCAGCACATCCTTGGGATGCGGCACCGATTGCTGGAACTGGCCGCGCTGCTGCGCATTGCGTCGGGGCTGCGAGAGACGCAACAGCAGCCACTGGCCTAGCTGGCAGAGCGCAATGCAACGCGCCTTCGCCGAGGGCTCACGGCGAGCACAGCGCAGCATAATGTTGAGTATATGATCCTGCAGATCGGGGCATTCCATCAGCTCGAATTGCTGTGCCGTCGGCTGCAGCACGGGGCGCGGCAACAGTGTGGCCGGATAGGCCAGCAGCGAGCCCAACAGGGCAGCCACCTCGGCGCGCGGTGTGCTGCGCGTCACTTCCAGCGAGGTCAACAGTATGGCGCTGGCATGCACCAGATCCAGCAGCAGCAGTGTGTGGCCCGGCAGCAGGAGACTGAGCAAGCGTGGTCCCTCCAAGTGCTTCATGATGGCATAGATCAGATCCCGATCCTCGCCCGTCAACAGCTGATGCAGCGCATGATAGAAGAGCGCCAGCTGCTGCATGCCAACGGCACCTTGCACAGCCAAAGAGCAGAGCAACTGCAGCGCCCAGAGTTTGCCCTTTTTGAAGGAGCGATCCAGGGTCAGGGCACCGTAGCACCAGGGCGCCACCACACCAATGGGCGGCACCAGGGGCGGCGGTGGCGGCGTGCTTTGGTTATCCGTTGAGATGCCTTGATTCTGCTTGATCTTGATCAGGTTCTGGGTCATCTCCAGCAGATGCTTGAAGACCTGCGCATGCAGCTCCGCTTTGGGTATGCGATTCACATCGCCCAAGGCGCCCAGCATGCGTTTCCACATAATGGACGTGGAGTCGGGCAGCCAGCCTGTGGCCGTGCCGCCCAGCATAATCGAGCGTCGCTCGGAGCCGCAGCTGCCAGCGCCAAAGCTGCCCGAATTGCCATCCTCCAGGCTGCCAGAGTCGGCGGCCAGCACATCGATGTGCAGCTGGGCATCCTTAATGGAGCCGCCCTCGATACCGCTGCTGGCCGTCGGTGATGGACTGCGTGAACCGGCGCCACTCTCAGTGTCCTCCACCTCAACCGCATCCGGATAGCCATCCACATCGTCCACCGCCTGCTGTGAGCCGCGACGTCGCCGACTCTTGCGTATGGGCGCCAACGAATCCAGCGACATGGCGCGACGCATATCCTGTCCACTGCTTGCCACCTGTATGCCAGCTGTGGCCTCACTGGCCTTGGGCGGCACAGGACGTCTTCGGCGTATGCGCGAGTTGCGCGCCGCCGAGGCCAAGCTGCCCTCGCTGTAGCTGCGACTGAGCATGGGCGTCAGTGGCACAGGACGTACGCCATGCCCAGTGCCACCGCCATGGGATTGCGAGTGCTGATGTGTGCGATTGGTGGGCTGCAGCAACGGCGCTTGGCTATTGCTGCCCGCCTGCGAGTTCTCATCGGAGCGACTGCTGTTCGACTCGGCGATGCTTTCGCGCTCGCGTTGCACGCTGGCCGATGCACTGGCAGCTGTGCTGGCGGCACTGCCTGAGCCCTGCCAGACGCTGCCAATGCGTCGCCGCTTGCCGCGCGTCTCGGTCACACGATCCAGCGGCAAGTCCAACAGATTAATGCCGTAGGTATAGCGCGAGAAGACGCGCGTCAGCGTTTGTATCGTCTTGCTCCATTCGACGATGAGCTCCTCGCGATGCGTCAGCGACTGGAGCACGGTGAGAAACTTCTCCCACAGCAGCACATTCACCGGCACATTGGTGTGGGCCCGTATCCAGGTGACGATGAGCGTTTGAAATATGGCCGAGCCGAGTATGCCGCCCAAGCTGGCGCACTTCGAGCCACTGGGCGGCGGATTCTGGTGCAGCACCACAGAGGTGACCTGCAGCAAGACCAGCAGCATCTGCTCCCACGTGCGCGACTCCATGCGTGTGTTCATCACCATGGTGCGATAGACATTCAGCACCTTCTTGCATATTTCCGTCTGCTCCTGCAGCGGCGTCGATCGATAGTCACGTGAGCGTGTGGGAAAGCATATATTCAAGTTCGCAGTATTCACAAGGAACACATTCGCCGCGTTGGTGACGAAGACTTGCAAGACATTCTGCATGCCCGCACGTAATACCTGCTGCTGCTCCCGGCTGCCCTGCATGGCGCCCACATAGGAGGGTGTGCGTAGGCGTTGGCTGCGAGGCGTGCCGCCTGCATTGCTGAGACTTGTTGGAGCTGTTGTCGCCACGCCCTGCTCATCATTTGGCTCCAGCAGGAATGGTGGCGGCGTTGTGCCCGTCATCCAATCCCGATAGACAGCGATGGCCGTGCGTATGGCCTCGATTTGTGCCTTGGATGTGAAGTTCAGCAGAAAAGCCTGGCGATAGACCTCGTGCACAAAGTTGATGTTCTCGCGGCTCACATAGAACACATCGCGTACGATGAGGCCCTGCTGATAGCCCAGCAGGCGGGCATGATCCACGCCCTCAATATGCAGCGCACAGTCCAAGCGATGGCTAAGCAGACGCTCGTGGGTGAACCGAGATACCCAATTGATAAGCACCACCACACAGGAGGCCATGACCTCCTCCTTCTTGTGTATGGAACGCATGACGGGCATCTCCAGCCGTGGATTATAGATCGAGGTGCTCGCATCGAAGCTGGGCGAGAATACGGGCAGAAACACCTCCTTAAAGCGTTGCAGCAGAAACGCAAATGCTTTGTGATCCTTCTGTGTACGATTGTCGCGCCAGCGCAGGCACGCAGCGGTCTGCACCATGCTATTGAGCAGCACTTCCAGGCCGTCGCGCGGATCTGGCGGTGCGGACTTCTCGCTGGACGAGGGCGGCAGCAGGGCAACCACCTCGGAGCTCTGCACGGGATGCGAGAATGTATTGTCATGGAAGACGGAGGCCATGCCCCCGTCCGCTTTCATATTGGGATGTGAGAGAAAATCCGAGGCGCTGAACTCTGTATCGGGTCCGACCATGCCCTTCTGCGGCACAATGAGACCGGGTATTAGATCCGCATACATGGCGTGCACATAGCCAGGCGCATTATCGCCCAGCGTCTGGTACCACAGCAGAAAGTATCTGAAAATTGTAGAGAATTTAGCTAAACCCTTTTTTCTTATCTTATCTTACTTACTTCACACCCTCGCGCCGCAGCTTGGGCGAGTTGCCCAAATGGAGCAGCTTCGCCATGATTCTGCTGAGCGAATGGCATTGCCAGCGTCGAGCCAGCAGCTCCGGCAGCAGGCACAGTATCTTCTCCAACAGCCATAGCGAGCCATCCAGTTCCTCGCGATGCGCCTTGTGCACTGCATAGAGATAAACGGATATTTGTCAATTAAAGTGTCAATCTTGGCAAGCAAATCTATAGAAGCAATCCATCAGAGAATCCTAAACAAGCACATGCCGCAAGGACGAGGACGAGCACAAAATGCAAGAGAACGAAGTGCGAGAGAGACAAAGCGAGTGGGTGGTAAGTGATATTATAAATGTTTTCTAATTCAGCTCGAATTCGAGAATTCCAATTAATAATATCGCGAAAAAAGAAACTTGGAAAGCCTAAAAATTATAAGATGCCCAATAAGTACATAGCACTTCATGAACCGAAAGAAAATGGAACAGATTTTTACATTTTCAGCAAGGATTGCTTCATTGATAAAGCAAAATTATAATACTCCACAATAAATGCGCAAATATCTGTCATAATTTACAGGAAACAAATGAAAATGGAACAGATTTTTACATTTTCAACCAGGATTTCTTCATTATTAAAGCTTAATTATAAAAAGCCATAATAAATGCGCAAATATCTGTCATAATTTACATGGAACGAATGAAAATGGAACAGATTTTTACATTTTCGGCAAGGATTGCTTCATTAATAAAGTAAAATTATAAAACATCATAATAAAAGCCAAAAAATCTGTCATAATCTACATGGAACGAATGAAAATGGAACAGTTTTGTACATTTTTAGCAAGGATTTCTTCATTGATAAATTAAAATTATAAAAAGCCATAATAAATGCGGAAACTTCTGTCATAACCTACATGGAACGAATGAAAATGGAACAAATTTTCAAAAATGCAACAATTCATTGATAAAACAAAATTATAATACCCCACAATAAATGCGCAAATATCTGTCATAATTTACAGGAAACAAATGAAAATGGAACAGATTTTTACATTTTCTGCATGGAAATCTTTCTTAATAAAACAGATAACTTTAAACAAAAATTCTAATATTGAAAAATGGCAAAATATATGTAACTGTTCAAAGAAATTATGGAATGGAACACGTTTGCATATTATAAAATAAAATTAACATTCTTTTACGTTCTTGATAGCTTAATAAAAATATAGCATGGTTTTATATTTTAATAAAAATAAAATGCAAAGTGAATTGTCAATTATAAGGAATAATGGAATGGTATAAGTTTTGTGGAATGTAAAATGGTACATTAAAAGTATATAAAATGTCATTTCTTATTCTATTTGTTTCGAGGCATGTAAATTAAAATGGCATATTTAGAGTGAGTTATTCATATACTTATTGGAATGCTGGAATGGAACAAAGTGTTAGACCAAAATTCAAATGGTAACTGATTTTTGTTGGCTATAAAAATTATTTATAAAATATATATTCATATGCATATGCCCCCAGAGGAATGCTGGAATGAAACAGGCTCTTAGACTCTGGCAAAATATTGTATATGGCACCATAACGAGCTCTGTTAACCGAAGAGGAAAAGAATTAGAGAAATGCATAGAGAGACCAATGAGAAATAATACATGGTAAACAATGTGGGGGGAATAGATAGATAGACTTAAGATCAAAGCAATGTCGCAATGTGATTAATTACTGCATCGAGTCAATAAGAGAGCACGCCGCAAACTTACCAATGTGAAACGGAAGTTCTGCCGGTTAAGGTATACAAAAGAGAGGGCAAAGAAAAATGTTGAAAACGAATTCAATTTAGAGAATTTTATATAAAATTTATGTTTTTGCATTATAATTTTGTTGTTTTTGGATATAAACTGAATAAACAAACTAATATATGTAGCTGTCTATGTCTGTGTGTGCGTGTGTGTATTTGTATTGTAGATAAAAGACACAAACAAGAAGCAACCATTAATTTAAACGCGGTTTAAATTGGTAGAAAGAAGATTAACAAATTAGCACGGACCAAAAGAACATGAAAATAAATAAAGAGTGATCTAGTCGGATGTGCTCGACTAGCTGATACCCCATACACAGTTGTAAGCTGCTAAATAAATACTTTTATCTGCTTTTTATGTATTTATATGCTTATAACATATTTTAAATAGTTCAATTTTTTAATAAAAAAAAGTTTATTTGTTTTAGTAATATTTTAAATAGTTCAAGTTTTATAAATATAAAAAAAGTCAGATGTGCTCGACTAGCTGATACCCCATACACATTTTTAAGCTGCTAAATAAATATTTGTATCTGCTTTCAATGTATGTATTTGGCTTAAAAAAATTTTAAATAGTTACAGTTTAATAAAAATAAAGTCGGATATGCTCGACTAGCTGATACCCCATACACTTTTTTAAACTGCTAATTAAATATTTTACAAAATTTTTTAAAATTTATTTATATGTTGAAATGTTTTCAAATGTTCGATTTGTCATAAAAAATATAAAAAAAATTGTTTCAGAAATAAAAAAAATTTAATATAAAGTTAAATTTCGCTCTAATGTCGTTAATGAAACATGTCACACAACTAAGACAAACTGCTTAACCTGATCAAGCTGCGCATATTTGCAAAACTTGAACATACCCTAGATCTAGCTAATTACCATGGGTACAGGGTACATAAGAGACTAACACTCTTTTTTTTTGGTTTTACTATAGTTAATTACCTTTTTGCTTAAGATTGGCCTCGGCCTGAATGAAGGTGTCGTAGAGTATGAAATAGACATGGCTATAATTTGTCTCGAACAGCGACTTTGACTCCTCATAATCCACATTATCTGCAAAAGAGACAAGATATATATATATAATGTTAGCATATGGTATAATATCATATAATATAATCTAAGTAACCTAATTCCCACTCAGCTGATAAGCATAGAATACTTCCTACAGGGGCAACAGGTGACGCAACATTGTTCACATTGATTGGTAACTAAAAACAAAGAACCCGCATATAACAATGGATTTCTATATAAATATATAATATACACATATATATATATATATATAAATATATATAATTATGTATATGACCAGTCGACTTCCATAATTAAGTTCTGCTGCAGACTCGAGCAAAGAAAATTCATACATGACAAATGGGCAAAAACCGCAGAAGCAGCGGGTTCAAAAAATGCGTTGAAAAACATTTGATGAATCAGTGTCAGAGTGGTTAAGGGGTAAAGAGCTGCGCGAGAGAGAGAGAGAGAGAGAGAGAGAGAGAGAAGTGGCAGCCGGCGGCATAGCTGTCATCAGCGAAACGCTGCAAAACAGAAGAAAGCTAAACGTTGAGCGGAAAGAGTAGGCCAAGAAACCTTTAAAACTGGTTTCATAGAAGGCCAAATACGAAGCGCTTGTTGTTGATAAACTTACAAATAATTGGAAAAAAAGAACTAGCTACGTGTGTGTGTGAGTGTGTGTGAGTGTAGCACAGACTGCGTGTAATTTGCCAAGTAAAAAAAAAAACAACAACAATAACAATGGAGTCGAGCGGGTGGGCAGGCACCTGTTGGGTGGTTTTTTTTCAAAATAGCTGCGTTCAATGACACAAAAAGAAAGTTACACAGCTACAAATATACACACAGCATGCGATGTATGTGTGTGTGTGTGTGTGTGTGTGTTTGTACATTTGCTATGTGTATTGCAGCCATGCTTTTTTTTTTGCCTAAATTAAAGCAACAAAGTTGCCACTCAGTCAACAGTTGCCGCCAGTTGGTAATAATTGTGTGGCGCGTTTATCATTTGACGTTTTTTCACACATTGTGAGTTATGAATATGTATATATGTATGTGTGTGTGTGTGTGTGTGTGTGTGTGCACATATATGTGTGTGTGTCTTTCTGTTTTGCATACATTGCTGTGATCAGTGTTGCCGTTTCAGCTTTTTTCCCGTCAGATCTGGCTTTTTTGAAAGTCCGACTGCGGGAAAAATTGGAAAACAGCGGGAAGCGGGAATTCTAGCTTTTTTGAAAATCGAAAAAGCTTTTTTCAGATTTTTTTTTATTTTTCCAATTTTATCAATATTTTTTACTTGCATACATTATTTAGTGTTGAAATTGAAAATGTATCGATTAAGCAACCACTATTATCGCTCAGTCTTCCACCTCTAGGTTATTAAAATTTTTGCTAATACTGTCATCGCTAATTAATGAGAAGTGTTATTCAAATAAATTAAAAATGCCAAAAGAAATATACAAGCAGAATATTCGTACTGTTTGGCTGCATAGCACAGATTTTAAAGATTGGTTGAGGAAGGGCTTAACCGATCCATCACGCGCTTTCTGTAGCTATTGCAAAAGCAATATTACGGCGACACTTAGAGATTTGCATATCGGCGCATTGAACAAAATAAAATAGATTTTGTCCAACAACCATTGCCAAAGACTATTGAGCAGGAGGAGGCAGCTCTTTGTCTGTTCGTAGCTCAGCACACTGCAATTGCTCCCGTGCTCTAAAAATAAAGCTGCTTCTCACAAAGTGCACATATGTTATTAAAAACATTTAAGCTCCGCATTTTTGCGATGATCTTGTAAAGGATTTTGGCAACTCAAAATTTAGCTTGCTGCTGGACGAGTCGACCGATATAAGCTATACAAAATTGCTTAGTATGTCAGTGTTAGTGTCAATAATGTGTTAAATTCATTTTTAATATCTGTATATATTTAAGTGTGGTTGTTAACAGAGCTGTTAAGAATTCCATTTGAATGGAAATTCAAAATGGGTTTTCAGAACAAAAACCCATTTTGAATTTCCATTCAAATGGAATTTTTAACAGCTCTGGTTGTTAACTACTTTTCTGTAGAACGTGGAGCTGTAGTATCCACTTTTTTAAGCTTAATTAGGCTTGAAAGTGGAGATGCTATGGCAATGGTGGAAGGGTTGAGAAAGGAGCTTGCATTTCAGAAGATGAACAGTAAAAATTCGGTCGATATTGGCACAGGTAACGCTAGTGTCATGGTTGGAACTAATAAAAGCGTATATGCAGAGCTCAAAAAGCATGTACCGTCCCTAATAAATAACAGCTTTTTTTTAAGCTTTTTTTGCTCGCGGCTTTGCTTTTTTTGGATTTTTTTTTTGGTTGATCTAGCTTTTTTGGCTCCGGAAAAAACGGCAACACTGGCTGTGATGTTAATATTAAGCTATGATTTTTAACATTACAGTGTGAGTAGACGTATAAGACGTACATATGTATGTATAACAGCTGCTTGTTGTAGTATAAGTAGTAGCTGTAGTAGTAGTTGTTGCAGTATGAGTAGTAGTAGTAGCTGTAGTAGTTGTTGTAGTATTAGTAGTATTAGTAATAGTAGTAGTATAAGTGCTTATCAGTATATAAACATGTATGTATAAAATTCTGTATGTGTGTAACTATTTCCGTTTTGCATGCATAATTATGATTGCCATTTGTTACGTTATGCTGTCATTGCGTTAAGTGCTAAACATGTGAATATAAGAAGTCATAGAACATGTACAGAGTATAAGTGTTTTCTTTTAGTACAAGTACGTAGGCATGTTTATGCTGTGTGTGTACTTTGTTTACATCAATGTGTTTGCCAAGTTACATTAACATAAAGCAGTTAACAGAGTTAGAACACAACAATAAAGAACTAGAAGGGTGTATATGTGTGTGTTTGTATGTATGTATTCCACTGTGATTCCAACAGGAAATAGCTTTAAGCACTGTGGGCCGTTGCTATTTAAATAATAATCTACATTTTGTCGTTAAATATTTACTACATTTAAATATCAGCGACCATGGTCAAACGCCCACCTGTCCAGCCACAAGAAACAATCAAATGCAAACATACAAACATATATATTTTTGTATATATGTATATAAATTCAACTCGTTTTCCTTGGTCTTTTTATTAAATAATTTATACATATACATAAATAAATAAATAATGTATATATAATTCATATAAAATATTAAATATCATATATATAATTTATATAAATTATTAAATATATAAATAATATAAATTATTAAAAAATTCATATATATAATTTATATAAATTATTAAATAAGTTGAATACAAAATAAAATAATTTATATATATAATTTATACAAATTATTAAATTTTATATATATTACTTATATAAATTATTAAATAATTTATATATAATATTTAATAATTTATATAAATATTATTTATACAAATTATTAAATAATTTATATATATTATTTATACAAATTATTAAAAAATTCATATATATTATTTAATAATTATATAGATATTTTATATATACATTATTTATACAAATTATTTAATAATTTATATATATAATTATTTAATAATTTATATATATAATCTATATAAATTATTAAATAATTTTAAAATATAATATAATTTATATAAAATATTTAATAAAATATATATATATTATTTATATAAATTACTAAATAATTTGAAAAATTTATAGTTAATTGCAGCTTAAATTACATTACCTAATATTGTGCGCAGGTGGCGTAGGCGGGAGGCGGAATCCTTTTTGCAATCCTGCAGCTTGGCCGTCGACTTTTTAACATCGGCATGCGATTTCTTGGTAAACATTTTTGCACTTTTGCGTTTCTTAATTATTAATATTTGCACACAAACATTCTTAAGCTAATTCGTTTGATTTCGTTGCTAAACAACATAAACACACCGACACCACACTGACACACTCATACACATATACATATACATATACATATATACGTATATATGAGTGTATGTATATACTTTCTTTTCGCACTTTGTCCAGCGGAGCGCCAGATGGGAGAAAGAGCGAGACAGAGAGATAGAGAGAGAGAGAGCCCCCGGAGAAATTATTAGCATCGACCAACCAACCGACCGACCGACCAAGCAATCATCCGTTGACGTTGCTTGTGGCTGCGCTGCTGCTGCTGCTGTTGCTGCTGTTGCTGCTTTTCGCAGTTCGTTGTAAATTTTTTGCCTTTATTTCATGTCTACACATTCGCTCTCCCCACAGCCCATTGCACAGTTGAATTGCAGTTGAATTCATTCATTTTTATGAAATATATCGTTTCACTGCACATTATTGAACACTTTGTGCAGCAGCACGTACACAGGCGGGCAGTTTTTATGCGTTTTTACGAAATTAAAATTCATCTGCGACGCGTTTTTTTGTGGACTAAAAAAATTCGGCCAATCAACCAGGTGGAATGTTATTTAACAGCTAGCTTAACAGCGACTATTTATTAACATGTGATTAGCTGTTATTAACAGAGAACGAACGATATTTAATAAGTATGTTTTTTCAAATATCAACAGGCTATCGCTGCATATTTAGCGGTATTTAATAAAGGTTGCAGCAGCATTTTCGAAAATACCTTTATAGACAACATTTTTACTTAAAATGGCATTCAAGTAAGAAATATTGAATAAAACAAGTGCTGCAAATACTATCGTATGTTTTTTTTAGTGTTAAACTGCGATGATTGAAGATATCGATAATAAAATATTAGCGATATGCTCAAACAATTGTAAATTATACAACTGGAAAACTATCGATAACTCTCTCAACTGGCAGTATAATTCAAATACAATTTGAAATATAATAATAAGTATACAGACAAAAGCTAGCATGTAAATTAAAATTAAGACCGTTTGCTACATTCATATTTATTTAAAATCCACTGCTGACTATCACTTGCACTGCAAATACTGTCCCAGTATAAGACACGAGCTTTCTTTCTCAAGCGGATGGGCAACCTTGGCTCATCTGTCACTTTCAAAGTTGTGCTGAGCTCATTTTCTTTACATTTCAAACGTCAAAATCGTTAGACGTGATTTGCAGTTTTAAATCCTTGAACAATTCAAATTGAACTCCAATTGAAATTTTAATAGCCATGTCAATAGCGGCAAATGATGAGCGCCTCAGTGCATTAACCAACTATCGCGCCAAGCTGCTGGAACATCGCGAAATTGAATCGCGCTTGAAATCGCTGCGCGACAAGCACAAGGAGCTGCAGCTGACGTTCCAGAAGTCCGAGGATGATCTGAAGGCCCTCCAGAGTGTGGGTCAAATGTTGGGTGAGGTGCTCAAGCAGCTGACGCCAGACAACTTCATTGTCAAGTCCGCCAATGGCCCGCGCTATGTCGTCGGCTGTCGCCGGCAGCTGAACAAGGCGAAGCTGAAGCCCGGCACACGTGTCGCTCTGGACATGACCACGCTGACCATTATGCGGTATTTGCCGCGTGAGGTCGACCCCCAGGTGTACAACATGAGCCACGAGGATCCCGGCAATGTGGACTACTCGGCTATTGGCGGCCTGGGTGATCAGATCCGTGAGCTGCGCGAGGTCATCGAGCTGCCTCTCCTGAATCCCGAGCTCTTCATACGCGTCGGCATCAATCCGCCCAAGGGTTGTCTGCTCTATGGTCCGCCGGGCACCGGCAAAACGCTGCTGGCACGCGCCATTGCCTCCCAGCTGGACGCAAACTTCCTGAAGGTCGTTTCCTCGGCCATCGTGGACAAGTATATTGGGGAGAGCGCTCGACTGATACGTGAAATGTTCTCCTATGCACGCGACCATCAGCCGTGCATCATTTTCATGGATGAGATCGATGCCATTGGCGGGCGTCGCTTCTCCGAGGGCACCTCCGCCGATCGCGAGATACAGCGCACGCTGATGGAGCTGCTCAATCAAATGGATGGCTTCGATGCCCTGGGTCAGGTCAAGATTATTATGGCCACCAATCGTCCGGATACCTTGGATCCGGCTCTGCTGCGCCCGGGACGCTTGGATCGCAAGCTCGAAATACCGCTGCCCAATGAAATCGCTCGTCTGGACATACTCAAGATCCATGCAGCACCGCTGTCCAAGCAGGGCGAGATCGACTACGAGGCTGTCGTCAAACTCTCGGACATGTTCAATGGCGCCGATCTGCGCAACATCTGCACCGAGGCGGGTCTGTTTGCGCTACGCGAGGATCGCGAATATGTCATCCACGAGGACTTCATGAAGGCCGTGCGCAAAACGGCGGACAACAAAAAGCTGGAGACCAAACTGGAGTACAAACCACTTTAAATTCAGCAAATCCCATTTCAAAACTAACGTCAAATATAATGTATTTTTCTACAAACCTGAATTGCTTAAGATTAGTTTTTTAAAATTCACTTTGAAGCGTGGAAAATGCGTGGAATGTGACTTAAGGATGGTATGTGAATGGATGTCCTTTTTTTTGTTTAGATATTTTATATTGATTGATTTAAGATGTTTCAGATTAGCTACATTTAGTTTGGGTATTTTTAATGATTCGATTCATTTCTTTATAAGATTTATTATAATTTTAAATTATGTGAATGGATAATCATTTTTTATATTGATATTTAGATTTCCGACTTAAGATGTTTAAGATAAGCTACATTTAGTTTGGCTATTTAAAATGATTCCATTAATTTCTCTAGAATATTTTATATATTTTTAAATTATTTCCTTACTTATTACTCTTTAAAGAGTGGAAAATGCTTGAAAAGAAACTTAATTTTTGGTTATATGGTTTAGTTAGTTAGTTAGTTAGTTAGTATGGATATTTATGTAGATATTTTTAATGCATTTAAGCTATAGATAAGCTAAGCTTGATTTTGAGTAGCTTAATTATTTAAATTAGTATTTTTATAAGATTTGGGTCAGTAGATTTCACTGTTAAATGTGGAAAAAGCGTGAAAAGGTATTATCTTATCTTATATATGTATTCATATCTATATAGATATGAACAAGTTTGACAATTTAACACAATTGATTAAATAGGATGGAAAATGAGGAATTTGCATATATATTTTTATATATCTATAGCTTTTTATATATCTATAGTAAAGTAAGATTTCACTGTTAAGCGTGGAAAATGCGTGAAAATATGATTCATACTTTAAGCAAGTATTTCTTATCTTATATATATACATATATATAGTAGAAAATGAGGGATTTTCATATATATATTTATATTATATATATATTTTTATATTTTATATAAATTCTTATATTTTATATATATTTTTATAGTTTATATATATTTTTATATTCTATATATATTTTATATTTAATATATATTCGTATACTTAATATATGTTTTTATATTTTATATATAGAGCTTAGTTAATATTTTTAGAATTTTTTTTGTTTAGAAATTTTACACATAAAGAAAATAAGCTTAGTCAAATTCACTTACACCTATGAAAAATGGGTGGAAAAAGACTGTTAGGAAGAGAGCGAATATATAAAAACAAGTAAGAGTGCTCTAGTCGAGACTGCTCGACTAAGAGATACCCTGAACCCTGCGAAGATGCGATATTCAAATCATTTTACGCTTCTTTTTTATATATACATATACACAAACAACACATACACACACACACACACACACATGCACACGCACGCACAAGCACTTTCTCTGCTACTGCGCAGCGACTGCGCGCGGGCAGCGCTTGGGCTGCAGTATGGGCTATATTTTGGAAACTTATTTGTTGAATAGGTTTGCTTCTAGATGGACTTTCGTAATCAAACTTTTACAGCGTAATAATGACATTCATATGTATGTATTTGCCAAAGCACAAGTCTCTAGTATTTGAAATACGTTTTTTTTCAAATTTGGGGGGAAGGGGGCGTGGTATCCAAAATCCAAAAATCGCAAAATGTTTGTATTCATTACACGGATATACACAGTAAATCTGAAATCTATAGCTATAACGGTATTCAAAAACAAAGAAAAGTTATCGATTTTTATCGATAATAAGGAAATGGGATGAGTTATTGAAAAAAATGATAAACTCGTACTGCGTAGGATATACACGAGTATACATTTCAAATTTCAGATCTGTAGTTTTTGTGGTTTGCGAGATCGCTGCGTTCACACGGACGGACGGACGGACGGACGGACAGACGGACATGGCTATATTGACTCAGTTTGTCGAGCTGATCAAGAATATATATACTTTATGGGGTCTGCCGTGTCTCCTTCTGCCTGTTACATACATTTTCACAAAAACATTATACCCTGATTTCCCATTTTCAATGGGTTCAGGGTATAAAAAATCTATTAAGTTTCTTTAAACAATTTTCAGTCTTTTCACTAAATTTCAATTAAATTAAAAGTGTAATTTAAATTTTAAAAATATTCACTTGCATTTGTGGAAGAAGACTGATAGGAAGAAATGTTTTGGATACAAAATGAATTTAGTTTCTACAAATAATTTGCAGTCTTTTCACTGAATTCACTTCCACTTGTGGAAAATGAGTGAGAAACTGGATATATGAGTGAGTGATAAGTGAAAGAATGAAGCCAACAGCTCAATTCTCTTTCAACAAAAACATTTAAAACTAAACTCAAATGAAGCACATCAAATAAATATAGTTAAGCTATATTCACATCTAGGTAAATCCACCCAGCTGAGTGGAAATCAGATGAGAATACAAAGTCAATTAAAGCCTTAAAAGAGCAATTATAGCCAACATTCAGGTAATACGATTTGAAAACAGATTTAGGCCTAATTTGTTAAGTGCTGCTATGATATATGACTGCGATAAGGCAGCCGCCCCTATGGGGGGTTGCTCACTTGTTGGGCTCAGTATCATGCAGCGCTTGAAGGCGGCCAGACGTAGGATTCGCAAGCTCTGGCAGCTGCCCGGGCGCTTGGGCAACTCTTTGACGGGCAGCCAAGTGGTGCTCGTCTCTGTGGTGATTTTGATACTGCAAAATATTGCCTATGGCATATTTCCGTGTCGCTTCAATTTCAGGCGCAAGAAGTTCGTGTTCAGCTTGCCGCTGGCCATCTATGCCGTCGCTGTGGCCACCTGGTTCAGCGCCCACTATGGCCAGCTCATTTGGCGGGCGTACGGCGAGCAGCTACTCAATTTGCGTGATCCCATACAGATCTATAGCTATATGTTTGCGTGCGCGGCCATGCTGAACTATGTCAGCCAATGGGCCATCGTTCCGGAGATTTTACGCTTTCAGAACAGTTTGGATCTGTTTGGCACCTTGGACTACTTTCGTCTCACGCTGGGTGTTATGGCGCCTGCAACTCTTTTGGCTGGCATCAAACTGTTTGTCTCGCCACTGGTGTTACAGCTGACGCTGATCATGTACCAGAAGCACACGCAGCCGGAGCTCAGCTGGCTAAGCACCATCCAAACCATGTTGCCCATCTACTTGGGTAATCAGCTGAACAATTGCTTCTTTGGCGGCATTGTGGTGGCCCGCTGTGTGCTGGTCGAGATCAATAAGCGGCTGCGTGAGATTCAGCGGGAGGTGAATCGTTTGCAGACTCCATGGGAGCTGCTGCTGCACAAGTCCTACTATCGCATGAAACGCTTCTGTGACCTGGCCGATCGACTGGACGAGCTGTCCAGCAAATATACTATTTGCACTGGCTCCTCCATGGACTATTTGGATCTGACTGCCTTCTCGCTGGTCACCTACATGGCCATCAATCTGACTAGCACCACACTGGGCATCTACACCCAATACCAGGCACTGGCCGATTTCCTAATGCTGGATATCTCATATGATATCTATCAGGCCTTGGCGCATTTCGTCTTTCTCGTTATACCCATGACAGATATTTATTTGTTGGCGCGCGTCTGTCAACAGGTGGTAGATGAGGTAAGTAGTTTCTTTATCTATAATAATACAATATACATATATATGTTTTCTTTTGCAGGCCAATGAAGCGGGCAACTTACTGCAGCGCATTAATTTGCAGCATTCGGATGTTCGCTTCGGTCAAGTTGTTGACGCATTGTGGCTGCAAGTGAAGACAATTAAGTACAAATTGGAACCAATGGGTCTGCTGGAGCTGAATGGCTCGCTGGTTAATATGATATTCTCAACTGTTGCTGGTTTTCTATTGTTTCTCATACAAAACGATTTAACGCAGAGATTTTCGCTAAAATAATTTATATAAAAAAAACGTTATTTAAATCGGCCTATCGATAAGAGCTTTGTGGTGGCTGTGCGATATATATATTCACACTAACTGTTCGCATTGTGCAACACTATTTATATTTTTGCCACAAACAGCTGATTGTAAATAAAGCATTAACATGCAATCTAAATTTATGTATATTTAATTTTTAAAGTTAGAGTTTAAGTTAAATTTTAGCACAATGGCGCGTATTACATGGCGCACATGTTTTACTCCAAATCTAGTGTAAGTATGAAGCAAGATATTCGATATTCAATTGATTTTGTCTTTTGCTAATTTGCTCTTTTGCCGGCAGCTCCAATTTTTGGCTGCGCTGGAGCTACATGAAGCATTGCTGGCATTCGCTGACGTTTAATACTCACATGAATTCCAGCTATGCGACGGAAGTGTGCCTGACGCCCATCTTCTGGATTGTAGATAATTATACAAACTGCTTAGGTCCAGTAAGTAAATTACAGGGTATACACTGGTAGCGGGCATACACATTTGATCAGGCAATATGTAACGCCTTGCAGAAGCAACAACTAACGCTTTCTCCCTTTCAGTTCTTTGTTGTAGGCACTGCTATCTTAACCACTGCCGTAGTGTCCATTGCCTATTGGATTGGCCTGCCCTTTTGGTGGGCCAAGAGCCCAGCAGCAACCGTATTGCTGCTCATCATTGGCAATTGGCTGCTGCTCAACGTCATTTTCCACTATGTGATGGGTGTGATTACGCCAGCGGGCCACCCGCCCGACGGCGTCACCCATGTGGAGGCTGTGAGCATGTGCAGCAAATGCATCTCACCAAAGCCGCCTCGCACGCATCACTGCTCCATCTGCAATCGCTGCATATTGAAAATGGATCATCATTGTCGTGCGTAGATGGAAATACAATATTTTGAGCTTGATCTGGTTAACTGATATATTATATTTGCTTTTAGCCTGGCTCAATAACTGCGTTGGCTATGCCAATCATCGCTACTTCTTTCTCTATATGGTCTACACCACGCTCGGTTGCCTGTTCCTCATTGTGGCTGGCGTGGAGATTGGCTACAAATATCTATGGCTGGATCACAGCGAGCACTGGACAGAACTGGAGCCGCTCGAGGGTCATCCCGTGAAATTCAATCAAAGCGGACATGTTATAGCTGTTGTAAGATTTGATCTGAATTTTATAGATTTATTATGATATTTATATATATTTATTGACTTAACAGACGCATCCGCATGAATACGATGATATTTTGCTGCCAGCCGCTGTGCATCATTTGCCCACGCCCATGGCTGAGTCGCCCGATGCCACGCCCACACGACGTCGTGTCTTATGGTTTATGGCCGTGATCAATGTGGCTGTGGTGATTGCCTTGGGCAGCCTTTGCATCTGGCATGCCAAGCTCATTTCGCGCGGCGAGACCAGCGTCGAGGCGCACATCAACGAGGCTGAACGCAAACGTTTGCTAAAACTGAATCGAATCTACATAAATCCCTATAATTTTGGCACCAAAAAGAATTGGAAACTGTTTCTGGGTCTTGTGCGTGGCAGGTAAAGAAAATGAAGCTCTTGCTTAATTTCATTACTTATTGGGTATATAAAAATTTGTAGGTCGTTTTGGCGCACTGTGCTGCTGCCCTCCTGGCATAAGCCGGATGGCAATGGTCTCAGTTTTCATACTGTGCACGATGCACCCTTCGAGGACGAGTGGCCATAGTCCTTGGCCTGCGTTTGAGCGCAGGATCTGAAGCTTTTGTGATGACAAATTAGAGAAAATGCACTTATATATATATAAAAAAAATAATAATATATGAATATAAATTAATTAATTATAATTTAAATTAATTATATAGTTAAATTAGAGAAAATTCCATTTGATATAAAAAAAAATGTAATTATAAATTAAATAATTATAATTTTAATTATATATATAGTTAAATTAGAGAAAATTCAATTTGATATATAAAAAAATATAAATATAAATTAACTAATTAATTAATTATAATTATATAGTCAAATTTGAGAAAAATCAATTATATATAAAAAAAAATTAATATAAATTAATTAATTAATACAAAAAAAAAATCAATTATATATTTAAAAAATATAAATATATAAATTATATAGTCAAATTTGAGAAAATTAAATTATATAAATATAAATTAATTAATTAATAACAAAAAATGCAATTATTATAAATAAAAATATAAATATAAATAAATTAGTTAAGAGAAAAATATATTAATCAATCAATTATATATATGGAAAAAATAGTAATTTTATAATTTTATTAATTAATTAATTTATATTAATATTAATAATTAAATCAAAATAAATTTTTTATTTTTTTATGTATATAATTGAATTGAATTAAATAAAAAAAATATAAATATAAATAAATTAATAATAAAATTTAATTAAATTAATTTATATTTGTTTTTTTTTATATAATTGAATTTTCGCATATTAATTAATTAATTTATATTTATATTGATATAATTAATTAATTTATATATTTTTTATATATAATTAAACTGAATTGAATACAAAAATCAAAAAATAAATTAATTCATAATTTAATTAATTTATATTTATGTTTTTTTTTTAAATTAAATTTTCTCTTAACATATAAATTTATATTTATATTGTATTAATTTAATTAATTTATATTTATATTTTCCCTTAGATATAATTGAATTTTCTCTTATTTGACTAATATATATAATTTATATTATAAATTAAAAAATATATTTATAATTTTAGGCTTAAGTCTGACAATTCCATAAACTTAGCATTTATCAACTATATGTAGGGAATAGCTAAATCTTTACATTCAGCGTTTCCATAGAGATTAAAATGAAATAAATATTGTAACATTGTCCAAACCTGTTGAGTGGCTACGTTGCTAGGATGGGTTGTGCCGGTATGGCAACTTGTTGCCAGGACGCCAAAGTTGCGGCTGCTGGTTTAGTCGATACGAATAGCGCAGTGGAAGGGCAGTCAGAGTCAAGATGTCCAAGGCTTCGGGATCAGAGGATGAGCCGCTAGTGCCCGATGATTTCGATGATGACTTCTACAGGGAGCTGTGCGAGAAGATACCCGAAGTAAGCCAGAGCTTTAGCATAATCTTAGATTTGATAAACTAAATTGTTAAATAACTCGCAGGCAACGAAGGCGCTGCGCCAGAAGGATACGCCGAACAATGCGGACAATGTGCAGCGTCTGGTCATCTGTGGCACGCGCTACAAAAGTGATCTGCGCCTGGAGGAGGCACGCAGCCAGGAGCTGCGCGAGCAAATCGCTGAGCTCGAGCAGCAGCTGGAGCATGCGGCGCAGCAAAGCAAATTGGATATGGCCACCATAGAGCAGCTGCGCGGAGTTATAGGTGAGTGGAGCAGGCCTGGAGCCGAAGATTACTCAACTGACTGTCTGCTTAGAGGGCGCCTGGAAGCAGAAGGATGCGTCGCAGATACGCGAGCAGTCGGCACAGGATGAGGTCTTGAGTCTGCGCCAGAAACTGGATGCAGCCGAGCAAATGATCGAGCATCTGAACGAAAAGGGACGCTCCAGGAGCAGCCGGCGCGATGATAACAAGGAGTGCGAGCGACTCAACGACGAAATCAAAGAGCTGAACAAACGGCTGCAACTGCAGCGCGCCTATGCAGCCGAGGTGGAGGCCACCATTCAGGCGCTGGAGGGCAGGAACAAGGAGTTGCTCAAGCTGCTGGACGTAAGAGAAACCATTTTAAAACTTTAAATTTAACTAATAGATCTGCTCTCATAGGAAACCTCCAGCGATGCCTGCAACCTGAAGCGCAAGAGCGATGGATTGGCCAAGGAGCTGGCCACCATGAAATCGGAGGAGACAAAGTATTTGGAGCAAATAGCGCAGACCAAGTCGCACAATGAGCATCTGACTAAGGTGAAGGTGCGTCAGAATCTGCAAATACTCTCGCTGAAGACCAACATGGAGCACCTGAACACGCTGCATAACAGCACCTGCAACAAGCTGGCCAAGATTACCGTCGATCTGGAGTACACGGTGCAGGAGCGGGACAAGAACAAGCGCGCCTTGAATCAGCGCATCAATCTGCTGAAAGTGCGCGAAGATGAGCTGATTAAGCTGCGGCAGGACAATGCCAAGTTGGCCAAGTCGCAGGAGACGATTGCGCGCAAATATGGCGGACTGGAGATGGCCAAGCAAGAGGTGGAGCAGGAGAACCTGCGGCTCAAGTGCGACTTCCTCTCCCTCTCTCTGGTTTATATTTAATTGCAATTAATTTACAGAACCCAGTTGGGCACTCAGGATAAGGAGCTGGAGTCCATGCGGCGTGTGGTGCATCATTTCGAGAAGCACAACGAGAATCTGACCAAAGAGCGGGATGTGCTCAAGCGGGAGCTGCAGAGCGAGCATCAGAGCGCCGAGCAGCAGGCTGCGCTGTACCAGGAGTCGCAGCATGAGGTGCGTGCGCTCAAGGACATCATCAGCAGCACGGACCTGAAGCTGAAGAAGCTGCAGGAGGAGCTGAAAAAGCAGAAGAAGGACAAGACCAAAAAGCTGGACGAGATTCAGCATGGAATGGACAAAATCGATCTGCTGCAGAGTAAGTGACTTCGTCTCGTATCTAAACACGAATTCTAAGACATCTCCCTTGGACAGATGAGATACACCTGAAGGAGAACTACGAGATCGAGCTGAAGCGCACGATTAGCGATCTGGAGGCCAAGTGCTCGAAGTTCCAGCAGCAGCACGAGCTGCTCAGCAGCGAGCGACTGGGCTTGCAGCGCTCGCTGCAAGGCGCCGACGAGGAGCGTCAGAGGCTGCGCGATCAACTGGCTCAGCTGCAGGCGCAGATCGAGACGCTCAAAGGCAAGATCAGCTATCGGGATGGGGAGCTGAGCAAGCTGCAGCTGCAAATCGATCGCATGGAGAAGGAGCGTCGACTGCTGCGCAACGATGTGCGCCACGCCCAGCTGGGTCAGCAGCACACCAAGGCGGAGTTGCTGGACAAGCGCAAGGAGAACGATCGGCATGCCAAGTCGCTGCAGCAGGATGAGCAGCGTCTAACCCGCCTGCGCAAGGACCTCGACAATCTGATGAACGAGAAGAACTCGATTAGTGCGGCGCTGACACGCCGCAACGAGGACTACGCACGACTCCAGCACAATTTGGAGAATCTGCAGACCGCCTACGACCAGACGGAGCGCCAGTGCAACCAGTGCCAGGATGATATGCGTCTGATGGGCGTCGAGATCAAGAATCTGCGCACCGAACGCAATGTGCTGCGTGCGGATCGTGAGAGTGCGGCCGACCTGCGCCAGGAGCTGCTCCAGATGCAGCGCCTGCTCAACCAGGAGCGCATCAAGGCACGCGCCCTGCAGGACGAAATGATGACGCCCATGAATGTGCATCGCTGGCGTCTGCTGCGCGGCAAGGATCCAGAGAAAATGGATCTACTCGAGCGCATACACATCCTGCGCAAGCAGCTGCTCGGCCAGAACGTGGCGGCACTGGAGCAGGAGCGGGCCCTGACTGAGGCCCAGCAGCTTTACACGGCACTCAAGGAGTTCATGCTGAAGCTGCCCAGTCACCGGGTCCAGGCGCAGCTCAACACTGTCAAGGTGAAACACGCATCCTCTTTTCGTATGCTTAAAAAAAATATATTAATCTCTTTGATATTTGTCCAGGCCAGCCTGTCGGCCAAGGATCGCCAGCTGAAGGTGCTGTTGGCCGAGCTGAG
This sequence comes from Drosophila leonis, assembly GCA_035045365.1. Classification (NCBI taxonomy): domain Eukaryota; kingdom Metazoa; phylum Arthropoda; class Insecta; order Diptera; family Drosophilidae; genus Drosophila; species Drosophila leonis. The sequence goes on from JAWNPC010000996.1 coordinate 558,671, forward strand.
TGCGCGCGAGGCGGGCGAGCGTTCCAATGTGCAGCAGCTGGCGGAGCTGCGCGGCAGCCTGGCACAGACGAAGACCCAGCTGCTGGAGGAGAAGCGACGCAAGCAGAAGCTGCTCGAGGAGCGCCAGTTGCTGGAGCAGATGCAAGCCCAGTGCTACTCAGCGCCGGCGCAATTGCCGCGCACCCTGGGCGCCGGCTTCAAGGTGATCAGCCAGCTGCTCTAATGAATTCATATGAAATAAATGACGTAGAGCTGAGTTCTCTTGTTGGGTGATCTCCTGTGGAACTTTTCAACGTTCTAGCCTGATTGTGTCGCTACTTTTGGGTGTCATCTCGAAGGGGTACAGGCGCTCTTGCGGCGGCATGCGGTCCACGGCCAGGACGTCTAGCAATGTGTTGACCACATTGTTGTTGCTCCACTTGCTCTTGATGGTCTGCTGATACTCCTGAATGATGGTGTCCTGTGACTCCAGGTCAATGGCATTGATGGCCAGTTCCGCTTTCATGGCGCGCAGCTTGCGGCTCTGCCGCTGATTCATCCGCTGCTGCATCCAGAGTCGCTGCACAATGCCCGGATCGGGCATATGCTGCAGCTTGCCCTTGAGCGCATCGCATCTCTTGCGCATATCCTCCACTTTGTGCTCCATATTCTGGCGTTCCACGCTCAGCTTGACGTTGCGCTTGAGCAGCACCTGAATCTTGCGTATCAGCTGATATTTGCACGGATCTCGGCCAATTAGCAGGCGCCAGCGATGTATGCGATATGGATACTTCATCTCCTCTGTGAATGCCGTCACGTTCAAGCGTTCACGGACCAGCTGACGCTCGATCCGCACCACCTCCTGGCGCATGCTGGCCGTATTCCTGACCGCACGCTGCATGCACGCCTTGGACATGCGCAAATTGTTGATTTCGGTCTTGAGTAGGCGTATGTCCTCCACGCGCTGATTGTACTGGATGGTGCCGCGCGTCATGGCCACCTGGATCATGGCCAGCTTCTGCTGTACGGCACGCAGCTCGCAATTGCGCCTGACGATCTGCTGGCCCACAATCATCTGCTCCTTGCCCGCCTCCTCCAGCCTGATGGCCAGCTGCTGGTAACGCATGGCGCCCTGCTCGATGGTGCAGTGCAGCTGCTGATTGAGCACCTTCAGCTCGGCCAGCTCCACACGCAACTGCTCCACCTGTCGCTCCTTGCCATGAATTTCGCTCTGTTTGTGCTTCAGCTGATTGTCCAAGTGATCGATGCGCTTGTTCTGCACGTTCATCTCCTTTTCGTTGCTGGCCAGCTGCTGGCACATCTGAGTGATCTGAAAGCTCAGCTTCCCATTGAGATTGTGCAGCTTCTGGCGCTCACGGCCGCACAGCTCCATGCTCTTCTGCGCCAATGTCTTCTCGGTGTGCACCACTTCCAATTGCCTCTTAGCCTTCTTATAGCCTTGCTGTTTGGCCTCCAGCTGATTTGTTAGGTATACAATTTTCTCCATTTTTACAATCATTTTCGCTATAAATAGGTGAAGGTGTGTGTGGTGAGTAGGTATGGTGTGTGTAGGGACACGATATCGAATGTAAAGTATCGATCATGTACTCATGAGTAGTATCACTAACCATACAATTTGAGTGCGCTGCTGATTGTGCGTATGTACGTGTATATGTACTTGGGAGAGCAGAGAGAGAGAAAGAGAGTATGAGAATGAGACCATTTTGGTTGAGCGCTCGCAGTGCACTGATTTTGCCGGACCAAATTTTGACTGTCCGAGCTTAAGGCGACCGAGCCGAGCAAATACGAAGATGAGTGGTCCACAACGCTAGAATCTTTTAGCGTTTAATAACTTTGTTCTAGTTGATGCATCTATGTGTTGTATGGTTAGTGATCGTACTCATAAAAATATCGAAACAAAAGTATGGAGTACAAAATATCGGTATCAATAACGAACATACTCGATACCAAAAAGTATCAATACTTTTTTCGTGTCCCTAGGTGTGTGTGCGTTTGCGTTTACACTTTACCCTCAAGCGTTTCAATTGTCCGGTTCAGCTCGCCCGTCTCCTGCTGCAATTCGTGCTTCTCCTTGTTGACTTTGTGTATCCGAATCTCCTTTTCATCCAGTGCTCCGTTCGCCCGATCTAGCATGACTTGCACGTGCTGCGTCCGATTACGTTCAACGACCAAATCGTGTCGCAGCGTGGCTATCACATCAGTCTGATGTTGCAAATCCGCACTCAATTTCGTATGCATCCGCACGGCTTCGTCCTTCAGGCGTGCCATTTCGCTTAACTTCTTTGTGATCGCCATCAGATTCCTCTCCAGCACTGTCACCTGATTACTGGGTGTGGGACGAGGGCAAAGTTATAGTATAATTCTGGAAGATGATTGACTAACTAAATTCGTGAGTGAATAAGTAACTGATTGCTAGGCTTATGACTTATTGACTGATTGATTGATTAACTGGAGGAGTAATAGCTCGACTGACTGAGTGTCTAGCTGACTGCTTGACTGATTGATTGAATATCTAAGTGACAGACTGATTGACTGATTCACAGTCAGTAAGACGAACAAAATTACCATCTGATTGATTGTGTAAAATAATGATTGAGTGATTGATTGATTGATTAAACCTGACAGATTAAGTGATTCACTGTATGTAAGGCGATCAAGCATTTGATTGATAGATTACTTGTCTAAAAGACTGATTGACTGATGGACTCACTTAACCTTCATACTAACTGATTTGCTGAATGGTTTTAATTGAGCTAAGATCATTTGATTGACTGATTACCTATAAAAAAGCTGATGGGGTGAACTACTTCTCCAATGGATTGTCTAGTTGACGGTTGATTTAGCGACTGACCATTGGTCTGACTTTGATTTGATTGATTGACTGGTTGATTGACAGCCTGAATTGAATTTTGATTGAAACTCACTTAGCCAACATTTTATGCTCAAGCAACGTGGTATTCTTTTTGGACAGCTGATGGAATCGCCGATTAAGCTGATTATAGAGAAATTCTTTGCTTTTGCTTTCGCACTTCACTCGACGAATCACTTGATGCAATTCATGCTTTTCAATCATCAGCGCTTTGTTCGTACTATCTACATTTGTTATCGTTGCTTGCCTCAGACGATATTCTTCTTCGATGCGATGATTGTTCTTTGACAAATGGTAGTTGTCGTGGGCGAGGCGCTCGATGCTTTTCTTTAGACTACGGACAACTGAGAAAGTTTCCTTATATTTCTTCTCAGATACACGCAGGTCTTGATTCATGTGGATGAGGTGATCAATTTCTTTACGCTGCGCATGGATCTTATCCTCCAGTTGCTCCACTGTCAAACGCTGATTGTGCTCCGCTGCATAATGCTCTGCTTCGACCTGTTTTATGTGCACCGTTTGTTTTTTAATCGTCTCATTACTTAATTCATTGAGGGCCTCCACAGTAGCCGAATAGCAACGATTGAGCTCAAGGCGCTTCTTATGCTCCCTCAGCTCACCGACCAAACGATCGCGCTCCCGATAGACAAGCGCCCGCACATTCAGCTCGTTACTGAGGCGGAGAATGGTCAGCGATATATGTTAGCTGTATCGGCACCTAACTTACGGATGTTTAAAGTAGATCATGTTCTCCATTGGTTCATTTTGTCGGGTTTTTGAGACATAATCCCCATGGGTGTCGCTCAGCAGAGACTCGCGATATTCAACAGCATCCGTTGTGCGCCAGGCCTCTTCCATCGAGACGCGCAGTGCATTCATCACATACGACGATTCCGCAGTTACTTGGATGGCCAATCTTAGTTTCTGACTTGCGGCATTTATTTTCTGCTGCAGCTCTTGGCCGACGCGCATTTCCTTGACGTAATGGGCATGCAGCCGGGCCAGAATGTCAACGAATACCTTCATCTTGGCGGCCAGAAATGTATTCAGCGGCACCAGTTGCTGCACCAGTTCATAGGATATGTTAAAGAACTTATCGTCCAGATCAGCAACCAGATCCAATTGTGCCGCATCGTCGCTGGCTCGGAACTTCTTATTGAATTCCAACACTTTCCAGCCGTCCAACTCTGGTGCATGTACGGATTTCCTGTTTCGAATACTTCTCTTCGACATTATCGCCACTTAAAGATCGTATAATGGCAAAGATCTGCAACGACAAACTAATCAAAAGCACGCAAAACAAAAAAAAAAACAAAAATTAAACACGCTAAGAACAAGGCAAAACGAACCGAATTCAAATGTAAACTGAATTCTAAAGTCTCCAAAAAATTAGTTCTCCAATTTTTATTATTTGACTTTACTGTTAGTGAGGATGTAAATAATATACATATATAACAAATAAATGGTCAACAATAAAAATTAAAAAAAAAAAACTAATTCCCTTTTTTTATACCCTGAACCCATTGAAAATGGGAAATCAGGGTAAAATGTTTTTGTGAATATGTATGTAACAGGCAGAAGAAGGCGTGGCAGACCCCATAAAGTATATATATTCTTGATCAGCTCGACAAACTGATTCGATATAGCCATGTCCGTCTGTCCGTCCGTCCGTCCGTGTGAACGCAGCGATCTCGCAAACCACAAAAACTACAGATCTGAAATTTGAAATGTATACTCGTGTATATCCTACGCAGTACGAGTTTATCATTTTTTTTTTTCGATAACTCATCCCATTTCCTTATTATCGATAAAAATCGATAACTTTTCTTCGTTTTTGAATACCGTTATAGCTATAGATTTCAGATTTACTGTGTGTATCCGTGTAATGAATACAAACATTTTGCAATTTTTGGATTTTGGATACCACGCCCCCTTCCACCCAAATTTGAAAAAAACGTATTTCAAATACTAGAGACTTGTGCTTTGGCAAATACATACATATGAATGTCATTAGTACGCTGTAAAAGTTTGATTACGAAAGTCCATCTAGAAGCAAACCTATTCAACAAATAAGTTTCCAAAATATAGCCCATACTGCAGCCCAAGCGCTGCCCGCGCGCAGTCGCTGCGTAAACTGCGCAGTAGCAGAGAAAGTGCTTGTGCGTGCGTGTGCATGTGTGTGTGTGTGTGTATGTGTTGTTTGTGTATATGTATATATAAAAGAAACGTAAAATGATTTGAATATCGCATCTTCGCAGGGTTCAGGGTATCTCTTAGTCGAGCAGTCTCGACTAGAGCACTCTTACTTGTTTAATATTGTCAACGTGCATTAAAATTTTTACAAGAATTCGCAGATTCGCAAAAAAAAATAAAAATTAATAAAAAATAAATGCAAAAAGTCAAAAATATTTTGAAAAAAATTCAATACACTAGTTTAAAATTGTGAACGAGTATTAATGTTTATAAACAATAATTAAAATTTATTTTTTAAATTTACCTCTTTCATTTTATCAACAAGATTAATATGTTTATAAAAGCTCACAGATCGAAAAAGAAAATTTAAAAAAAATAAATAAATGCAGTTAACAAACAATTTAAAAAAAAAATGAATACACTCTTTAACATCTATCTATCTAAAATTATAAGAATTAACCAATTCAGAAATCCCACATAATTAATTGATCTATTTCAAACCTCAAATGAATTCTCAGCCAATAAGTTGAAATTTTCTTTTATTGATTTAAGCAAAAATATGTTATATATATATATATATTTATTAAATTCAATATATCGTTTTTTGTTTTTGTTTTTTATTTTTCAATTTATTAGTTTTTATTTCAAGTCAGAAAAATATATGTATATATGTATATAGGCATATATGTATATTGTGTGTAAAACTGTGTTTTTATAAGGGTTCAACTGAATTTTCTTTCGCTAACTTAAAGAATTGTTTAACATAAAATGGATTTCGTATAGCGTAAGAACACAATAGCCGATATCTACCGACTATAACGATTTATAGGCCCTGTATATAAAGTAAATGTTTTTTCTTTACTTTTGTTATATTTGATTAAATTTGCGAAGAGCTGAACGAATATATTAACAGGGCTTATAAATAACAATAAATCACAATAATGTTGTTTTTTTTTTTTGCAAATTTTTGCTAGAATTTATGTCTATTATTCTGCTCAGTTTGCTGCACATACTACAAAAATATATATACATTTTATAATCTAGAATCTAGATCTTAAACGTGACAGAACGATTTCAATTAAAAAGCTACGATCCGTTGCGCAGTCCCAAAACCGAAAAAGATCTATTTGAAATGCAGGCCATTATCTGACATAGACATACATTTATATATGGGTGGGTGTGTGTGTGTGTGTGTTATATGTTGCATTGATATATATGATATGAGCTGAAAGCATTTGTTTACAATTAGTATATATATATATGTATACATATATAGTTACATGGATAGTTGCGTATAATACATAGATCGAAGCTTTATTGTACAGTTTGGATAACGACGCTCTATTGGTCAATTTGTTTTAAATAATAGATTTATATATACATATATATATATATAAATTGTATACACGACAGTGTATAGTTATATATGTATATATATATCTGATTCTTGTTTTTTTTATATGTGGGAATTGGATATCTGTTGCGCGTGTATATAAAGTATAAAAAACGAAAACAATTTTGACAACGATTGCGTTTCACAGTTTTGCTTTTCCTTCCATTGGTCGGGCTCCAATTTTGGTGTGGGGCACATTTTTGGTCTCGGCGTTGGTGGCGCCAATGGCCACTCCTAAGAGGCGCTCGCTGCCTGCGGCCTGCTGGCCTGGCTGTGCGCCTGCGACGGCGGCTGCGGTTGCCGTGAGGAGCGCACCTCACGCACATAGCATTCGCGACAGACGCGCACAGCTTTGGTCAAACCATATTTGGGCAACGGGGCGGATGCATTGGAGCAGACACCGCAAAAGACGCCGCCACAGTTGCGACAATGATGACGTCGCCGAAAAGCCGTAAATGGCGTCTGGCAGGACATGCAACGCGGTGCCTTGCCATCGGGTATCCAGGCGGGTGGCGACATGGTGGTTGCTGTTGCAGCTATTGTGGTGGTTGTCGTTGTTGTCGACGCTGTGCCAATAGACGAATTGCTGTGCAGCCGCCTACGGCTGCCGCTGCGCGTGCTTATGGGCGAATTGTGCTCCGAGCTGGAGCTAGAGGAGGAGGCGCTAGAAGGTGAATTGCTGCCGACAGAATTATTGCGTTGTCGCTGCATTTGTAGCTGCTGCTGCTGCTGCTGTTGTTGTTGTTGTTGCTGCTGCTGCTGTTGTCGCTGTTCATCCTGTATTGTACCGCTACTGGCTGCCTCCTGATCACCCAAGCTACGACTGCGCGCCACATGGCTGCGTGTCGCGGCATTCGAGCTGCTGTTGTTATTGCCACTGGCCAAATCAATGGTATTGTTGCGCTGCATTGCTGCGCCCGCCGAATGGCGAGCAGCCGTGTTGCTATTGTTGTTGAACACATTGTCAAGCTCCGGATTGACCTCCTCGGCTGAGTAAATGCTTTGATTGGAGCCGGCGCTTTCCTGTATCACATCATTTTCGGAGGCACGAAACTCGAATAGCTCCGATTCCTTTGTCTTTTCTGGTATGTCAATGTCCTCGTCCTGGGACGACGACATATTTATAAGGAACACGCTGCGCAATATCTGGCGCAGATCAGAGGCAAAGTTCGTCTGCAGCTGATCGGCAACACCAGCAATGCAGACAAACAGACGATGCAGCAGATTCTCCGTGCTTCTGTAGAACAAATTATATGGATTAGTATAGCAGGAGACCTTGGCATATAGCAGATGGCAACTCACTTGAACTTTAGACGCGCCGTTGTGTTGCGCATGGCCAGCGACACATCGTCGGAGAACGATGAAGCATTACTAGTGTCGGAGTTGGCCGGGCTATGGTACGTTGCTGGCTGCTCCACATTAACTGAACTGGACTCGCAATGCTCCTGGCTGCAACGTTTGCGTGCGCTACGAGTTGTGCGATGTGGATGCGTCTGATGATGATGATGATGATGGTGGTGATCGGCAGGCTGAAGCCGCTGTTGCTGTTGCTGCTGTTGCTGCTGATGATGATGATGGTGGCGGTGATGATGATGATGATGATGGTGACTGTGCCGATGGCGATTGCTGTTGTTGTTGCTGTTGTTGCTGCTGTTGCGTATTGACTGATTGCCTTTTGGCGTATTGATTGTCGTCTGCTGATTGCTGCTGGGCACCTGCTCGTTCTCGCTGCTGCTGCTGGGCAAGCGGAGACGCTGCAGCGTGCGTCTTGCCGCCAACATGGCAGCACTCGTACTAGGCTCCTCCTGCAGCTGCTGCTGCTGTTGGTCCTCCGACTGTTGTTGCTGCTGTTCCGCTGTCGCATTGCCAAACTCATCATCTTCGCTGGCCACGAAGTTGTCCGTGAGTGGCAGCTGTTGCGGCTGAAACAGATTGCCCAGATTTGTATTGGGTATCAGATAGCCAGAGGGACAATCGGCAGCTGCCACAATTGCCTTCAATTGCGCCTCAATATACTCGTCCAGTTCATCATTCAAATCATCATCATCGCTATCCAGCATACCAACCTCCTCCTCCTCCTCCTCCAAATCATCTTCATCTTCATCGTAATCGCTCCAATGGGCCGGCGGATTTGTGGATGTTGTTGCTGCCGATGAGGTGGATGCTATGGAGTGCGAGGGCGTCGGCGAGGGTGCTGGCGAGGCTGTTGGTGTGCTGCCTGCTGAGAGCGATAACATGGACGGAGAACGTGCGGCGGCCGGCTGGGCTGCACTTGTATTGCTACTGTTGTTGCTGTTGTTGTTGCGATGATCCACCAGGCGTTCCACGGCTTTGTGCGTGCTAGTTGTGCTGGCTTTTGCTGTGCTGCTGCCACTCCCACTGCTGGTGCTGCTGGAGTTATTATTATTGTTGTTGTTGCTGGTGCTCGTCGTGGTGTTGTTATGCTCAGGACTAGGCGCCTCAATGCTGCTGGAGCCCAGTGGCACCTGCAAAATTACTCGCAATATTAAATGAAAGTTGAGATTGGATTTACAATGATTCTGCTTACGTTCGTATTGATCTCCTCATTGGTGCAGAGCAACTTCTCCAGCTGATTTAGCTCCTGTTTGCTTAGATTGCGCAATAGATCGCGGATCTTAATAAGTATTGTGCGAAACGGACGAAACATCTCGGAGAGCTCATCGCCCGGCATATCCATATTAAGCGGACCCTTGGCAAACACCACCAGCCCAGCGACAATTGCCAAACGAGGTATGGAGAACATGAGACCCGGATCGAACGCATCCACCATGTCCTGCTCGAGCAGCCCGATCTTGAGCGCACGCTGCAACGTTTCCGAGAAGAGCACACCAATCCATTGCTGCATTTCGTATTCGTGGCGTGACTTGACGGGCACCATGGCGCTCACATAGCTCAGCTCGAACTCGGCAAACAGATGATCGAAGATCTTCAGGCTCTCGTACAGCTGCTCGGTGGTTGAGTCGTTAAAGTCCAGATGCAACCTTTTACTGTTGGGCACATTGTTGCGCAGGCATTGGTCACGCAGCAGCACGCGCACGTTGCCCAGACTTTTGGTAACGGCTTGCGCCAGCGGACGCATCTCTTTGCTCTCGGATTCACGATTTAGGATCGATGAGCCAGCGGCCAGGCACTCGGCACCGAACCATAGCTGCCCGGCCAGATTCTCCTGCAGCACTTCCTCTGGAAATTTGGCGCGAAAGGCGCGCGGATCACGCTCCTCGCCCAGCAGCTCCTCCATAATCAAATTGGTTATGGCCAGCACTTTGTCCTGCAATATGCAATCCAGTTAATTATAAGTAAATAGTGAAAAGTGTTGTGGACACCTACCTGATTCTGTCGCAATCTGCTAACCAGACGCGTACAACGATCCGGCTCGGCGCGTCCATCAAAGCTGTCCAGCTCACTAGCCACGGCGGTCAACGAACGATCGGCATGGTAGAAGCGTGCCAGCAAGGATTTGTCATCAGCCTGCAAATAGTAAACGGGAGGAAGATTGTTTGTTATTTCTTTTGAAATGGTACAGGATGCACTTGATGACTCAGCTAGACCCACACACACACACTCATGCCATTTACCAACTGCGTTGGCAATTCATATACTTATTTCACAAGCACTTCATCACGTAATGGAACGAACGCAGCTGAGGTGAGTAACTCAGTAAGTGGCGATAGTACCGACCGACTGACTGACTGACTGACTGACGGACTGACTGACTATCTTGCACGCTAAATGCACACAGTGCACGTTCGATATGATTAACAATATCAGCGAATGCAGATACACTTGATGTTGAATTAGATAGCCTTCGAGTTTGCTTTGTTCTTTTAAATTATGTGTTTTAGATCTTTAAATTTGAAGAAACTTCCGCCAAAGCCGAAGACTATTCTATCTCTATCTTTTCTTCTTACGACTGAAAAGACAAATATTCAATATTTGTGAACTGGGCAAATGCAAAAAGTTATTCAAGTAAGACTCAATTATTATATTATGATATTATGAATATGTGATGAGATATCGAACAAAAATAATTAACTTCTATTGCGTACTCTATTTGAGAATATATATTCCACACAGGAGCTGACGAGCTTTTGTAGTTTACGAGAACGAAGCTTTTGCTATCTACAATATATGATATGGGCCGACAGCATATATTATAATATTATACTTATATTATATTATATTACAGACAAATATTCAATATTTGTGAACTGGGCAAATGCAAAAAGTTATTCAAGTAAGACTCAATTATTATATTATGATATTATGAATATGTGATGAGATATCGAACAAAAATAATTAACTTCTATTGCGTACTCTATTTGAGAATATATATTCCACACAGGAGCTGACGAGCTTTTGTAGTTTACGAGAACGAAGCTTTTGCTATCTACAATATATGATATGGGCAGACAGCATATATTATAATATTATACTTTATAGATAATATAGTATTATAAATGTCAATCTCATTTAAAGTCAAATATTGCAGGCTGAATTCACATTTCACAATCAGTTGAGATCTTTAATCCGATTATTATTATTAATCATTTTATATATATATTATATATATATTTTTTTTTATGTCTCATTATTTTTGTCATATTATGTTTATTTTTTTTTTATGTTTTTTTTTTTTTTATATATATATATATATATATATATATATATATATATTAATTATTATTAATTTTAACACGCAGAAATTATTATTTTGTAATAATAACTCTATAAAACTCTTAGCTTACACAATTTAAACTAATTACTACATATGAGTTAAGTTTATCATTGCATGAATCAGTATTACAAATGATGTGTTCTACATTACGAGTGATCACTGTTGCTCAAGATGTTGAATCAGACAACAAACGCAACACCTATTAGCATTATCTCTAGATGTTTCTTGATCTGCCTCTCTGTGTCTCTCTCTTAAGCTCTTTGTTTATAAATTATAGTAAACAGCTCAACTGCGCCATATTCAAAGTAAAAACTACAAATAAATAAATCAGATTTTGTAAGCTAAATGATTTATCTATGCATTCGATTATTATTATTTTTTATATTTTTAATTAATTAAATACGCTAATTAAATAAATTAAATATTCAGCTATTTTCAAGAGGACAAACTTCAACACTAAAAAGCTTTTAGCTTGCTCTCTCTCTCTCTGTTAGCTATCAAGTTAACGGCAGCTGAACTTGTTTAACTTTTGCTTTTGCACCTTTTCTTTCCCATATACAAATACATACATACATATATGTATGTATGTATGTATATACATTTTTGCTTTATTTATGCATTTGTGATCTGTTTAAATATGAAATAAAAAGGCGACCGAGAGCGGCAGCACAGCTTAAATGTTAAATGCGTTGGAAGGAAACAGAAATATACGAAATGTGTTTATTATAAAGACAAACACACGTCGAAAAAGCGTTGACTCCGCACAAACTGCGCAGTTCGACAAGCCAACTCAAGTTGGGCAGCAGGGGCGGTGAGCAAGCGGGGCGCGGCCAAAGCAATTGCAAAAGTTTTGCGTACAAAAAGAAAAAAGCGAGCAAAAAATGCTTTAAGGGAAAAGCAAGAGGGCAACAACAACAACAATAACAACAGATAGCTTAATTATAGGGTTTCCAGTTAGTTTTCCAGTGAACGCCGACGAATGACCAAAACAAACAAAATCATATAAAAAAATTGTATATAAGAAAATGAATCACGCGCGAATCGATGAATGTGTGGCAAAGGTATGGAAACGTATAAAATGAAGTTAACGAAAAACTTGAATAAATAAAAATATATGTAAGAAAAAAAACAAAAAATAATAATAATAATAATTTTTGAGCTGAAAGCGAAGCAAAACTCAATGCCGACGTCAGCGTTGCTGTTGTTGTTGTTGCTACAACATGTGGCAATTCCATTTGTTTACACAACAATTAAACGTGCAATAAGCGAAACACTCTATGTATGTGTGTGTGTGTGTGTGTGTGTGTTGGTCTCTTAGCGTTCGGTTCTTTTTGGGGCCATGTTTTAGGTATGAGCATTATGTCTAGTATTTATGTATGCAAGGCCGTGAGTAAATAGTTCAATGACTGTCGCCACACACACACACACACACACACACTTAAGTTCTCGCGCTCTTCGCTCTCCCTCTCTCTCTGTCGCTCTCGCACTCAGACTCTCTCACCTCCTCTCTGCTATTGGTCAAAGTAAAAAAGCGACTTCGCAGTTGATCGGCCATTTGTTGCTTAGCGCCAGATTTATTATGGCCATTTACTTGATGTTTAGAGACGTGGCACACTCACTGCACGAACAACGCATATCAATCAATTATGATTGATAAAGTGCGTACATCGAAGTCAAGACATTCTCATTTGCTGAGACCAATGACCGACCTTGATGCCTGCCCCGCCGCTCAACTAAAATTAATTAATTAATTGCACTTAACGTTTACATTCGCTTCATTAAACGCCAGCGAAACAAAGAGCAAAACGTAAATGTTGAATTAAATATGCCAAGTGCGTTCTCTTAGCCAAGAAGGCTAAGGAACAGCCTAAGCCGATTAAGGCGCCATCCAAGGCGATATGAGTAAAGACAGGAAATTATAAATATGTAATGGGCGCTGATATTACAAAGTTTAACTAATTTATTATTGATGGGTGTGCATGAATTGTAGTTCAAACAAAGTTCAAAATTTGAAATACTTCTATTGTAATTTATAAAAAAAAATGCCATTTTCTGCAATCTGGCAACACTAATATATAACTAATTGTTAAGTTGGCTGCGCGAGAGCTTAGTGCAATTATTGCGGGTATTCCCCAATAAACTAATGCGATTTTGATTACACATAAGCCGCTGGCTCAGCAAACAAGATAACGAAGGCAAAGTTAAGTCAAGTTTAATTTAATCTAAACAGTAAACAAATATAAAAGAATATACAAAATATAAAAAAAATTAAATAAATAAAATCAAATGGCCTGATAGAAATTGGCATAAGGAAATCTAGCTTGGACTCAAGAAAACAGAAGCCAGCCATACTACACTTTAAATGTTAAAATATTTTTTAATTTATATATTTTGATTCTTTGTTTTCTTTTTACTCTAAGTTCTGCACTCAAAATTTGAATTATTGCTTCAACTGGTTTGATTGAGTTTTTTATTGCAGTAACAGCAAAAATCAAATAAATAATAAATTGAATGTGAGTATGGGTATATCGAATGGTGCTGATAACACACACATAAGCACACACACACACACACACACATAAGCACACACAATTACTGCTACATTTCAAGTAAACCTATCAAAAGCTTAGATTGTGTCAAGTTTTGGTGTTTGCATGCGGGTTGGGGGTGTGCGATTGCATTTCGGCACGAGCATAGGATAGAGCTGAAACCATTGTTCCTTTGGAACTCATGGAGGATTAATTAGTAGTTTAATTAAGTATAGTGAAATTAAGTCATGTTAATCTTAATTGAGATATCCCTTACGCAGAAACATATCTATCGAATGCTGCTTCTTATAGGACTTAGATAAGGTTACAAATTTAATTGTTATTCATTGGCAGCCATAAGTTTCAGTAATCCAAACCAAGCTATATAAAGACTTTACTTAAAAAACAAAAATAAAATAATAATAGAAGTATTTTTACTTCACTATTTATAATAATCAATAAAAATCCAGCAGTGTTCATGAAAATAGTAGTGCGATTGAGCTTTGAAGTTGAGCAAAAAAAACAAAATATAGTGTTAAGCACAATATTAAGAAAACAATTTGAAACGAATATTAAGCTTAACAAATTTTGTATTAGCTTAAATTTTTTGTTGTTGCAAGCTTAGGAATATTGTCCACTTCAGGGCTGGAGAAAGGATAATAACCGAAAGTCAATTGGTCATGAAAATAGTAGTGGCTACTAAAAATGGAAGAAGAAAAAACTATTTAACTTTAGTCTGACTTCATATATTATGATCTAGAAATATTTGTGCACTATTTTTTTTTTTACTACTATTTTCATGACCAATTGACTTTCGGTTATTATCCTTTCTCCAGCCCTGAAGTGGACAATATTCCTAAGCTTGCAACAACAAAAAATTTAAGCTAATACAAAATTTGTTACTCAAACGTTAAACATTTCATCAAAAAAAACCAAGCTACCCCATTGGTACAGGGCATAAGCTTACCCTTATAATGCAATGCTAAAAATGTCAGTCAATAATTATATTGTGGGCAACAGCAAGAGCAACAGCAATAGCAGTTGCTAAGGACAGCAGTGCTGACGTCACGAGGAGCGACCTCGCCGCAGCAACAGGCAACTGACGACAGATCCTTGAGCTGTGAGACACAAGGACGAGGTGGACAGCTAGACAGGCTTGAAAGTACAAGAAAATCGTAATTTTTCTTTAGCCTTGGCTGGCAAATCAAATGAAAACTTAATTGCACTTGTGTGCAGTGTGCAGTGTGGCGCCAAGCTGACTGCGATGACGATGACGATGCCGATGATTCCGATTCCGATTCTGATTCCCTTAACAACAACAATTTGCTATCTATGGACGCACTTGACATTGAATACACGCCATGAGGTCGCATCTTTTCTGGCACTCAATCAGAATCGGTTCATCAATTGGGAAATAAGAGAATGCTAGCAATTGAAAGCACAGAGTACAGCGACAACAACAGCAACAAGAATGCGATTTTGAATGAGGTGGAGACCCAATGTTAACCCCAAAGCATGACCTTCTGATGAGCACGATTATATATATATATATATATATATATATATATATATAGCGGTTATATCTGAACGATTGTATAACAGAAATAAGATACATTTTGTGCTCCTCCTTACCCCCATGATGCGGCACCTGCCACGGTTAATTGGCAATTTGCAATTTGAGCAGAGCAGAGCAGAGGTAGCTTTGACATTTTCATATGCTTTCTGTTATTGATTGATTTATCAATTGAGTCTAATTGCTGCACAATTTATAACTAGAATAGTGTCAAATTTAATAGAGCCGCGAAACGGTGAGAAAATTATCAAGCAACCAACAGCTGCTCTAGATGGCCCCAAGTTCACCATAATTGCCGACACTTATCAGCAACAATACTAAGTATATATACACGTAAGCACACACATATAGCACTTGAGTATATAGGTATAGGTGTATTGGTTTCCCTTTATAGTCGACAGAAACAAAGAACTTAGTAAACACCTCAAAAGAAATCGTCACGGAACGAACACTTGACAAATGCCAAACAGAGATAATTTTGTCGCTTTAGAATTTGTTTAGCTCTAATAGTTGTTTGCCATAAAAATATAAAAGTTATTAATAATTATTAACAGCAAACAATATGGCGTCGCAAATAATAATAGCAAATGCATTTGTATATAGTTCAAACACAATTAGAAGAGGAAAATCTAATTTACATATTTTAGTGTATATAAATTTATTTATATATTATATATTTGGATATATATATATAATATAATAAAGACTTTTTAAATTTTAATTTGTTGTATTTTGTATTTCTATTGAAGAATTTAATCATTTAAACTACATATAAATTTACAAAGTCTATTTATTGTATTTGATTGACACATAATTGTCTGCTTGAAAGACAATTTATATTTTTTCCTCTCTAATAACAATAGAGCGCAAATACAATTTAATGAAATTAAGTAAACAACAATTAGATTATACTATTCTGAAGGTCTGTTGATTTACTGAACAGCTGCTGAAGTTTAGCCAAACCTTACTTCCACAAGTCTCAATCTAGTATATGTTTGTCAAAAGACAACAGCTCAGAGACACATACAAACTTTTTATTTTTTATGACAAAACTTAGAATAATTTGGAAACCCAAAGTGATCTGATTCTATATTAATACAACTTGTAGATTTCTTCAGTTGTACTTGAAAATACAGTCGAGTCTCGATAATTTGTACCCCGCTAAATCGAAAATCACGATAAACCGAAAAAAATTCTATACCCTTGATGGGGATATCTATATGATGGAAATCTCGATAATTTGAATTTCTGTGTAAATCGAAAAAAAACTGATCCCCTTGCCATTTCGAATTATCGGGACTCTACTGTAATAGTAATAAAAGTATTATTTCTTTTCTCTTTAAAAACATCAATAAAATACAGCTGTGTTCATGAAAATAGTAGTGCGACTGAGCATTAAATGTTAGACAACAAAATTTAGTAACAAACATAATATTTTGAAATCAATTTGAAACGAAAAGAATAACATATCTGAGCAACTGAGCAACAAATTAATAAAAAATTAAATTACATTTTTTTTGGTCATATTTGCACTTTACAGCACGTCGAATATCAGAAATAATCCCAGTCTAGCCTGCTTGTGCTTTACTTAATCCTGTTTTATATTATACTTTATATAACTACTACCTTATATAACTACTTTCAACTACAATTAAAATATTGGAATGATTAATTTAGTTGTTGCTTACGAAATGTTTGTATAAAAAAACACACACAAAGGAATTTCATTTTCAAACTAAAACATGACTAAAGCTAAATGAAATGCATCAAATTGCAGGCGTTAGGGTATATTAATGTCTATTTTCTCAGAAGCGTTAATAGAATTGGCCATATCATATGGCTATATATACGCCATATAGCCAGGCTAATTGTAACTAATTACGATTGTGCTCAGTGAGAGCTTTCGAGGTATTAGGTTTGCTTAACAATTAGCTTAACTGGCATTAAATGTCACGCAAGCTTAACTCAAATGGAATTAAATATATATTGTATATATAACTAAAATATAAACGTATATATATATTATTGAATATATATTTTCACTTTCGATAAACAGGCCATGCACGAATTTTGATTGAGCTTCGAAACGATTGTGAAATTGTCGCCTTTGGCAATGGTGCCAATAATTGGGGATTCATGGTGCCCCAAGCAAGGGAAATGAGCGCAATTTAATGAGGCGCCAAAATGTGAGTCATGGTCAACTGAATTATATTAATAAAATGATAATCTCTCAATATGCAAACACACATATATATATACATATATGCATCAATGCACAACAGTCACTCACTGTAGCTCCTGCTCCATCTCCATATGACACAAATGATTAATAAAAGCGAAATCTTTTATACATGATTCTGATTGCAAAAACAAAGGCACAAATATACAAAAGAGGAATTAATGAAAGACAATGACAATGTAGCGTAAAATTAGTGGAGAGAAGAAAAAAGGAAAACAAAATAAAGATTCAACTGAGAAAAATGAATTGAGTTGAGATGAGAAGAGATTTAATATCATTATTTAACTGAAGGAGCATCAAAAAGAAAGATATAGAAGCAAACATAATAATATATAGTCGAGGCAATCAAAGACTCTATATAATCAAGGGAATCCAGAGACACTGACAGTCAGTGACAAAATTATAATACTCTTTATAAAAGGGCATAAACAAAACGCGAATGGATTTCAACTTGTTGTTTCCGGGCAATTCGTAATGCATTGCCTCTGCTGAGTGGCGGCTGCTCAGTGCATTCAACTTGCCAAAATATAAATGACAATTTTTAGGTTCCTGTTAGCATGCGCAGCACAGAAATTTTGCTGATTCCGGTGCGTTATAAAACGGAAGTTAATCCACGTTTCGTTTCAGCTGCTATTTGATGAGCATTTTCAACGAGGTGGCAACGCCCGCAAAAAATAAAAATAAAACATTTTATTTTGCCACAATTTATTCAGTTTGTTAACAAATAAAAGGCCACATTTGCATACAGCAAAAGAGCGAGAGAGAGAGAGAGAGAGAGAGAGAGTCAGAGAGGCAGAGTGAAAAAGCCAAACAAACAAAACCTAATGCGGAAGAGGCGACAACTGGCCCAACAAACACGAACGACTATAAAAGCCATTCCAATAAATTGGATAATAATAGCCGAGGCGCGAGACGCCCCGTTTGGGTCGATTACAACTGGGCTGACCCGATTACATATTCATGAATCGCGAGCTGATGCAACACTTCCATCATTCTTATGTCATTTGTTTAATCCCATTTCCATTTGGACAGCTTCAAACTTTGGTCAAAGACAAACAACAACAGATTAATGAGTTGCTGCTGGGTTTGATTAAAATAGAGCAGAGTAAAACATTTACTTGAAAGTACTTGAGTACTTGTACTTGAAAAGGTTTTAATTTAGTAACAAAATGAAACTTTGTTAAGCTATTAATACTATATCAAACTTCTCTATTCATAGCTTTTTCTTGAAATACAAAATATGAAAACTATTTTATTTTCTATATATAAAACATAATCATATACTAAACACATATCACACAGTGGTTTCTTATCGCTCGCATTTTATACTTTGTATAATTATCAGCTAATAAAGTCGTCTGGCATTTTCTTTATATGAAAATAACGAATTGTAATCCACAATGCTTTATCAGATTCACATACCATGAAGCACACGTAATACTATAGTATATAATATAATCAATATTATTTATCACTAGATATTCTTATAACCATTCCATACGAATATCAAGTGTACAAAATAATCTTGTTTTTGTATACTCATTTATATATGGGTATAAGAGTTTAGTGAAAATGCGTGTAACAAGCAGAAAAATGCGGGGTCGACTTTATATGGCATATATGTATATTCTCGACAAAGTAAAGTGTGTCTCTGTCCAAAATAGTCTACAAAAGCTAGAGATTTGAATGAATATTCCTGTAGTCATATACCATAGGTAGACAAGTTTATCATTTATGCCTCGATAGGTCATTCCCTAAATATCCTAAATATCGATAATAATCGATCATTTTATGTCATTTTGAATGAATACCACATAAGCTAGAGCTTTATTTACTGTGTAAATTACTGCGCTGAATACAAAGCTTTTAAATTATTATTCCAGGTATATCCGAGTCGGACACTCCCGACTATAGCACTCTTAATTATTTTAGTATAATTTCCCCATTTAGAGATACATTAAAATCGTAAATAAAGGAAACTTAAGTTTAGAGATTTGCAAGTTTCAGTCAAAAAAAACCGGGTTAAGCCTCACATTAACTAGCTCAGGGGCTGCCCACGGATCTGCTTTGTTTATAAAGCAACGCATTATGTTCGTCAGTAGGCGCCACTGTTTGTCTTTCATTGAAGATAAACCGCAAACGCTTTCACTTTTTTCCATTTTTTTTCATGTTTTTTTCTTTACAATATCTTTTTGTTAAGCCTCACGTGTGATGAGGTTAGAGTGCAAGCGACGCAGCGTTTAATCATTCAATATGCGTTGTCCGTCCGCACTCGGAAGTGACGACGCGCTAATGGAATAACCAGCGCGCGATTCTCAGTTAGCAAGCGAGTCAAGTCAGGCAAGCAGTTCCAGTTTGACAGCACAGAAATGGAGCTGCTACCCTCAAGTCCCCAGCCCAGCCAGCCCCATGCTCCATAAGCTTTCGCATCTCATTGATATGCCGGGCACTGCGCGTGCTCTTATGCAACAGCTGACGCCTAAAGCTGTTGATAAGCGACCGCTCTGTAGGGCAGACTCTCGGCTAGCCTAGGCTTCAGCTCTGTGTGGCTTGTGTGGATTAGGTAATAAATGTGTGAGTGAGTGCAACAGTGGCTATTCGAAAGTAGGAGATTGGCTGACGGCCAGTGCATTGCACTGCTCGCAATGCAGACGACGACGAAGACGCAAACGACGATGCGACGAGATCAATTCGATGTGAATGGTGAAAATTTCACCGCTTTTACTTTTCCCATTGCACATGGTCAGCAGTCTGCTTGGCTATAAATACAAACACACAGATACATACATAGATATATATATATATATATAAATATCTATTTTTTTTGGTTGGAAAATGTTGCTGTCAGCACGTAAACCGTAAACGTAATAATTGACATATTGGCGCAGACAACGCTGCGCCAAGCCACCTGCAGAGGATGCAACAGTCAAAGAGAGGACAGACCAAACTGCGAGGGGGTTTTCAGCCATATGCCATATGGCATATGTAGTATTAGATTGTGGCGTTTTCAGTTGGCAATCAGACCCAACCAGACAAAACTGTCTCGAATCAAATGCCCTGTGATAAGAGAGAGCGCTGATAAGCTGATAAGCAGCTAAGCGCATTGACAATGCACACGGTAACTTCAAAGTTTGATAGGTTTCTGGTTGTGCTTTTTTTTTTTTTTTTTTTTTGGTAGAAATCAAACCTTTTGTAATCTACTATAGGAATTATCTGACGAACTCAACCTAATGAGCGTTGCCAGATTGTTACAGTTTGTCATTTAAGCTAAGATTTAGCAAACTTTTTGCCATTTACTATTAAATTTTTGTGCTAGCGCAGCCAACTTAACGAACATATTAGAGAAAATAGTGTTGCCAGATCGTTGCTGAACATTAAAAATGAACTCATCAATACAGATGTATTTATTTAATGTATAAGCAAGCCAACTGTTGGCTTGTTAAACTTGTGTGATAGTGCATATTAAACAAAATCATGTTGCCAGATCGTTACAAAAAAACTATAAAACTTTTAGAGCTCGTACAAAAAATTCCTTTTATTCATTTAATTTGTTTTCTTGATCAAATAAATATGCATTTCATATACAATTCGAATATTGGTTAGCAAATTTAACAAAACTCATGAAAACGTGTTGCCAGATCGTTGCAAATTACTACAAAACTTTGTAAGTTAATCAAAAAAATACTTTTTTTATTTATTAAATGTGTTTTCTTGTTAAAATAAATATGTATTTCATATAAAGCTCAGTTATTGGTTAGCCAATTTAAGAAAACTCATTAAAGCGTGTTGCCAGATCGTTGAAAAAACCCAAAACTTTTACAGTTAATCAAAAAATACTTTTTTTAATTATCTAATTTGTTTTCTTGTTTAAATAAATATGTATTTCATATAAAGCTCAGTTATTGGTTAGCCAATTTAAGAAAACTCATTAAAGCGTGTTGCCAGATCGTTGAAAAAACCCAAAACTTTTACAGTTAATCAAAAAAATACTTTTTTTATTTATTAAATTTGTTTTCTTGTTAAAATAAATATGTATTTCATATAAAGCTCAGTTATTGGTTAGCCAATTTAAGAAAACTCATTAAAACGTGCTGCCAGATCGTCGTTGCCATAAATAACAATCTCTTCACATTTTCCACAACATTTTCATTTGGTTTTTATTCCTTTTACTTTTTTAGTTGTTGTTGCTGTGCTTGTCAGATCGAGCTCATGAAAATGTCATGAAAAGTTATTCAATAGCACAGCAAAGCTAACAATCTCTCCCATAGACTCGACAGCTTTCGTACCTTGCATTATCGCATTATTTACGAGATTTATGTAGATTATGGCAACAAATTGCGGACAAGCCAATTAACGGCCAAGGCTCTCCACATAGCTTAATATTTTCACCCGTCAATCGTAGCTCGTAAATTTCCGATTAAACGTTCACACTCTGTTAATTTTGTTGTTGTTGCTGTTGTTGTTGATGTTGCTATTGTTGTTGTAAGTAAACGTCTTATATGCAATATATTTTCCAAAACGCTCAGTCACTCAATACGTTGAACAATTTATCAATTCATCAATGCTCAGTGCGGTTATCACTTGTTTATTACAGCTTGGGCCGTATGTGCCACAAAGGGCACACTAAACAGCGCATTAAGTACACACACACACAGACACACACACACACACACACACTTTATCACATGTGCATGTATTGGTATACATTATTAACAAATTGTGTATTCATTTTCATAGTTCCCAGTGGAAAAGTCGCAAATACGTTGTTTTTTTTACTTGGTTATTCATATGCCGAACAAAAGCCCTGAGCTCTAGTTGAATTTGATTTGCATTCAACGAATATTAAATACCCTCACTGACACACATGATTGATATGCGTCCCAGTTTCATGTCTAATCTTGAACAATAAGTTTTTATAGATAAGAAATCTTGTAATTAAAGAGTTTGTAAAGATAAAGAATAGCTGAACTTGTTAGAGAGTAAGTTTTATTTTTATTTTATTATAAAACTTTTTCGATTAAATTATAGTTGTAATTAAAATATAAAACTACATAAATCTAACTCAAAAATCTATTTACATTTTAGTTATATATTACATATATTTAAATATTCTTTAATGCCTTCCACTTTTAGTCATCTACCTTGAGTCTCTCTCTCTCTCTCAATTTGAGTGTATTTAGATTTCATTGAACAAATAAAATGGTTAAGCGAAATACGTTTCACAGATAAAATCACGTGCAAATCATTTGGCTGGGATAAGCACAAGTTCAGTTCAGCGAATTAATTTAAACGATCTCTCAAGTGTTTTCACTGAAAAACATATGAATTTGACTCAATCAAGTGCGTGCAACTGCGTGTGTCTGTGTGTCGTAATATTTGAGAGAGCATTTTGTGGGCTCTGCTAGAAGCCACAGCCAGAGGCACAAATGGGGCCAACTAAAACGAGTGCAGAGCAAAAGTTGTTAACAGACGGCGTCAACACAGTGGCACATGTCAATATGGCCCAAATTTTTTGAGCCAATGGAGAACAGGTTAGTTGTTGTTGTTGTCGTCGTTTTTGTTGCTGCTGCTGCTGTGGGCACGCGCAACAAGCCGCGTCCGCCATTCACTTGATGACAAACACACACACACAAAGCTCAGTTTACACACACAGACACACGGTAACTGTTGCAGTCACTATCGTTGCGGTTTAACGGTGCGTATGAGCATCGCACTCATTCATAAAGACTATTTGTAGTTGCTCAATACATAGACACATATGTACATATGTATGTAAGTATGTAAGTAAATGCACTGAAAGAAATATCTAAGTATATTTTCATGTTTCTGACATTTAAGTGACATTTGCTAGAGCAAGAAAATTGCATATATGGTAATCTAATGGAAATATGTATAATTACTATTATAGGAATATTATATGTAGGGTTGCCAGACTGTGGAAAGTAAGTCACTGTTTTACACTTGACAAAAAACTTTAACATATGTATGTATAGTTTATAGGGAACAACTCCTCACATCATTTATGTAGAATTAAAGTCAAAAAAATAGATTTTTAAAATATAGTTTTTTAAAATAAATAGAATTAAAACGAAATAGATTTTTTTAAAATAATAGATTTTAAAAAAATAAAATTTAAAACAAAATAGATTTTTTAAAAATATATATGTTCATCTATATAAATTTCGATATATACAGCTGTGTTCATTAAAAAAGTAGTGCATAAATGTTTATCACAAAATTTTGCTGTGCAACATTTCAGTTGCACTACTATTTTTATGAACACAGTTGTAAATGCTTTTTCTTAATGTTTTGAGCGAGTATGAAGCAGTCGAGCCATTGTGGCTTTAATTTGTATTAACTTTTAATGCAAAATCTATAAATATATGAAACGAGCAAAGAAAATATATTTTCAGGCAAATTTTTGGTATGTTAGTAACATATTTCTTTAAGTGTACACAGACAGAGAAATTAGTCGTCGCACTGTCATTACCAATATTAACTCTACAATTAGCAACTGTACGCGACGCTGCTACGGCTCTTGGGTATTTCATTTCAATACACTTCTATTTTATTTACATACTTCCTCAACATAAAACGAGCTTTACACAATTTTCTCGAACTATTTTTATTTTTTCCATTTTTTTCATTTTTGCTGATTTTTTCTTTATTGGGTTAAGAAAGCGTTACGAAATGAATTTTCAACAGGCAGTCGCGGCCTTTTTGTCGACCTCGAAGTTACAGCGGTCTAGCTATTGCTATCTCCCTCTTTCGCTTTACAGCCATCTCTTGCGTTGTGGGCTTTCTTTGGGGCCAACGGAGATTTATGTCAAAAATGACTGTTAAATGTTGTTTTTTTTTTCATAATTTTTCTTTTTTTTAATTTCATTTTTCTTTGTAGTCGCTTATTGTAATTGTTTGCCATTTTGCCTGTTCATGTGTTTGTTTTTTTTTTTTTTTCTCTTTGCAGCATAAAGTCGTAATTCGTGGCAGGCAGAGTTTACTGTGTTAATGGACGCTTTGGGCTGATGGGGCGCACTTAAGTGCTTTACCCTTGCAACATACTCCGAGGGCAGAGAAAACCAAATAATTGTAGAAAAATTCAAAAATAAATAAATATATTTATTTATATAAATGCCATATTGCCATACTTGTTAAACTTTATTTGAGTTTTAAAATAATATATATATATATATATATATATAGATATACATGTATGTATATTATATAGAAACGAGAGTATTAAAAACTGAGCTATTCAATTTATAATACCCTATAAAAAGCAACGGCAGCCTGATTTCACTTTTAAAAACTAGTTTTGTATTATTATTATTATTTTTTTTTTGTTTGCCTTAAAACAATTCAATGCCAACTTCAATCGAGTTAATGACGCACAATTGTCGGCGACACGCAAAACTCCCAAGAACAATTCAAATGTCGTAAAAAAAAGAAAAAGAAAATGAAAAAAAAAAAAACAATAAACAAATAAAATAGACAAGCTATAAGGCAATATAAAAACGTATAGTATGGATAATGAGGGAACTGAATAAAATTGCAAATTGCGCTTGGTTCGCATTCCGTGTTTCATAATTATATGAACAACAGGTAGCAGGCGTGCAAAGACTTTGGGATAGCTAGGTCTGTGTATCTATCTATTCAGATACTATATGCATACATACATATATATACGGAAATGGAGTTAAATACAAATTTATATAGATAAATAAATAAGCCACGTGTAAACACACCTCAAATACTTTGCATATATAAATATGTATATAGAATAAGAGCAATATCAGGAACAGCTATAGAATTGTAAACAGATGAAGTCTTATTTTTAGTACAGTGCACATTGAACCCGCCTCTTGACTCTTACGTAATGCTTGCAATATTGCACATTTAAAATATTGCCCCTCTGGCAACCTTTGTGAGTTGCCATTGTTTCAAGCTTTGTGTAGAGGAGATTCGCTGCGCTTTTACTGAGTTTTTTTTAATTTATTTTTTTTGGTTTTTGTTTTTATGTAAATTTTTAAAAATAGTTGCAGTTTAATGCTTTGACTTAAATAAAATCTTAGCAGCTGGCAAAAAATGTCATTTTGTAAGAAATCTGGCAGCTCTGGCTGGAAATTAAGTGACAAAAGCAAAACAAAACAATGCCTGTGTATTTATTTACGTATGTATGTATATTTACATACGTTTGCGTATATAGGAAAACATACTTCGGACACACTTGCCTTAATTTATTAGCCAGCGTCTGCACTCAGAATCGCCAAGACAAAAGTAAAACAAAAGAAAGTTGCCGCAAAGCCACACAAACACACATACACACAGACACACACACACGCACGCATGCAGACAATAACGGCACCAGGAAGCAGCTACTGACGAATTACACATGTGCAGTCAATGAAAGAGAATGAGTGGGAGAAGGCGCACACATAGACTGCAAATAACTATGCTGCATTTTCTATTTCATTCATGCTTTAGCAGCCTTTTTGCCTACTCTTCTTCAATGCTGTTTTACTGTTGGTTAAACGTAACGTTATTTACGAGCTTCACCAGGCAAGAGTAGGCAAACAAAGAAGTGTGTTAATGAACACTGCAAAAAATAAAAAAGACTGAAAAGAAATTGCAATAACAACAACACTAACGAGGCAACCGGAAAGTGAAGCAACTTGAAAAACTGCTTCATTTTATTTGTATTATATATACACACATATGTATATACATATGTGCATATGTATGTATGTATATGTATGCATATATGTAAGTGCAAAACAAAGAGCGAAAAAGCGCGAGAGAGGGTGGAACACAAATTAATTCCACGAGACATTAGTGTGTGCATTTCCAGTGGCTTATGTGTAAATATATATACATATATATAAATAAATATATGTATATAAAAGTGTAATGAATTGATTGCATAGCTGTGCAGCTAGCGTAGAAATTTTCAATTAAAACCAAATGAAAATTGCACTATATAAAAATTGGGTAAAGCTGAAGTAAATGATAAATGGGAAATGGAAAATGGGAAGCAACCGAATCGATTCCAGCCATGCATGCTTCGCCGCGCCAAATTAATATGCCTGCATGTTTGGGGCATATTAGCTTGGAATGAGGCCCAAATTGTGGGTAATCCCATATGAATTGACCGTATAATATTGTTAGATAATTGTAGATATGGATATTAACTAACCGCCAATGTTTACTGAGGGGATTTACCAAAGAGCTGTTATATACTCGTATGCATAAATATGTATATTAATTTACATACATACAAGTACAGCTGTGGTCAGTAAAATAGTAGTGCAACTGAAATGTTGGACTGGATAATTTTATGATAAATATAATATTTTGTAATAAATTTGAAACGAGTATTAATATTATTATTCTTATTATTTATATATTATTATTTATTTATAATAATTATTATTTATATATATATTATTATTTTTATATTATTATTATTTATTTATACCTTATTATTATTTATATATTATTATTATTATTTTTATTATTATTTATATATTATTATTATTATATTTATCACATTTCAGTCGCACTACTATTTTTCTGACCACAGCTGTACACATTTGATATTAATTTAATTGCAACCAATTGTCAATCTTAGTCATTTCATATGCCCGCACAGCGGACCCTCGCTTGATTTTATTTTCCAAAACTTAACTTAATTGTTTCTAATTTCACTCAATACATTTTCTTACGTATTTTCAACACAGCGTCTGTGCAGCGGGGCAATCAAAACGTCAAGCGGATTGATGGATTGACGTGCGATTGCATCTAAGAGCAGCAACAAGGCAGAGAAGGGCGACAACACTTAAATAAACTGAGGGTAGAGAGAGCTTGAGCGAGAGTGGGAGAGAGAGAAATTTGTTATTTTTAAAACAATTCAAAATGAACACGAAACTTAACGGGACATTTTACACTTCCAGGCAGCAGCAGTAGCCGCCGCCGCCGCAGCAGCGCCGTGTTGCGCGTCAGACATTTAAGATTTGTTGTATGCCTAAATTTAGAACTCGATGAATTCTTATTGGGAAATTTCGTTTCATTTTGAGTGATGTTTTAATTGCTAAAAATAACCGAAGAATGTAATTGGAATACAATATTCAATGGTATTTATCTAATTAGACCAGAACGGTGTTTTTATTAAATAGAAGGGGTTTCAATTGGAAATTCCCGTTTATTTTTCCATTGAAGAAACATTTATTTAGAATTCGTTGAATTCGGATTGGGAATTTTCATCTTGTTTTGATTGATGTTTTAATTGCTGTATTACTTAAACTTATCTTAATTATCTAATTAGAATCAAACGGTGCTCATATTAAATACAAGGGTTTTTCAATTGGTAATTCCAGTTTATGTTTCCATTGGCGAAACAACAACAACTAAAATTCCCAGTCAACGCGGCCATTTTCAAAGTCGTCTCAGGCAATTACATACGAACATGCATGCACACATATATATGTACATGCACACATATATACATACATGCATACATATGTACGTATTTATATTTAAATACATACATACATACGTATATGTATATGGCTTTATTAAAATCAAGAACAGAATCAAAATTACTATACGTAGTTCGTAATTTACAACACGAACATATACTGACGGCCGCTACTGTTGTTGTTGTTGTATTTGTTTGTATGGCTGTATAAAGCAAGTGTTGTGTTCCGCACATGTTGCCAATTTGTATAGTGTGGGTAACGTACTTTTTTTTTTTTGTTTTTTTTTTCACATGTTAATGCAACCGAGCGTGCATTAGTGTTGGTAAATGTTGATTTTACTGCGGCTGTTTTCCAACTTCTGCCAACGTCAGCGAATTAATCATGCAAGCCCCACTGCCAGCAATTACAATACCCAACTACGACGAATGAGGAAAATAAAAAAAAAATAAAAACAAACTACGTTTAAAACGCAGCTGTGTAGAAGAGAGAGAGAGATGGCGAGACTCGTAAGACAACCAGGGCCAAAGCAGCTAGCGCATCGATGACGTCACAAGCGCAGCGCGTCGCTGCCTGACACCATTCCCGCTATTGCTCTCAATTAATTACAGGTCTGCTCCATTGTCTATTTTCTTTTCCTTTTGTCATTATTTCAAATGATAACATAAATATAGAACTATGTCTCTGCATGTGTGTGTGTGTGTTTAATGCAAATTGGGTTATCAAAGTTATTTTTCTTGCTTAGTTTTTGTTTTCTGTTTGCATACGCACCTTTGGTTTGTTTAGCCACTTGCGAAATGTATCCATGGTTTAGCCCTTCCGTCCCGTTACCGTCAGCTTAACAGCTGTTAGAAGGTCCGTTAGTTCAGCCACCGTCTCACTCCAGCGCCCGTCTGCCCCCTCCCCTCAAACACACAGTGTTGACAATTAATAATCAGTGTAGCTGGCGCCGCCGCTTTGCTCCAATAGATGGCGTCGTTGTCGTCCTTGCCCAACGCGCGCGACTCAACACACACAACAATAACATAAACGAAATGGCGCGCGTATGACAGAAACCCAAAACAAAACAAAAGCAAATATGCAAGAGAGCACACAAAAACAACAGCTATGGTGTCGTCTGTCTATGTGTCTGTGTGCGTACGTGCGTGCGTGTGTCTTTTTGCTTGCTGCTTGGCCACACTGCGTTCAATACAAGTTCATATATGCATGCGTCTCCTGTATGTGTGCGTGTGTATGAATATGTGTGTGTGTGTTTGTGCGCTACTGTTGCATTCGCGTTGTTAAATTTTCACTTTTAGGGCATTTTCAAAATGCACTTTATCGAATTTTACACTTTATGTATAATTTAAAATTGCTTCGTCTCATGCTTTTATTAATTTTTTTTTCTAACTTTTCAAGTGCTAATTTTTTATTTATTTTTATTTTTTTTTGTTAAATGCCTTTTGCACTGTGCTTCGCTGTGACTCTGCTTCGTGTATTCGTTTACGGTTTGCCTTCAACACACACACACGCGTGACTATTGCGTGCTCTTTCACCACTCATATATCACTTAAACTGCATTTCTTTATGTGGAAATTGCGTCGATTTGTTAAAATTCTTAAAATATGTTGAAACGGTTACAGAATACAGTTGGAAAATTGGATTTTCTATTGGCGAAAAAACCATTAAACTCGCGCAACACTTATCCGCCCCTACCGTCGACACAAGCGAAGCGTGTACGTTGCGTTCAAAGATTTTTTTTCGACTAACATCTGTTAAGTTTCTTTTTGTTATTAAAATAATGTAAGTGTGATGTTAACATGTTAGCATTAGCATCGATATCATATTCGATAACAGCATCGATACTTATGCACTCTGCAATTAGTATGCTGTTCAGATTTAATAATTATAGCCAAATATAATGACATTATCTATATAAATTATCAATTTGTAACACAAAACGCTTAAGTGTCTATTTTGTTAAATGACTTGGACCGAACACTGCTATTAAAATTATTGAGCGCAAAGTACTTGATGTAAATTAACAGACTGTTAACTTGCTCTTGCTTGCGTTAGCATGCTCAATTCTGCGTTTTCAATTGCGCATGTTAATATGATAAATTCATTTATTTTCTTTTTTTTATATCATATATTTTATGACAGCTTTTTCTTTTTTTCTACCTTATGTTCGCAAAATACAAAAAACGGTTACTAAATTTGTAAATTAAACAATTTTCTTAAAATATCTATCTATCTAGATACACAAGATATGCGAATGAAAGAGCTATATTTCACTGATATTACAAAATAATAAGCTAATAATAATTTAATTTATTATTTTATGTTTTCTGTTCAGCTGTGTATACATTTAATGTGTAGCGCTGATAGGAAAATAAGGCGTTACGCAACATAATTCGTTTTAAATTTCAAACTTACCACTATTTGAGTAGAGCTGCCAGATCAGTAAACTAAGCACATTCGCTCAAATAGCTGGCAGCCTAACACTTCAGCCGTGGGAACAAGACAACAATATTCCCTAATGCAAACAAATTTTTGAGGTTTCAATGAAATTTATTTCAATGTGCAAATGAATTGACTAAGTTTATGTATCATGTATTATCAAATCAAGCTGCTAGCAAAATAATTATCAAATATATGCAGTTGTGTATATGAAGAGCTCTGGTATTATGATAACTGTTACGCGCTCAAAAACGCCTTTTGAATATTTATTAGAGTTGCCATATCAGTAGATATTGAACGAAACACCAATAGCTTTTGGCGCGAAAGTTTTGAAATGCTTTTGTAACTAATGCGTTTGTTAAATTTATTTCAAAGTGCAAATTGTGTGCAAAATGCTGTTTTTTTTAGTTATTATTATTTTTTTTTTTTTGGTTTACTGCAAGGCAATGCGTCGGAAGTGATTGTTGAGCGGCCCCTCGTCCGAGTAGCCGGCGATCTCCTGCGGTATGATGCCCGACTCCTCAATCGAGGTGCACGGGCGGCACATGCACTCCAATGGGGCTTTGGTGAGGACCTTCTTAAACTTGCGCTCACCATGCTTGACCTTGGGACAGAACAGCGAGACGGCTGCCTCACGCTCGCCCGACTCCTGGCAGCACATGCAGGAGCGCTCCATTTGCCAAATTTTGCTGCCCGAGACCTGAGATATATATGTATATATATATATATATATAGATGTATATGATGCACCTGGCTAGCTGCTCTCACCTGTATATAGCTGGCACAGCGACCCACGCAGGCAAAGGAGGGTATTGGCTTGGGCACACAGCCCGGATACTGCAGCACATGGATGACGGGCGTCACCTGGCAGTCGTCGCCCAAATGTCCAATATCTGCAAAGACAAAATAAGCCCTGACTTAGGTTAAACAGAGGCTGAAAGTATATTTTTGCGTACCATTAGCATTGGCAGTCGCCGTACCCTCCGACTGGGCCATGCACAGCTTCAGCAGGCTGACCAGAACGCAGTACAGCAGGATGAGCACGAAGATCCTGTTGTTCTCGTGGCGTAGCACATGGCGCAGCATTTTTGTAGTTCAGCCCAGTCAAGCCTCCAAATGGAAAACGCTTGCAGTCGACTGACGCTTTTTATATATGTGGCCCGTAGCCGGCCGCAGCTGTAGCCCTAATGTCCCGGACACATGACTTATGGCCCAATAAAGCGACGCGGCCAGCAGAAACCTTTTTGCCTAGTAATTGCATACACGAAAATCACATTTGTCCCGCTGCGCCATTTATTGCCCCGACCGCACACACAACTCACGGCATCAACAAAAATCCAATCAAAGTGGACATCGACATCATCATTGGCGGAGATGCGGACACCAGCATCAGTCCATTCCAGCACTCGGTGGCAGTTGGTTCAACCAGGCGTTCAAGCTGTGAATTACTTGAAGAAGTTTTAGGTAGAACCCAACACACAGTGCCCACTTGTGAGCAGGTGCATCAATTTCTGTTCTGTTCTTTCAAATCTTCCACATTGTGTAGTGATTTACCAATCCTTTCTCTTCTTCTTTTTTATACCCTAAACCCATTGAAAATGGTAAATCAGCTTAAATTGGTTTTGTTGAAATGTCAAATGTATGTAACAGGCAGAAGAGGGCGTGGCAGACTCCATATTCTTGATCAGCTCGACAAACTGAGTCGATATAGCCATATCCGTCTGTCTGTCCGTCCGTCCGTAAGTGTGTACGCTTTGATCTTAGAACCTATAGGAGCTAGAGACTTGCAATTTTTTGTAGGTCCCTGTATAGCATGCCCATATCGAGTTTGCTTCAAAATTAATCGATAACTATTCCCGTTTTAATGCTATCGATTAAAATCCTTATCGAAATTCAGTTTTTAAATGGTATCTCGTACATTTTTGGAACTAGAGTCTCAAAATTTTGCATTTAGTTTCATTTATATTTTATACAATTTCGATTTTCGTTATATTTTGGATACCGGCAGTAAATTTGATTATATTCTTTAAGTTGAAGGTCAGTTGCAAATATAGCCAATATGTGAAAGTGCTGAAAGTTTTTATCGATTGATAAATATGCAATAGCATATATAGATCATATGCTGAAAATTCCATTGAAATCGATTAAGTAACACAAAAGTTATTAAGCAAAATGTTTGAGCAATTGGCAAAAGCACGTGGCAAGCAGCGTCAAGATGACTAGAGTTAGCTAGATGGCGCTATAGCAAAAATTTTATAAGCTTACACTTTTTTTTTTGCTTTAATAAATATATTTTAAAACGTAGATCGGACGGGGTTCAGGGTATCTCCTAGAGGTTTCTGACTTGTTTCTCTTTAATATTATATATTTTTCCTTCTCTTTTCAATTTTAGTTTTTTATATTATTTCATTGTTTATACTCGTGTAATAATTGCACTTAATAATTTAATAATTTCTTTCATAATTATTTTTTAAGTTTCCATTAACAATTTCTATCTTATCACAATTCAATAATATCACTGACTATATATGTATATAGTAGCTGTGAATTGGGGCATAGCTGGTCGGTCTGCCAAAAACAAAAACCCCCATCGGGTTGCTCACATTATTGAAATATTTTTCTGTTCTTATTCAAGCTGTACAATATACAGCCCCGCCCAACTGAATAGGTTTGACACTATCAAAAGCTTGAAAAGTTACACAACGAAAACTACGATTTGGATGCAATCAATTTTGTTATTTAAACAAATTAGTTATTTATTTTAAAGAAAAGTTTCAGGCCTGTAAATTTTTAGTTTATATGATTTTTATTAATTTTATCAAGAATATATACAAAATATGAAATGATGAGCACATATACAAATATTCTTTGAGCTGCCTCGCATTCTCGCCTCTCGGCAGGGAAGAAAAACAATGTAAATGTTAGTTTAGTAACTGTAAAACGTATTTTTCGGTGTGCCAAATATTTGAAGAAATTAAAAATGTATTTAAAATAAAAACATATTCCTAATGGTGCACATCAGGCTGCACAACTTCGAGTTGCCTGAGAGCATATGACGTAAAACAAAGAGTTGAACTGCACTGTAGTCTTTGCCGATGCAAAAAATATAATATTGTTGATCTGGAGGACTACAAGTGTTATTACCACGATATATGAAAACCCAAATGCTTGTAAAGTCGTCATCACACCTGTGCAGCTGGTGTAATGGTGCTAGGAAGCTATATCGTGTTATGGAACTTGGGAGCTGCGCTTGTTTAGCTTATGTTTAACTTGACACTCGTCTTGTCAATATGCCTTTTTAAATTTTAAAAACATCAATATTACCAATACTCATATAGTTGAGCTAATCCACGCGCTTGTCCTTACCCAAGATCTCGTTCTGGTAGTGCGTGCAACAGTTCCTCGTACAGCTGGCTACGCGCCAATAGAGATCTCTTTATCTATGTGCTTAGTTGCCTTATCGTAATATATCGTTAATGATCTAATATTTCAATATATATAAAATTATCAATTTATTGGAAAAGTACATCACAAGCTCGTACATCTTCATTAATGTCAAAAGACACTTATCAAAAGTGATAAGCTTATATATACTAATTATAGTAATAAGAACAAATAACATGGAATGATTAAGTTTGGTGAATTTTAGCATTTGATAATAATTTAATAATTTATGATAAAGAGGCGAGCTAAGAATATAATCTTTAAAAGCTTACACATGATGTGTTAACGATATGTGGATGATTATTATAGATATAACTAGGTATACAGGTTCATAGAAAAGTAGATATAACACCCAGCTGTGTTCATTAAAATAGTAGTGCGACTGAAAAAAAAAAGAATTTTTTCGATTTATCGCGATTATTGATTTAGCGTGGTACAAATTATCGAGATATTAATTTTTGTATTATTTATTTATTTATTTTTTAAATATTATGCTTAACACTAAATATTGCTGTCCAACATTCCAGTCGCACTACTATTTTTATGATCACAGCTGTATTTAGTTTCTAGATGGGAATGAAGAGGCAGACATCGATATAAGAAAACAAGTATGAAAATTCTAGTCGGTGGTGCCCGACGA
This sequence comes from Drosophila leonis, assembly GCA_035045365.1. NCBI lineage: Eukaryota > Metazoa > Arthropoda > Insecta > Diptera > Drosophilidae > Drosophila > Drosophila leonis. Next base: position 593,157 of record JAWNPC010000996.1, read on the forward strand.
GGAGATCCCCTGAACCCCGTTCGATCTGCGTTTTTATATATACTCAATTATGTATTTATTAACGCAGAAAAAATGTAATGTTTTTTTTGGTCGGTATCCAAAATATAACTAAAATCGAAATTGTATAAAATATTTATTAATCTAAATACAAAATTTGAAGACTCTAGCTCGAAAGATGTACCAGATCAAATTTAATAACTTGATTTCGATAAGGTTTTTAATCGATAACATTAAAACGGAAATAGTTATCGATTTTTCAAAACGAACTTGATATGCGCGTGCTAAAGAGGGACCTACAAAAAAATTTCATTTCCCATTTTCAATGGGTTCTGGGTATAAAAATGCAATTTTACAAAAGTCTCTCAGATAAATGAGTAAAACTCTCCAATATCTCTCAGTTTCTAGGATTACAAAGCAAAGGAAAAACATTTTGTATCGACGCAATGGGCATTAGGTAAACATATAAAATATTTGGTAAAAAACTACTCATCATATATTGTTTTCCCATTTATCAAGTCACGAGTTCTACTTATAGAGGATATCAAGTCGCCTTCTTCATTTGATCTCTAAAATCTATGTAAGTTTTTTTCCGATTTGTCAAGTCAAATCTTAATTCCTTTTACGAATCTTGATCTTGTAGTTATAAAACTGAGAAATATAATGTCTACCTTGGGCGTGGCTTTAGAAACTTTATCTATTAACTAGGGTTGGTTGGAGAGTATATTCGCTGTGTTCAATGTTCTTGGTTTTACTTGGCTAACGTTCACTGGAGGCGTGACTAATTGCCCTTATTATATTTCTTTATGTGTATCTTTTCTACATAAATGCTATACAAATTTGGAATCATAAAAAATAGACCCTTATCTACAAATAAGAGCTATAAAACTCGACAAGCATCGAACATACTAAAATGAATAACAGAAATATATGGAGAATTCGTCGAAATGTCAATTTGGGCTCCACCCGCTTCCCAGTAAAAACTTGAGTTAAGCAAATTATTAATCAGTGTGACAACAACAAGTAGGATAAGTAGATGAAAAACCACTGAAGAATTCGGTATGAGGGAGACACAAAAGTTCCGTCACAGTCTTCTACCCACCTAGGTTTTCACAGTATTAACTAGTTCCAGCTTCAACTAGTTCAGCTTCTATCGATTCATCATGTCTGATGACTGTGGTACCCAAGAGACACAGTGCACAAAGCCTTTTTGATTCCTAGTCTGGAGCCAAAATAGTTTTATAGTTGACTCAAATATGGAAGATTAAAAGATAACTCGTCTTACGAAGTACACTTCTAGGTGGCCTATTAGCTGCTGTTGCAAGTGGAGACCCATTCGAAGTTGCGGTAGCTACGTAATCAAACGAGCCATTTGTAGACAACAAAATAAAAACTTTTTGAATTGTTCACTTTATCACATAAAAAGGTTAAATTTATTATGGTCTAAAGTGTATATTAAGTCAATTGATTAACAATCTTTGACACTGATATAGTGCTTGAGTTCAAATCCTATCGAAACAATAGGGTGCAAATGGTGGACATCACAATCAGCAGCGACGAAGCTAATGCCAATTCAGCAGCTCCATTTCTCTGGGCCAGGAAATACACCAACTTGCCCAAGCGCTTCTCCGCCCATTGCACGTTCGTCTCTACCTTGGCCAGTGCCTGGTTGAGTGTCTCCGCGGAACTGCCGAGAGATGTGTGGCTTTGCTTGTAGAAGTTAGAGAAGAGCTGCTGCTGCTCCCGAGTGGTGAAGAACTCCGCCATATCGCTCAGAGCCTGAGCGGTCTTTGCCCAGCTGTTGCCCAATCTGTGAAAGAAATATATTGTAGAAGTGAATTACTTGAAGTTCAACATAGAACTCATAGAAATACTTACGCCGAGGTCAGTTGTGATATGTTCTCGGTTACCATTTGGAAAATGGGCGTCACCAAGTCGGGATTCTGCTCATAGAGCTGTGCAAGGCCAACCATCTTAAGGTCCACACTGTTGCCGTTGCCCAAGATCTCGTTCTGGTAGTGCGTCCGATAGTCCCTCGTACAGCTGGCTGCCCGCCAATAGATCTCTCGATCTATGTAGTTAGTTTCCTTGGCATATAACTCCAAGACTCGAGCATAGCCGTCCGTTCTGGCGGCTGCACAGTAAAAGGTCTCTCGATAGTCTGGTGATGGCTTTTCCGAGCTACCAGCAAACTTTTCCAGCACCTGCGCAGTGCAATTGGAAGTCTGGTACTTGCAGAGCCATGACACCTGCTGGTTGCGATTGTAGACATCCAAAACCTTGTCACTGGCACTCCAACTCACGCCCAACTTGACATGGACAGCCGCTGTGATGTCGCTTAGATACTTCCTAAAATTGGGAAGCTGCTGTGGGGTCAAACGCTTCGCCACCTTCTCCAATCCCACGTAGGCAGCATACCAGGGAATATAATCTGTTTCTGTGCTCATGTATTCCATGAACTCGAAGACCTCGACGTAGTCAATCTTTTCTGCGAGGGCAATGTTGAACATGTCATCAATGATGGCAGCACGATTCTCGACGGGTATTCCACTGTGGTCACTCATTGTTAGAGCTTTCTGAATGTTGCTAAGCAGTGGTTGCTTGTACAACACTCGATGATAGTTGGCCTGCTTTAGGTTAACAATGACCCAGTCGACGGGGTCAGCTGACCAGCGTTGGTATACATCAATGTGTGTATCAAAGAAAAAAGCAGGCGTCAGATTTTTGAAGTTGGGATCCAGATTCGTGGTGAAAGTGATGGGAACTGTGTAGCGCAATTTGGTGTCACTGCCATCAGTGTCATTCAGCAGAAAACGATGCTGATCGAAGTTTAACTGATGGTTGTTATAGCTGGTGCTCACCGTGATCAATGGGTAGCCGACCTGAACGGTGAAGTCGGCAAAGAATTGATTCAAGTTGACGTAAGCCACATCAGGCCAATTTTGTCTGATATGTCTTATCAGATCGGCGGGCGTTGCGTTACCCAAGTGGCTAAGAGAAGAAATCTTAGCTGTGATTCATATTTGTAGGCCAATGGCATTTGTACTCACAACTCCTTGAGGTAGTTCGTGATGGCCCTATTAAAGTTCTCCTCGCCCATTGCAAGGCACCACATACGGATTACGCTTGCGGCCTTGGCAAACGAGATTCTGCCGAACTTGTAGTCGATGTCTGCCGCTGTTTGTATGCTCGCCTCTGAACTGGTCATCTTCTGCGTTATATTAAGCGAGTCAGTCGTAAGGACGTGCTGAAGCTTATGTACGACAAACTGCTGGTCCAATTGATATTCCGGATATAGCTGCAAAGAGTTTTTATAAATGCATAGAACAAATCAATTAGACAAAGACTAATGAGTCACCCAGAAAGGACCTAAACCATCTTAACGCTCACCTTGTGACCCATAAAGAACTCGTAGTAACGCGCGAAACCCTCGTGCAGCCAAATGAATCCCCACCACTTGCATGTGACGCTATTGCCGAACCACATGTGTGCGTTCTCATGGACAATGTTGCGAATCGTAAACTCCTTATGCATCCATCCATCCGTGACACCTGGCTGTTCCAGAAGCACCTTGTCCCTATAACACCAAGAGTTAGCCCATGTGGCTCAGTTCTCATTTGCTCTACTCACTTGAAAATGACGAGGCCCCAGTTCTCCATGCTGTTGTGGGGAAAACGGGGTGTGGTCGCGTATTGCAGCACCTGGTTGCCCAGTTGCTGATAAGGCTGATTGAACAGCTCTCCGTATGCTGGCAGTACGCGCTCGGCGACAGAGTAGCTGAACTCCGTGTAGCTGTTATACTCCGGACGGGTATGAATGGAGAGGTTACTGTTGCCTCGCACCTGATACTCGGAGATCACAAAAGCCAACAGGTATGAGGACATTATGGGTGTTACCTCGAAGTGATCGGTATAGCGATTATTGCTGCAATTGTTTGATAGAGAAGATATGATAGAGATAGAGAAGCTCCAATCTTTGAAAACTTACCCTTCGTTAGTTGTTTCAATTAGCTTCGTATTACTGATGGCTTTGAGGGTAGCTGGTCGGGTAATCTGCAGGTCAAATTTGGCCTTGAAGGTGGGTTCGTCAAAGCAAGGAAAGACTAAGCGTGCGTTGATAGGCTGCATCTGCGTCAATAGCACCCACTTGGTCTTCATAGCCGCCGCGTCCATATAGCTTGCGGAGAACAGACCTACAGTATCAGTCTGAACTTTTCCGACAAACTTGAAGTACAAAGTGTAGTTCACATTGGGAACTAAGGCTTGCTTCAGACCCACAGTTAGCTGCTGTGACTCCTCTACAGATATTAGTAGGGAGTTGTTAATCTCTTGGATCTGCTCGCCAGCGGCATTATAGAGCACACAGCTTAAGATAACAAGAGTAACATCCTTGTGCAGCGTGATTTCCTTCACATTCTCCACTCCTGTCTGCAAAGTAATGCTGACCTCGCCATCGAAATTTGTCGCAGGACTTTCAGGTGTGATTTGATTGTCCCGTAGACTAATGCTAAGCTTGTACAACGAGGGCAATACGTTAGTGCTTAGCCTATAGTTGATGTCACACTCGTATCCCCCGATCCAGGTTAGCGCGACAACTGCGACCAAAGGCCAAACACCGAACCACGAACAGCTCATGTCGATGGCTCGTCGAATACTGAACTAAATTTTGTCCAATTCTTTTAATATTATATTTACTCGTAAACCCTTCCAAATAATGGGTGATTTTTTGTGAAAGATTAGATTACAATATGACTAAGGATGAACAATCAGTGAATTAGTTGCTTTTGGCACATTGTTTCCAACTGTGGCTAGGTCTATGGCAATCTCTGTTAGTGTCTAAATGGAAATTTATTACTTTTATTGTTAGCTCTATCAGCTAGGAAATATCAAAGCAGATAAGAATGTTCATGTATATATATAAATTCGGAACTGTTACGTAGTGTTATTTGGAAATCCGTAAAGCCATATAAGCCGTGTGATATGATATGATTAGGTATAATGTTGTTGAAATATAATCTTTAAGATTTTCACACGCGATGCCATAAAGATACGCACATAATTGGGTATTACTAGAAATACTGTAGAAGTAGACATTGATCTAAAAGTGTTCAAAGTTGTTGAAATTGTGGCCTTTATCGCTAATTAACATCAGACCCAATCCACTTGTAATCAAAACCAAGTAAGAAAACTCTAGTCGATGGTGCCCGACTAGGAGATCCCCTGAACCCCGTCCGATCTGCGTTTTTAAATATACTCAGTTATGTATTTATTAACGCAGAAAAAATTTAAGTTTGTAAAATTAAATAATAAAATTAAATAATATCCAAAATATAACAAAATTCGAAATTGTATATAATATAAATTAATCTAAAAACAAAATTTGGAGACTCTAGCTCCAAAGATGTACGAGATAATATAATTAAATAACTGTATTTCATTAGAGTTTTTTGTGGATAACATTAAAACGGAAATAGTTATCGAATTTTTTCAAGTCTCTAGCTCTTATATGTTCTGAGATCGGCGCGTTCACACATACGGACAGACGGACAGACAGACAGACAGGGCTAAATCGACTCAGCTCGTCTCCCTGATCAAGAATATATATACTTTATGGGGTCTGCCACGCCGCCTTTTGCCTGATACATACATTTAACAAAACCATCATACCATGATTTCCCATTTTCAATGGATTCAGGGTATAACAAGTACTTATTTTTTTTATAGAAATAAAGATGAGTTTATTATAGTCTAATCCTCGAATAGATTAACAATATTGACTTATAATCTTTCTATACTAAAACATTTTTTTATTTATTTTTCTATCTAAGTACAAAGCTCAACAGGGTGGACGCCAACATCAGCAGCGACGAAGCTAATGCCAATTCAGCAGCTCCATTTCTCTGGGCCAGGAAATACACCAACTTGCCCAAGCGCTTCTCCGCCCATTGCACGTTCGTCTCTACCTTGGCCAGTGCCTGGTTGAGTGTCTCCGCGGAACTGCCGAAGGATGTGTGGCTTTGCTTGTAGAAGTTAGAGAAGAGCTGCTGCTGCTCCCGAGTGGTGAAGTACTCCGCCATATCGCTCAGAGCCTGAGCGGTCTTTGCCCGGCTGTTGTCCAATCTGTGAAAGAAATATATTGTAGAAGTGAACTACTTGAAGTTCAACATAGAACTCATAGAAATACTTACGCCGAGGTCAGTTGTGATATGTTCTCGGTTACCATTTGGAAAATGGGCGTCACCAAGTCGGGATTCTGCTCGTAGAGCTGTGCAAGGCCAACCATCTTAAGGTCCACACTGTTGCCGTTGCCCAAGATCTCGTTCTGGTAGTGCGTCCGATAGTCCCTCGTACAGCTGGCTGCCCGCCAATAGATCTCTCGATCTATGTAGTTAGTTTCCTTGGCATATAACTCCAAGACTCGAGCATAGCCGTCCGTTCTGGCGGCTGCACAGTAAAAGGTCTCTCGATAGTCTGGTGATGGCTTTTCTGAGCTACCAGCAAACTTTTCCAGCACCTGCGCAGTGCAATTGGAAGTCTGGTACTTGCAGAGCCATGACACCTGCTGGTTGCGATTGTAGACATCCAAAACCTTGTCACTGGCACTCCAACTCACGCCCAACTTGACATGGACAACCGCTGTGATGTCGCTTAGATACTTCCTGAAATTGGGCAGCTGCTGTGGGGTCAAACGCTTCGCCACCTTCTCCAATCCCACGTAGGCAGCATACCAAGGAATATAATCTGTTTCTGTGCTCATGTACTCCATGAACTCGAAGACCTCGACGTAGTCAATCAATTCAGCGAGGGCAAAGTTGAACAGATCATCAATGATGGCCGCACGATTCTCGAGAGGGATTTCACTGTGATCCTCCTTGGTCAGGGCTTTCTGAATCCGCCCTAGGAGTGGTGGCTGATAGTGCACTCTATAGTAGAAGGCTTGCTTGATATTGACAATTATCCAGTCAATTGGTTTGTTTATGGAGATATCATAATAATCATAATCCTTTGAGAAATAAAAGTGAGGTGTCAGATTTTGGAAATTACGGCCAAGGTTCGTGGTCCATGTGATGGGCGTTGTGTATTGCAAGTTGGGATTGCTGCCATCTGTGGAGTTTAACAAGAAACGTCTCTGCGTAAAGCGGCATGTCTGGTCATCCGCATTGAGGGTCACTATAATTCGTGGGTAACCCATTTGTATAGTGAAGTCGTAATAAAATGAATTTAATACGACATCTTGTTCCTTAGGCCAGTTTTCCGTTAAATGTGGATATAAGTCCGTGGGTGAGGCGTTGCTCAAGTAGCTAATAGAGAATAGTTTAGTATGATTGGCCTATTGCACCTTAAGGAACTTGCACTCACTATTGCTTGAGGAAGTTTCGGATTGCTGTTTTAAAGTTCTCCTCGCCCATTACGGAGCTCCACATGCGGATTACGCTAGCTGCCTTCGCAAAAGCGATTCTCTCAAACTTATAGTCGATATCTTCTGGCGTATTAATTTTCACTAGAGCGCTGGTCATTGGCTGTGTGATATTTTGAGAATCGAATAATAACGCATGATGTAGTGTTTGCACAAGGAACTGCTGGTCAAGCTGATATTCCGGATATAACTGTGAAGAAAATTTAAAATTTAAGAACATTTTCAATAAAAGGTTTTGGATTGCGAGGTCACCTGATGCCCCATGAAGTACTCATAATAACGCGCGAAGCCTTCGTGCAGCCAAATATAGCTCCACCACTTGCATGTGACGCTATTGCCGAACCACATGTGGGAATTCTCCTGGACTATGTTGCGAATTGTGAGCTCCTTCTCCGTCCATCCATCGGTAACTCCTGGCTGTTCCAGAAGAACATTATCTCTGGAATATAAAGACATTTAATTAATATTAAGCCCCGTAGTTATGTAAAAAGTTCCTCACTTGACAATGACCAGACCCCAGTTGTCGACGCTATTTTGGGAAAGACGTGGTGTGGTTGAGTATTGCAGCACCTGGTTGCCCAGTTGCTGATAAGGCTGATTGAACAGCTCTCCGTATGCTGGCAGTACGCGCTCTGCGACAGAGTAGCTGAACTCCGTGTAGCTGTTATACTCCGGACGGGTATGAATGGAGAGGTCACTGTTGCCTCGCACCTGGTACTCGGAGATCACAAAAGCCAATAGGCAGGTAGACATAATGGGTGTTACCTCGAAGTGGTCAGTATAGCGATTATTGCTGCAATTGTTTGATAGTTAATGTAAATTTCCTGAAGCTCCAATCTTTGAAAACTTACCCTTCGTTAGTTGTTTCAATTAGCTTCGTATTACTGATGGCTTTGAGGGTAGCTGGTCGGGTAATCTGCAGGTCAAATTTGGCCTTGAAGGTGGGTTCGTCAAAGCAAGGAAAGACTAAGCGTGCGTTGATGGGCTGCATCTGCGTCAATAGCACCCACTTGGTCTTCATAGTTGTCGCGTCCATATAGCTTGCGGAGAACAGACCTACAGTATCAGTCTGAACTTTTCCCACAAACTTGAAGTACAAAGTGTAGTTCACATTGGGAACTAAGGCTTGCTTCAGACCCACAGTTAGCTGCTGTGACTCCTCTACAGATATTAGTAGGGAGTTGTTAATCTCTTGGATCTGCTCGCCAGCGGCATTATAGAGCACACAGCTTAAGATAACAAGAGTAACATCCTTGTGCAGCGTGATTTCCTTCACATTCTCCACTCCTGTCTGCAAAGTAATGCTGACCTCGCCATCGAAATTTGTCGCAGGACTTTCAGGTGTGATTTGATTGTCCCGTAGACTAATGCTAAGCTTGTACAACGAGGGCAATACGTTAGTGCTTAGCCTATAGTTGATGTCACACTCGTATCCCCCGATCCAGGTTAGCGCGACAACTGCGACCAAAGGCCAAACACCGAACCACGAACAGCTCATGTCGATGGTTCGTCGAATACTGAACTAAATGTTGTCTAATTCTTTTAATATTTACTCGTAAACCCTTCCAAATAATAGGTGATTTTTTGTGAAAGATTAGATTACTAATTATGACTAAGGATGAACAATCGGTGAATTAGTTGCTTTTGGCACATTGTTTCCAACTGTGGCTAGGACTATGGCAACATCTACTGGGGTTCCAATTCTTGATATGAAATCGCTTTTTATGGAAATTTATTACTTTTACTATTATCACTATCAGCTAGGAAATATCAAAGCAGATAAGAGGAATGTGCATATGTATATACCTATATAATTTCGGAACTATTACGTAGTATTATTTGGAAATCCGTAAAGCCATATAAACCGTGTTCGCTGATATGATTAGGTACAATGTTGCTGGAATATAATCTTTAAAGTTTCCACACGCGACGCCATAAAGATACGTACATAATTGTTATGGGTATTACAAGACAAACTGTGGAAGTTGATTTCCCATTTTCAAGTCAAGATGTAATACATTTTTTAATATTAATTGTTTTTCAAAGTATTATAATTATTTCAAAATTTTGCTCTCCAACATTGCAGCACTACTATTTTTATGAACACAGATGTATATACAATACATTTATATTTAAATAGATGTGCTGAACTGTTGAAATAATATCCTTGATCGCTAATTATGTTCCTCAGTTCCTTTTGATAATAACAAACTTTAAGTTCTCTGAACAAGATAATGTACCTTATAGGGGAACGCCTGTTTTAGATTGACAATTATTGAGTTTAACCCATTCTATTCAAATAGATTTGAAAACACTTCCAAACTATGAGCTTGTTAAAAGATTAGTTTTAAAGCGTGAGTAAGACCAATCGAATTGCTATTAGTGTGTGACGCATTGTTTCTAACGTGTAATTTGTATATCTTTATGAATTGTATGTCGTCGGAAAGCTTTGAAATCATATTCTAACATTTATTCGATGATTAGATTATGTGAATTTTGGCTATTAGTTGTTATCGAAAAGGGTCGTGTGTTGGAGTTGGACACTAGAATATAAGCACATGATTGCTAATATATGTTATACATATATATATATATTTCTATACCATATAGTATAGATACTAAATAATATAATAACGGCAACGCTTTAGATTATAATTGGGAGTCCCAGGAAAATTCCTATTTCTGCGAAAAGGCACTCAAAATTAATCTTTCCGCTAAATCAATAGAATCCCACAGAAAACATTTCAATGCAATAACATCTGCAATATTTAAGGATAATCTGACCATCTGATATGTCACGCCCCAATATGCAGATCATATATACAATACATAGGTCTATGTGCACGAAAGACCCAATAGTAATTTACTTACTTCGGCCTGATATTCCAAATTCTAAACTCTGAGTGAGTTACAAAGGCCTATAGATGATGTCATCAGTAATTGGGTCCAGGGTATAAAAACTTGTCAACTTTTTTTGTTTGTGCAATAAAACTAAAGATTAATGTTTTCGTTGTAAAAGTTAGTTCTACTCGTAGAGTAGATATACATGCATACTTTGCATGATCCAACCATAAGTATATAAGTACCTAGCTTCAATATATATGTATAGTAGTCCCCGATTTGCCACGACCCAGTGGACATATGATCCTATACACACGAGTATTTATTCCAAGTATTCCAAGTCACAAGTTCACAAAACAATCACAAACAATTTTAATATAAAAATCACATTTTATCCCCTGTCAATTACATTAGGTCAATTAACAAAAAGGATTTAAAAAATTGAAAAACGAAATCACTATCAATAGCAGCGCTGACATCAGCTTCAAATTATCAGCTCCATTCCTCATGGCCAAGTAGCGGACCAGTTTATCCAAGTTTTGGTCGGCCCAAGCAATATTGTTGTCGATTTTGAGCAACGCCTGGCGAAGTATCTCATCGGAGCTGCCAAACAGCATAGAGTTGTCGTGAATGAACTCGCCAAAAAGTTGCCGCTGATAGTTTGTGGTAAAGTAGTCCGCCATATCGCTCAAGGCCGTCGCAGTGTTCGGCCAGCTTTGCAAACTGTAAATTATGAATTCATATGATTAATATTATGGTTGAAAAGAAAGACTCTTGGATGGATCTTACGCATTAGCTAACTGTTCGATGTCTGTGGTAACGGTTAAAAAGATGTGTGTTATCAGATCGGGATTCTGTTGATAGAGCTGTGCTAGACCAACAGTCTTTAGAGAGATGCTACTGGCGTTGCCTAAGATTCCATCGTGGTAGTGCCTCACAAACTCCCTCGTACAGCTGGCGGCGCGCCAAAGCAGCTCTCGTTCGGCTGGGTTCGTTTCGTTTCTATAGTATTCCATAATGAGCGCATAACTACCTGACCTGGAAGCAGCACAGTAATAGGTCTCCCGATAGTCAGGTGATGGGATTTCAGACTTGTTATCAAAGCTTTCTCGCACATTGTCCTCACAACTGGAGCTCTGGTATTTGCAGAGCCACGACACCATCTTGTTGCGATTGTAGATATCCAAGACGGTGTCATTAGTGCTCCAACTCACGCCCAACTTAGCATAGGCTGCCGCTGTGATGTCGCTTAGATACTTCTTGAAATCGGGCAGTTGTTCTGGAGTGAAACGCTTCGCCACCCGCTCCATTCCCACATAGGCAGCATACCAGGGTATATAATCGGTTTCTGTGCTCATGTACTCCATGAACTCGAAGACATCGACATAATTATTCCTTCCAATCAACGCAAAATTGAAGAGATCATCAATGAGAGCTGCGCGATTCGTAGCGTGTATTTTGCTGTGGTCCGCATCGGTCAAAGCCTCTTGAATCCGCTTCAACAGCGATGGCGCATACTGCACGCGATAATAGTTGGACTGCTGCAGATTGAGCACAATCCATTCGATGGGCTTAGGAAATGGTAGCAGCACAGCATCGTCCCATTTATTGAAATACATAACTGGTGTGAGGTTTTGAAAGTTAGGCGACACATTTGTGGCGAAGGTGATGGGCAGCGTGTAGCGTAAATGCTCATCGCTGCCGCCATGGGGATCCAGTATGAATCGGTGTTGCTTTAGAGTGAACGCGTCGTTGGAGGGTACAGGACTCACCACGATCATTGGGAAGCCCACCTGCTGCGTGAAGTCGTCAAAGAACTGATCTAAGTCAACATTCTGAGCTGCTGGCCAATTTTCCTTGAGATGCGTGAACAAATCATTTGGCACGGTGTTGCCCAAGTGGCTAAGGGATTTATTGAGAGTTTTATTGGCCTGATGTTAGAAAAGTTTGCACTCACTGCTGCTTGAGGTAGTTGCGAATGGCTTTATCAAAGTGGTCCACGCCCATCGCATTACGCCACATGCGCACTATGCTAGCGCCCTTGGCATAGGTAATGCTGCTGAACTTGGAGCCGATTTGGGACGGGCTCTGTATATCCACCTCGTGGCTTGACATTGGCTGCGTGTTGTTGCTGGCATCGATTGTAAAGATCATCTGCAGCTGGCGCACAACAAATTGCTCGTCCAATTGATACGCTGGATACAGCTGTAACAGAACAATTTGATTTGCCATATTTCTTAGCTAATATTTGTACACGAGTATATTTACGTGATGCGCCATGAAGTATTCGTAATATCGCGCGAATGCCTCGTTCAGCCAGAAGTTGTTCCACCAGGCAAAGGTCACACTGTTACCGAACCACATGTGCGATGTCTCATGGGAGATAATGCGTATGCTAGCCTCCTTATTGTTCCAGCCGTCTGTGTAGTTTGGCTGATGCACTAGAATATCCTGACTATGGAATGTAGCATAGAATATTATAATAATCAGAGTGTGATCTAGTCATGCCTACATGTCCATCACTCAGCTATCCTCATGATTAGCTTTTTGCTCAACCCTCACCTGTAAATTATGAGACCCCAGTTTTCCATGCCATTGTGTGGAAAGCGAGGTGAGTTCGCATGCAAGAGAGCTTCATTGCCCAGTTCCTTATAGGCACGTTGGAATAGCTCGCCGTAGGCATCTCCCACACGTTTAGCCACACTATAGCTGAACTCAGAGTTGTTGTAGTCCTGTGGCCGTGTTACCACAGCCATGTCGCTGACATTTCCACGTGCTCGTGACTCGGAGACCATAAACGCAAATAGATAAGTGGACATATTAGGTGTAACTTGGAAATGATCCATAAACCGATTATTGCTGCAATTAAAATTGAATCGATAAGTTGGTAACGCGCTTGTGGGCTATCTACATCAGCTTACCCCAGTTGCGTTGTTGCGATTAGCTTGGTATTGCTGATGGCATTCACGCCGCTCGGCCGTCCAATGTGCAGCTGGAACTTGGCCTTGAAGGCTGGCTCATCGAAGCAGGGAAAGAGCAGACGCGCATAGATGCGTTGCAGCTGCGTTAGGACCAACCATTTAGTCTTGCCCGTCTGCTGCTCCACATAGCTGACGGAGAACAGACCCTTCATGTCGCTGTTCACCCTGCCCGTGTACTCGAAGTGCAGCGTGAAGTTCGTGTTGACGCTCAAAGGCTGCATCAACTGAATAGCCAGTTTTTGTGTTGCCTGATCATAGGTCAGTGAACTATTCGCAATATTATACAGCAGGTAGCCAGCATCATTGTAGAGTGCGACTTCGGCTATATCGATCTCTTCCTTGTGCAGTGTGATCTCATTCACATTTGGCTGCATCGCCCGCAACGTTATGTCAGTTTTGCCATCGAACGTTGTGATTGGTTCATTAGCATCACTTTGCAGACTTATTGTTAAGTTATAGAATATAGGCAGTACTGTGCGTTCTAGCCGATAATTTAAGCACTCGACGCCGGCTATCAGGGCTATAGATAAGAGTCCGGCAAGCAGCCAGCTGCTGCGACCAAGACTATACATGCCGAGAGCAGTTTCAATACTGAGCGTATAGCTCATTTAAAATTGAGCAAACAAAAAATCACCCAAGCCCAGATGATGATGTTGTTTTTTGCGCGATGATAAGATAACGTGGACAGTAGCAATCGATGCGATGATTAGGCAGGCATTCTTGTTGCTGTTCTTCCGATGTGGTCTGTGCATAATTAAGCACAAAAAAAAACACTTTTTATAGAAGAAACATTGTAAATCTAAGAGAAAAAGCCCTAAAAGACTGAAAATGAAAAAGTAGCTTGAATAAATAAAAACATAACAAAACATAAACTCTGCATTATTTCTATTCCTGAAGCTGCTTTGCGCCCGTGTCACTTTAAAAGTGTTTGTAAACCAGTTTTTGAGTGGAATTTCGAGGTATTTGTAAAATGAATATGTTGTGTTTGGTTTTTAGTACAAAAAAATCCCAATTTACTGAGTGTGAATTTGTGACACTCACAAATTACATTTGATAAACAAATATATATGTAATTTGTTTGTATATTCATTCAACTTTATCGCGCTGTTCTCTCACAAAGTTTCCTCTTGTGCTCAAAGCTTTTTTTTAACGCTTTTGTTAATGTAGTCAAAAGTATTTGTTTACTAAGATATTGATTTGTTTATATCACCGATTAGATGGAGCTGGCTAACCAAAGAGATCTTTGGAGTATTACCTCTTTTAGAGTGTCAGAGGGATGCTATGAAGCAAACAGTTTTCGATATAGTTTTATATAAATATATATATTTATAAGTAATATCCATTAAAAATTATCTGTGCCTGCTGCGTGTCTCTTTAGTCGTTTTTTGTGAGTTTTTATTTTTATTACGATGTTTTATTTTTTTATTTTAAAAAGATACGGCTAAAACTAGCAGCCATATTTATTTATACATTCCTCAAGAGCTCTAAATAAATCTCAGAATAATCAAATTTAATCTCTGTGAGTTTTAGTCTACTAAAGTTGAAAAAGCCTTTACAATCCAAAAATCCTAAGTTAATAAGCCGTTATTTTTGCATTTCTATGTAACTAAGCGCATCTGTTAAATGATACCAAAATATCAATTATTTTTGCAATCGTTTTCTCTCACATCAATAGGAAAATGGAATATTTTCCAAATATTTTAAATTTTTTTCATGCTATTAATTTACTCAATTTTGAGTGCTCATATTTAACCCTTAATTCAATCTATTTTTAAAAATCTTTTAGATTGTGACGCTCTGATATTTCTCTATTAGCTTTAATAATCCATTTGGTCAATTGCTTCTATTAATATTTGGATTTTTGCCACGTTTTGCGGGCAGAGGCCCTACTGTGCGACGTATGTAATAGCCCAAAAATGGCAACTGCTTAGCTTATCAACTATATAAATATTTATTCCTCATCAATATAAGCAGTAAAATTGATCGAGTTGTTTCGGTCGGCGCAGGCTGATGGGCAGCTCCGACTGATTTTGGCTGATCATAAACTCTTTTCGAGTCCGCACCTGATAGCATTATTGATAGACATAGTTTATGACCAATATTTGTCGATGATATGAAACACATATGAAAAATGTCCATATGTGGGCTAAATATGGATAGAGCTTTGTCAAATTGTGAAAAATATTTTAGCAGTTGGATTCTCAGAATGCGAACTAACTAATATTGACAGGTGAAAATTATTAAACACGCGCCTTCCATATAGATTAGATAGAGTTTTAGATCGTTTTATTATAAGTAAAAGTCAACATAGTTTTATTCAAAGCTCTCTTATCTGGCTGGTTTATGGCCAGTTGCACAGGCGGTAAATGTACAAATACTTTGACAGTTGGACGACAACGCCAATTCAAATATATGGCAAATGGGCCCATCTTGGCCTTAACGCACCAACGTGACCAGGGACACCAGCAGCAGGATGAGCACGCTGAAGCCGCTCAGTGTGGCGCTGCCGTTGCGTTGGGACAAATAGGTGCGGAAGGTGCCCAGCTTGGTCTCGGCCCAGGCCAGATTTTCCTGGACAGTCGTCTCGGCTGACTTCAACGTGCTTGCCGCGCTGCCAAACTTGGCGCTGTTAGCGGTATTGAACTTCTGCAGCTCTTCCAATTGTGATTGCTCGGTGAAGCGTGCCGCAATGTTGGAGATGACTGTGGCCACCGAGGAGTAGCCACCCATGCTGCATCGGGAAACAAATTAAATATTGAATATATATATATATATATATAATTACATAACAGTAGTTACTTACGCGCTGGCCAATGCATCGGCATTAGCTGTGACCAACTTGAAGACGGGGCTCACATTCTCGTTGTTCTCGGTGTACAGGGTGCTGAGCACAGAGGATTTGTCCTGGCGACGAATCTCCTCGCTCAAGACCAAATTGAAGACGCGTTCGATGAGCGCCTGTTGTTTCACACAACCGAAGGAGTTCTGCAGCAGAGTCTCTTCGGTGGCAACCTTTTCGGTTTTGAACTTAGCATACAGTGCATCAAACTCGGTGGCACCGCCCTCACGCAGCGACACACAGTAGACCACAGAGCGAATGTTCTTGGGCACAGTTGACAGCGACCTGAAATAGCTCTTGGCCCTATTGATGCAATCAATATTGCCATAGCGACAGCTCCACGCTAGAACCCTTGTGCGCAAGTAGATCTCGAGCGCTGTGTTCTGGCTGCTCTCTTCAAAGCCCAGCTGGTTGTAGGCCTTGTTGGTCAGCTGGCGAATGTATGTGCTGAAGTGGGCAGTATCTGTGCCCAGGCGTATGGCCAAGTAGTTGAAACCGTTGAAAGCCGACGTCCAAGGTATATAATTGATTTCAGTTTCCAAGTACTCGAGCACCTTCAGTGTTAGTTCGTAATTAATGCTGCCAGCGCGTGCCAAATTGAGCAGATCATCAACAACCTGTGCGCGATTAATCTCATGGATATCGCCCCAGTTGGTGCTGGCGAGTTCCGTATGAATGGCATGCCAATTCTTCTCAGTGTAATTGACACGATAGTAGCCCGTCTCCTGAATGTTAGCCAACACCCATGTGGCCACACTGGGCAACGTCACTGTCGTTGCAGCATTGGAGGCCAGCAGCAGCTTTGGCCTTGTATCGTTAAAGTTCTTTTCCAGATTGGTGGTGTAGGTAATGGGCACTGTATAGACCAAATTGGGGTCGGTGTTGGCATTTTGCTTAAGCAGGAAACGTTTCTGGTCAAACTTGACGCTCTTGCCATCAGCGCTCAACTCAGCATTAATCAGTGGATAACCCACTTGGGTGGTAAAGCTGCTAAAGATATGTGCCGCATCGTTCTTGAATCGATCAGCGGGCCAATTGGCCAGCCAGGCATTCAACAAGTATTCCGGTATCGATGACTGATATTGGCTGTAAATGCCACATAATCAATATATTATATATAGCTATAACTTTCTACTGCATTACTTACTATTTGACGAGGTACTCCCGCAGAGATTTCTGGAAATTCTCTGTGCCCATTGTGTGCTCAATCATACGTATGAAGGTGGCGCCCTTATTGTAGGAGATGCTATTAAACATTCTACTCAGATGAGCCGGAGTGTAAGTGTTCTCGTCGCTCAAGGGATTTGTGCCTTCAGTCGAGTCCATACCCATTACAGATTGAATTTGATCGACCACAAACTGTAGGCCCATGCTCCACTCAGTTTCGACCATGGCGGTGCCAAAGTATTGGAAATATCTGGCAAATCCCTCATTCAGCCAGGTGTAGCTCCACCATTTGCAGGTGACCAGATCACCGAACCACATATGAGCCTGTTCGTGGGCGACAACAGCCGCAATAGATTGGCGGGATGAAAGTGTTGTGGCGGTCTCATCCACCAGCAGACTGCGCTCTCTGTAGGTGAGCAGGCCCCAGTTTTCCATGGCACCCGCTGAGAAATCGGGTATGGCAGCCATATCCATTTTGTCATTGCCCAGTGAGTAGTAGTCCATGTTCAAGTATTTGCCCATCTCATCCAGAATCTTACGACCCACGTTAAAGCTATATTGCGATTGCGTGTAGAACTCGGGACGTGCTAGCACACCAAACTGGTCATCCTTGCGGATGGAGAACTCCGAGATAATGAAAGCCAGTAAATAGGTGGACATTTTGGGCGTGGTTTTGTATACATCCAGAAAGTATTTACTAAAGTCAACATAGCAGTTAGCACAAAATTTAACGAGGCTCACTCGAAACTTACCCATCATCTACAGGCGTTGAGGATATTAGCCCAGTGTTACTAATAGTATTGAAGCTTGTATGACGTTTCAAGGTCACATCGAAGGTCGCCTTAAACTGCGGCTCATCGAAGCTAGGGAAAGCACGACGTGCATGGTTTGTCTGGAACTGTGTTGATCCAAGCCATCTGCCAAAGATAAAATATAACTCTAATTATCTAAATTGGGGCCAGCAAATGTTTTGCACCCACTTCGTCTCATTGTTGTCATTCACATAGGAGCTGCGATAGAAGCCATGCATATCTTCGTCCATCGATCCCTTATAGACGAAATGCAGAATATAACGCTGGTTGACCAGCAGATCTGCTGATGTGGTCAAATTTTTAATATCAGTCACCAAATTGTGTGGTCCATCTGTCAGCTTAATTGGCGTAACTGTGACACCTCCTGTTGTCGGCTTTGCCCAGTATTCAGACAACGTATAATTCAAATTTTTCGAGTGCAACGACACGAGTCGTGTCGTCGTCACCGGTTGAATTTCGATGAATACCTCGCCGTCGAAAGTAAAGCGGTCCTTATCGCTTTCGAGTAAATAAGGACGTAGTGTAATATTATAATTAATGGGATTTATGTTCGTTGACAATCGGTATTCCCAGTTTTCTGGCTCCGCAAAGGTGGACGGTGGCAGGACTTCCGGTTCTTGCCGTGGAGCCGCTAGCACGACGCACAGGCAAACCGCCCCGAGGACAGCCAAACGCAGGCCGAACATTTCAACTGCAAATTATTGGGATTTCGAATCAGTGCTCTAATAGATAATTTCACCAAGTATTTCACCACAATATATTATTATTAATAAGCACTCACTTTCTATTGGAATATTACTGAACTAGACTGTAATTCGTGACTAAAGCACTACGGCCAGCAACGCGAAAAAACTGAAACTGAAGTCAGCTACAAACTGTGTGAGCTATATATGATGGCTTTAACAACGATTTATCTCTAACCTTAAAACATTTTATTTGAGTCAAGATAATGTACACATTGCTTATAGATTAAACGACGATTACGATGACGCGCCGATAAGAAACTCAAGCGCTGATTTATGCCCTATGTATGTATATGGGCATATGCCAATCAAAAACTTAAGTATGGCCGACAGTTATATATGGAAAGATTTAATGATGAACTTTAATCCAGATACCATAACGGAAATGACTAATACGAATTGGGTAAAGCACACCAAATATTTGGAGTATGATAATATGTAAGTTCTCAATAAACGATTGATTGAACCTATATATGCTTTTTCCACTTCAAGTAACGCCTATCGAGAGATATCACTTTTTAATATAGTTTTCAAGATAATGAGATAACAAGAAGTGAATATGTTTAGTCCTGAAGCAAAACAGCAATATTGATGATACTTATCGATTGAAAAAAAACAGATTTCACGTCACACAATCTAAAAGAGGTCTAAATTGATGTATGATTCAGGTATTTTTTTTTCCAATCAAGCTTATAAACAAATGCTGCAGTATCAAGAGATAGTAGAGTTTTGTAAAGATAACTGGAAAATAAGAATCGAAAGGGAGATCGACGTGTCAGTCGATGCCGAGATCTCGCCAACTAAACACTTATTTTGTATAAAAAATATTTTGTTAGCTAGTTCAAGTTTAGGAATTGATTTATAGCCATCGGAAAAACGAGGCAACATATATCACTAAATCAATTAATATTTTTAGCTATTTTTGCTTGTTGCTTACCTTAACCTTAGGCAGTTGAGTCACTTAAACAGCTCATTTACTAAATATTTATGTGAGTTCACTTGCATTTAAGTTTTTCTTTGTAATTAATGTATGAGTTGCTTTCCAAAATAAAAAAGAAGAAGAAAAAACAAAACAATTCTGAGTGTTTGGGACTTCCCAACTAGAAGTTACCTCGAACTCTGCGAAGAGCTGATATTCCAATCATTATTTTTATGCGCTGAACCCATTGAAAATGAAATTTCACGGCATAATTGCATTGTAAAAATGCAGGTAACAGGCAGAGGGAGGCGTGACAGACCCCATAGTGTATATATATTTTCTTGATCACGCCGACGAGCTGAGTCGATTTTGCCATGAGCGTCTATCCGTCTGTATGTCTGTCCGAGTAGACGCAGCTATCTTGCCAAACTCATAAGCTAGAGATGTCAAATTTTAAATGAATACTCGTGTTATACCACACGTAGTGCGAGTTTATATAACACAAAAAACGCATTGTAAATACTAATATCTTTTAAGTATCTATTTTTTGTGGCTTACGAGACCACTGCACTCGAACGGACGGATAGACAGCCAGACGTACATTGCTATATTGACTCTATGTAAATCATAGAGTCGATATAGCCATGTACGTCTGGCTGGCAGACCACATAAAGCATAAATAATATAGTATAAATACTATATTATTTATACTATATACTATATTATTTATACTTTATGTGGTCTGCCACGCCTCCTTCTGCCTGTCACATACATTTGCATAACACCATTCTAACCTGAAATCCCTTTTTCAAATGGATGCAGGGTATAAAAATATTTCTAATCTTTATCTAATCGTATTAATCATAAATTGGAATTATAAGGGGCATTACAATCAACTTTTTCTAATAAAATAATATTGTATAGTTTTTGTATTTCGCTTATTATGGCCAATAAAATACTTGTGATATGGAGCTTATTGCTAATCTATCACATGAGCCTAGACCAATCAGTTATAATATTTTGTATACACATTCACGAAGTGAAATGAGTATATTGGTTTTGTGCAATGTCCGTGCGTCCGTATGAATGCAAACTATTGAAGCTAGAGACTTGAAATTTGGAATATAAACTCGGGTGGACAATCCAAGACTAATAATATATGGCGGATATTTCTACAGTAGGGGCGTGGTCATTTCAGTAGTTTCACTGTTGACCTATTTGATTTGCCGACAATTATATGTACACCAATTGTGGGCGTGGCAAATCGTAGAAAGTATATCTTGCAATATTTTACCCTTGACCGTGAATGAGTATTTTGCAGTCGGTAGCACCCGACTGCATCGTTCTTACTTGTTTTAAATTAGGAAATTATAAAGTTTAAGCATTTCATTTGTTAATGAAATTCCGTTGATAAAGATCCCAGACTTTAATCAATATAATAAGCTTAACTAACCACACAGTTGATTTTAGCAATAATTTTAATGTACTTCGGGAATCACATCGTTGTCGCTTTCGGTCAACTGAACGGTTCTGGAATTGTTTGAAGTTGAATTAAATATCGTCATCATCGAATGATAAGCACAAAATGGCGTTTTTCATGGACGGATTAGTCAATTGCTGATTGGCTGCATGTGCCGTTATCGTTATCGATAACGATTATTGTTGCCATGTGCCAATGATAAGTCAATGAGCTATTTATGATGGACATAAACTATAAAGTCCTTCATAAATACTCTAATATTTTTGGAATGCCAACGTGGAAATAGTTGATAATACTTTCGTACTTTCGGGACCTATAAAGTGCTAATAATTACTGTGAATTGAACGACAGGACATTAATTTGAGCATTTTTATTGCTAAACAGTAATTTTAGAAATTTGCATACCAACATATTGTTCACACGAGGTAGTCGTACCTTAAACTAACTTAGTAATTCTTACACAATATATACTAGAACAATTTGGCAACGAAAAGGCACAGGGCCATGGCTAGCACGGATGCTGTTAAAGCGGGACTGCCGTTACGGAAGGATGTTACCCAGGAAATGATGGGCCCCCGGTTGGACGCCAACCAAGCCATGTTAGCCTCGACGGTTGTATCTACGCTGGCCTGAAGTGTTGTGGGCACATATACGGAGTTTTTGACCACCTCGATCAGTTCCTGCAGCTTTGCCCTTTGACTGTCGTTGACCACATAGTTGGCCATGCCCAAAATATCAGAGTAAAGTGGATTAACACCACCAAATCCAGTATTCAGCTTAGCATACGTCTCCCAATTCTTGAGCAGGAAATCAATGCATACATTCAGACCCACCGATCCACGGGAGTAGGTGGGAGTGAGCAGTGTATAGCGCTCCTGAATGCGTAGCTGGTTATTCATATCAATACTGCTGGACACATACTTCTCCAGTTGCTTCTCATCCTGAGCGCAGCCCAGGACTGAGATAAGCAGCCGACGCTCGGCCTGATTTGATGAGTTCATCAGTTTGTCGTAGACAAAGTTAAAGGTATTATCGTCGGCCTGCTTGAGGCCATTGCAGTAGACGGGTGTCTGTACATTGGCTTCAATTGGAGTGCCATTCTCGACCAAAGCTTGCAGCTTGGCGTGTGTCTCAGCCAGGCAATTCTTCAAGCCAGCCAGACAGGCTACATTGATGACCACGTTGCGGGTAAACTTAGTTAAATGTTGCTCTCCGTTGATGTCGTTCACGCCAAATTTGTCGAATTGCTCGCTGACCAGTGAAGCAACATAGAACTGGAAATTCTCGTAGGACCCATCACTGCTCAGATACCGATTGAATAGACTGATCACGGAATTGGCTGTCGACCATGGTGCATACTGATTTTCCTGCGGCAGGTAAGTGAGCAGCTGCAGCAGCACACCATGAGTCAAGCGACCGCTAGTAGCGAAACGGTATGCATCATCGATGAGCTGGGCGCGATTACGCGGATGAATCTTATGCGGACGATCGGCCAAGCCATTAGTGATCAGCTGCCAGTTGCGTGTATCGTAATTGATGCGATAGTAGCCCGTGGACTGTTTGTTCAGTATCAACCAGTCATCGCTCTTCAGCTTGGCATCGCCGATGCTCAGCTCCGTTTCATTGATCAGATATTGAGTGGCCTCGGTCTGACGGAAGTCCGGATTCGATTGCACTGCATAATTCACTGGCACGTACCACAATTTGTCGCCCTTCACGTCCTTGTTATTGGTATATTGTTCCTGTTTGATGGTGACGGATCCATCGTTATAGTTGCGCTCCACAGTCAGCAGCGGCAGTCCACCCTGGCGGGTCCAGCTGGTCAGCATGTCTCCCACGAGAGCTGGCACCTTACAGTCTAATTCGCGAGCGGCCAGCGAAATGGCATCAAACAGATCCGTTTCATTGGCAGCGGAATAGGCCCTAGAACATCAACAATTAGTTTCTAAATTATGATAAACTGGATGATATTCTTACTTCTTCACCAGAAAGTTGTGCAGGCCACGCTGGAAAACGGTGTTGTTCAGAGCATGACGCCACATGTCCAACACAGAACCGGCCTTGGCATACGCAATTGAGTCATAGAGCAGTGAAATGTGGGAAGGCTCCTCCACGTAGTAGGTCATCGGACGCACTGAGGGATTGCCATCAGCGAGCATGGCCCCTTGATATGAGCCGGTATGGAAAGTTTGGAATATATCCCATTCCGGATAGGCCTGTTTTGCAGCAATCAATTCGAATTAGGCCTCAGTTAACCTTCAGCTAAAAAATGTTCACTTACCAAATCGACAGCCAAGTTCTCGAAGAGCGTGGCGAAACCTTCTTTGAGCCAGAGATAGGACCACCATTCGATGGCAACCAGATCACCGAACCACATGTGCGCATCCTCGTGCGCCTCAATGGTGGCAATATTCGTCTGTGTATTAGTTGTAGAGTTTTCCACATTGTACAGCAGGTACTCCTCGCGATATGTGGCTAGGCCCCAGTTTTCCATGGCGCCAGCAGCAAAATCGGGTATAGCCGCCTGATCCAGCTTGGGTAGAGCAAAAGGTACATTGAAGTAACTAGAGAGACGTTTCTCGACCAACATGCCAGTGGTCAAAGCCCATTCCTGCTCATGCTCGGTGCCCTTACGCGAGAAGACGCGCTGGGGCAGATCATTAAGCTCACCCTCCGAATACACAAACTCCGATACAATGAAGGCCACCAGATAGGTAGGCATTTTAACAGTGGGCTGGAAGGCCGTGATGCCAGAGCTGTCAATTGTAATAGCATGGAAATGTAATCGAAGTTTAATTGAAAGGATCCTTAAAGGATATTCCACACTTAAGCTGATAAAACAAACCTTGATTTGGCCGCATCCACGGGCATATTGCTGATGGCGTTATAGCTGGGATGGTGATGTATGGTAATCGTAAAGATAGCACGTTTGGCTGGCTCATCGTAGCAGGGGAAAGCGTGACGAGCATCGGTGCTCTCGAACTGTGTGGTGGCCAAGTATTTTGTGGTAGCACTAGTCTCATCAGTGTACGTAGATAGGTAGAAGCCACCATTATCCGTGCGCAGATTGCCCGTGTACTTAATAGTCAGCAGCCAGGTGGTATTTTCCTCAAAGGTTAGATCCTTGGCGGACAGCTTCAAGAACTCGCGGTCTTTGTCTTCTGCGACGTCTAGTGTTACAGCAGTTGTCTCTGCTGCACCAGACTTGAGGATTGTCGCCGACAGAATTTCCAGTCTTCGTGCGTGCACCACGATAACCGTGCTAGTTTCTAGGACTTTCAGGGTGATGATCACAGTTCCTTGAAATTCTGTCTTGCCCTCGTGCACATTTGTGGTTAGATCGACATTATATTCCAAGGGTTCCGTGTTATTGGGCAACCGATAAGTCTCCTCGTTAGCACGCACAGCTAAACGTAGATTGGGATGCTCGATCAGCTGCTGCTGCTGCTCGAAGGGCGGAAATTGACGAACAACGGCCGCATGGGTGGTGGCCAACACCAGCAGTAGGGCCAGGATCGGAGTGAAAACGCGAGCCATGTTGTCTACGGCACGGCAACAACTGGACAACAACTGAGCAGCGCTCGCACATTTTCCACTTATAAACCAAATTTTTGCAGCAATCTACACAGATTTTGAGTTCGCACTTAACTAGAGTAGTACATCTTATCGGCTGACAAGGCATAAAGATTATTTTAATCACAAGCGGCCGCCCCTAAAAACCCATCAAAGCGCTCAACTTAATTTGTTGGCCAATAAATAAATGCCGTAAATTATAGTAACGATCGCAAACTAAAACGCGCGCGCCACGGCTTTAAGCAATAAGCTGCCTAAATGCAATTGTCATGTGTCTGAGTGGGCAATGTTCAGACTGTTAACTAATTAGATAGCACATCAAGTGGACGCCAGTGGAAGATGGAGGTATAGACGGCCTTTGTTGATAACATTGTTCTCATTGTTATTTTACTATTATCATATAGTGTGTCTCTAATCAAAAAACTTGTTAACATCAAAAACTGTTAGAGAGAAACAAAACTGGGAGCGGAACAACTTAATTAATAACGATATGATAATTTATGATTTTCAAATGAAATTTGAAGTTCCGAAAAGAAACGCAATGTCACGAGGTAAGCAAAGGTTAACTCTGGCACAAAATAAAAAATAAAAACAAAAATTCTTTAGAAACAAGTGCTCGACTATAATTTACCCTATCTATAAATTTAATCTCGATTACAAATGGGCCATATAGATTGGCATTGGAAAATTAATAATTCTATTGAAAACCTAATGGAAAAACTATGAAGAAATGTGGTTTCTTTGATACTTCAAATTCGAAGAATCATTAAGAATCATTAAGGCCTTCACTTTAAAAAAGTTGATCGCAAAAGGTTGGTTAGAAAATCTGAATTTGATAAGTTTATAGAGCTGGTTAGATCAACTGTTAATCAGTAAGTGTTTATAGAGTCTATATCCTTTTGTTTTTTAAATGCATTTATAGAACTATAATCAATCAGTTTTACACACGTTACGTAAGTGTCGAGCTAAATTATGACTCTGACCTTAAAAGCGCATGGCTTATGAGGTTCATAAATATTTTGAAGTATCGCAATTATGGCCGAAACATGAGATGAACATTTGGTTATGACAATTGTATATTGGTTTTAGCCAGAACTATCATGGCTTTATTGATACAGTGTAAATGGTGATAAGATTGAACGAATTCAAGTACACTCAATAAAACCAAATTTCCGATAATCAGCAACTGTTGTTAGCAATACGAATACACTGCACAATACACCACTAATCAAAATACGTATAACATGTCAAATATATACAAATTCATTATGGCTTATCTAAGGGAAATTACATAGATTTATTATTTTTAGCTTAAGTTTTAAAGAAATCAAATTTCAATGGAAACCATGATATAGCAAAGATAGAAACGTTGCCAGCACAACAAAAAGCGAGGCGGAAAGGGAGCTGCTGCCATTGCCACGATAGGCAGATAACCAATTCATTACCGGTGCACGGTGCACATCCAACCAATCAAAGTTGGTCTTCATGATTGCCTGCAGATCGGTTTCAGTGTCATCTTTGAGATACTCAGCGCCATTCGTTTTGATTTTGTCCACCAGTGTAGTAAGCTGTTGGGGAACTTTATTTAAGCATTGGTCTAAAAAAAAACAATTTAAAATTTCAACTTACTCGATTCTTTTGCGACTCGCTGACCACTGATCCGGCTATGCCACGCAGTGCATCGTCCAATGGCTTCCCACTCTCGTTCAGATCGCCATATGCCTTCCAATTGGTATCCAAGAAGTCTAAGCTAACAGTTAGACCAATTTCGCTTCGGGAGTGGGCGGCATTTAACAGGGTGGTGCGTTCGTAGGTGCTTAGAGAGTTGGTCTTATCGAGCGAGCTCTCAACGAATTTCTTCAGTTGATTCGCATTCTGCGAACAGCCCAGCGAAGAGATATATATGCTGCGATCGTTGCCATTCCTGGATGTCAGCAGCTTGTTGAACACTAACTCAAAGGTTGTGTCTTCGGCCTGACGCAAACCGGCGCAATAGGTGTTCTGTATTCTCAACGTTGGCTCAAAGACTATACCATCCTGCAGGTACTGCTGCAGTTTCTTGTGTGACTGTTGATAGCACTTCGAACTGCCCATCTGGCAGGCCAGGGTTACCAGAGTCACACGCAGATAGTTGTTCAAATAGTGCTCTCCGGGTATTTCATTGACGCCCACCTTTACGAAGATATCCTCGACCAATTCGATCACAAACTCACGGAAGTGCGCGTAATTCACATCGCCTCGTAGATATGTATCATAGATAGTTAATATATTATTTGCTGTCGACCAGGGCGCATATTGATACTCATTTCGCAAATATGACATCAGGTCGAACAGTACAGTTTGGCTGAGTCGACCCGTATCCACGAAGCGATACGCATCGTGCAATAGCTGAGCGCGATTGCGCGTATGGAAATCATACGGTTGATCCCTAAGACCTTTCGCAATTAGCCGATAGTTTTGCTCATCATATAATATGCGATAAAAGCCAGTGGATTGTTTGTTGAGAATCAACCAATCCTCTCTCTCAATTTTGACATCGCTTATTGTGTGCTCCTTGGTTTTGGGCAGATAGTGCGAGGCCTTAGTTTGGCGATAATCGGGACTCGAGGCCGTGGCATAGTTGATAGGCACATACCAAGTATCCTCATTTGCGGTTTCCCTATTGTTCAAAAAGCGTTGTTGCTTAACGGTAAAGGTGCCATCCTCATAATTACGCTCAACGGTCAGCAAAGGAAAGCCCACCTGCTTGGACCAGCTGGCGAAAATGTCAGCAACGCTAAATGGCAACTTGAACGGCAACTCATCGGCTGCGTCTTGCAGTGAGGCAAACAAATCCCATTCGTCCGTAGAGTTGAATTGACTTTAAGAAAGAGATATGTATAAACATATATATATATATATCATTAAAATACTCACTGTTTTGTTAAATATAGGTTTAATCCTCGTCGGAAGACGGCATCCGTAAATGCATTCTTAAACATATACAGCACACTGGCAGGTTTGGCATAGGAGATGTCGCCATATCGGCCCGATATTTCTTGGGGTGTTTGAACGTAATGCGTCATAGGCGTGGTCAAGTAGGCATCGTTAATCAAAGCTTTGTTATAGTCGCTTACATGGAATATCTGATATATATCCCACTCGGGGAATGCAATATCATTCGATTCATATGAGTAGAGTGTAGCGAAGCCCTCTTTGAGCCACAGATAGGTCCACCATTTAAGTGATACCAAATCACCGAACCACATGTGCGT
This sequence comes from Drosophila leonis, assembly GCA_035045365.1. NCBI lineage: Eukaryota > Metazoa > Arthropoda > Insecta > Diptera > Drosophilidae > Drosophila > Drosophila leonis. The sequence goes on from JAWNPC010000996.1 coordinate 621,179, forward strand.
AAACTCGTGCCCAATTATATTGGCAATGCTGGTTTTCAGATTAATGGTACTCTTCTCCTTGGTCCACCACATGTACTGCTCTCGGTAGGTGGCCAAGCCCCAATTTTCCATGGCTCCAGCTGAAAAGTCCGGTATGCCCGCCTGATCCAGTTTGGGCAAAGCGAATGGAACACCAAAGTACTTAGCTAAACTCGATTCGACTACAAGGCCTGACCACAGGGCCCACTCCTGTTCGTCCTGTTTGCCTTTGCGTGAAAAAACGCGCTGAGGCAAACCATTCAGCTCGCCACCTGTAGACTCAAAGTCTGATACAATGAAGGCTATCAAATAGGTGGACATCCGAGGCGTTGTTTGAAACACTGTTTTATCGGTGCTATCATTAAATCGATATTGATTAAGCATGAAAACGATAATGTTATCTACTAGTCACTATCGATGGCACTCACCTCGACTTGGCCTCATCCACTGGCATATTGCTGATGGCTTTGTAGCTAGGATCATGGTGTATGGTAATGGTAAAGTTAGCACGTTTGGCTGGCTCATCATAGCAGGGGAAGGCGTGACGAGCATTTGTGCTCTCAAACTGTGTGGTGGCCAGATAGCTACAGAGTCAACCATCAATATAATCAACTCTATGAAACCACATATTAATCTTAAGTACTTACTGCACAGTACCGTCATCATCATTGTAGCTGGACATATAGAAGCCGCCTCTATCGTTGCGCAATTGACCAGTGTAGGCGATGACAACCGTCCAGTTAGAGCCTGCCTTGAGGCTATCTGTGTGCGTAAGGACCAGAAACTCGCGTGACCCAATGGTCGCTGTCACTGGAATTGGTTGACTCGACGTAGAATCCTTGCTTTGTATGGTGGCCTCGAATCCAGCAATTTCACGATAATGCAGTGTGATTGTTTTAGTGTCCTCGACAGCCTGAATATCAATCTTCACGATGCCACGAAAGTCCCTTGTGCCCTTGTGCACGTCCGTCCACAGCTCCACATTGTAGGATATGGGCACTGTATTGTTGGGCAAACGATAATTAGCTTCGCTGTTGTCATCCACGCGCGGCTCGATGTATCCAACTAAGCCTTGATTCCCTTTCGTCTCCAACTGCACCACATCATCAACAGGCGGCGGTAGGAGCCGAGCCTGTTGACTAGCCGCAACCAACAGCAGCAGCAGCGGCCACGAATTTATTATCCAGCGCGCCATGTTAAGCGCTCTACGGTCTTTTACATGTATAAGCATTGACTATGGAGTGCGGCGCTACTTATAGCAATCGTCATATCTAATCCAGTTTAGCTATCGGCATAAAGATAATATTCTGATAGAGGAAACACGAAATTAGCTTATTGCCCCAAAAAATTATGCCGATTCGCATGGTAAGTATATGAGTAACTATTTAATTGATCGTAAAATTACTCGAATCACTTAGGCAGCTTATCTCTAGACATGGTCTATAAATGTTTTCCATTATTAACTGCTCTACAAACATTGAAATACTTTTCTGGTATAACTATTGGCACTTGATACTTAGAAATTCGTATAACCTCTTACTACGTATAAGCATAATTGAATGACTTTTAATTTCTAATTACTTAATCAATTGCATTTTATCACAAACACGTCATTAATGTATCATGTTTAAAGCTTTTTACGACAAAACCTAATTGATCAATAAATACATAGTCTGTAAAGCAAAGACAGTCAAAGCAATATGATTGAATTGTTGAATTTGTAATCATTAATAAATGATCCACTGAGAATGAAAGTCATTAGGTATACAGTAAGATCAAGAGAAAGTGAGAGAGGGAGGGAGAGAGAGATAGAGAGAGTGAGAGAGAAAGTTAGATATAGAAATAGAGGGAGAGAGAGAGAGAGAAAAAGACTCATAGTGAGAGAAAGATAAAGAGAGAGAAAGAGATAAGGAGATGGAGAGGGAGGCAGAGAGAGAGAGAGAGAGAGAGAGAGAGAGAGAGAGAGAGAGAGAGAGAGAGAGAGAGAGCGAAAAAGAGAGTGTGAGAGTTAAAGAGATAGAGAAAGTTAGAGATAGAATTAGAGAAAGAGAGAGATAAAGATAGAAAAAGATAAAGAGAGATACAGACATAGAGAGATGGATAGAGAGAGAGAGAGAAAGAGAGAGAGAGAGAGAAAGAGAGAGAATCGGGCATGGGGATATTGACATACAAAACTTAAGACAAGAAAATTAGCAAAAAAGAGATATATATAGAGACAGAGAGAGAAAGAAAGAGCTAAAAGAGTGAGAGAGAATCGGACATCGGAAAAATGGCATAGGAAATTGAGAGCGAAGGATTTAGAGAGAGACAGGCAGAGCCAAAAGTGAGAGAGACAGACACATACAAATAAAAAGAGAGAGAGAGAGCGAGAGAGTCAGAAAGAAAAGAAAGAAAAAAGGAAAAGAGAGGCAGAGAGAAAAGTGAGAGAGAGAGTGAGATTAAGAGAGAGAGAGAGAGAGAGAGACGAGAGAGAGAGAGAGAGAGAGAGAGAGACAAAGCAATAAAAGAAAGAGAGAGATCGTGAACAAATAGACTGCAGTTCGGTTTGTATACTAAGAAGCAACCAGACGTTCTTTCCTTTACTCTAGGTTGTCCCACACACACACAGTCGCACTCACACCATAAAGCTGCCTATTGCAATTCAGGCAGTTCGCCTAGTTCTCATATAAATGCACATCAGTGCTGATTTGCTTATAATAATTTCCGTTTTGATTATTGTTCTACTTAGGTCAATTTATTTTAGTTAACTTTCGACTTAGATATTATGCTTAGTACAAGAGCTATACGCCTATCGCGCTTCGAACAATGTCGCTGGCCGCACTCAGTAGACTTGTGGGTCGAGCAGAGCCGTTGCCCACGCTGAAAGAAGCAGCATAGGTGGCATCACTGCCAGCTGGAGACAGTTCCTTGAGCAGCCAGTTGTGTATTTGGTGCTCGAATTTATCCAGAAACTCTTCGCTGTTCCGCATCTTTTTGCCCACTCGTCGCGAGTCTTTCGATATCAAAGGTTCTTTGGAACTCAGGTGTTCAGCTCGCAGATACGTATCGATATTTTGATGTAGCGTAGCAAACTGAAAGATAAATAAACTATGGTTAATTAGCTGCATGATATTAATTAGCTATGAACTTACATAGGCCCTTTGACGCTCTGGCACAAATTCGGCAATATCGTTAAAGAGCCCCACAAAGTGGGGTGAGCGAGCGAGCTGCTTATAGTTTTGATCAATGAAATGCCAAATACTCGATCGTGACGCCACATTCGATTTAAACACATAGGCTAGATAAAAAATGGACTCCCTTTCATTCAGCAAGTTGTACGTGAAGTTCTCGCCCACCAACATATTCAGATAGTGATGCATGCGGTGATGATTTCGCGTGCAGCGCAGCGAGTAAATCAAGTCGTCGTGCATTGAGGTATTTGGGTCCGTAACAATCAATAAATCGGTTAGCTTATGAAATTCCTCGTCGCTCAAGTGTCGCACGCCCATACACAAAATGGCATCGTGTATGGCATAATAGTCCGGATAATCGCTCTCAAAGTTGATGTTCTTGAAGACATACTCGAGCACCAGCCGATGCGTATAGTCAAGGCATTCCGGCATGTCCACACGGCAGGCCATGTTCAAGATATCCGTACGAACCAGTATATCCATGGTAATCACCTCGGTCTTATCCTTATGAAAGAGACGCAGAAATGTGGGTGCAACCAGTCGACGCACGAACTGCTTGAACAGTGAATAGGCTGTGGTCCCATAAAGATTGTTATCGAAAAACTCAATGGTATTGGCCACCTGACTCCAGGGCGTCAGATCATCCTCGAATTCCAAGTACTTGAACAGCTCAAAGAGCACATCAACCGATTCGAATTCGTTCCGTTCGATCAGTGGCGCCAGATCCTGAAAGAGTGCTGCCCGATTCATGGCATGTATAACCGAATGATTGTGTTGGAGCTGGCGTGCAATGGCATGCAGATTATCCGTATCGTAGAGGACATGATAGAAGCCCGTCTGCTGTTTGTTGACAATCAACCAGTCGCGACCACCCAACTGCAGTTGCAGCTCCTCCAAAGTCAACGTGTGCTCCATTACGGGCGGCATGAAGTATTCGGCATGCGTGTGCACAAAGCTGGGCGATTGGGCGGTGGCAAAGTTCAATGGGATCCACCAGTGTTCGGTCTTGGAGTGTATTGAACGTTGTCTCAGTGTGATCGTATTGTTTTCATAGTTCCGTATGATCGAAACAATCGGCAGCCATTCGCTATGCGTCCAGGATAACATGATGTCGCGAACTATATGCCTCCACGACTGATGCTGGAATCGTGCATCTTCCAAAACAGACTCTTGAACAGCATCGAACAGATCCAACTCACTGACAACGCTGTATTGGCTGGAAGAGCGTTAAACTTATGGCACATCAATTGCAATTGATCAGTTCAGTGGCTCCCCATCCGGGACTTACAATTTCTTCAGATAACGATTAATGCCCTGCACAAAGGTCTTCTGGTGGAAAGCGTGATGAAACATCTTGATAACGCAGGCGGCACGCTTATAACTTATAATATCAAAAACTTTCATTATGTCGCTCTCTGTTTCCACATAATGAGTCATCGGGCGTACATCGAAAAAGCTGCTGTAGCTATAAGCGTGCTCCGCTTCATCTCTGTTGAATATTTCCATCACATTGTCCTCGGGATGAAGCTGCGAAATTGAAGCCTAAGTCGTTACTCTTCTCATAATTAGTATTAGTTTTAGTTTCTTACCAAATCGGTAATGACATAGGAAAAGTAGGTAGCAAAGCCCTCGTTCATCCAGACGTAGGACCACCATTCCGGCGATACCAAATTACCGAACCATTGATGCGATATCTCATGATTCTGCATTACTTTATGCTTCAACGTCTTATGCTTATCCGTTTCATTCTGCGACAAAAGGCTGTCGTCTCTGAAAGTGATCAGACCCCAATTCTCCATTGCAGCACCCTGATTCTTTTTCAATGCGACGTGATCCAACTTGGGCAGCATGTAGCTGATTCCAAAGTAATCCTCGAGAGCTGCCACAGTAACCATTACGTTCTTCAGAGCGGTGCGACCCTTGTCCTTGCTGGTAGGCGACGAATATATGGACTGTGTAACACCTCGATATGTTTCCGAGATGTGATCGAAATTTGATATGACAAATGCCACCAAATACGTAGACATGGGCGGTGTAGTCTGGAAAGTGGTTGTAGTCAGCTCGCTGCACTCAACAAAATCGCATTATAACTAAGTTACAGAATGGGTTAGAGCAAGACTTACCCATGATTAACCAGCTCCTTCACTGGCATATTGGAAATGGCCATCAGGCTGCTGCTATGCGTCAACCGGATGCTGTAGTTTGATTTGAAGGATGGCTCATCATAGCAGGGCATGATTAGGCGCGCAAATGTCGGCTCCGATTGTGTGGCTGCCACATAGCTGTAAATAAATAATTGCGTTTTGACCTTGATTATTAAAGAGCAATTTAAAAGAAATGTCGAACAATCATACAGCTGTGTTCTTAAAAATAATAGTGCGACTGAAATGTTCAACAGCAAAATTTTGTAATAAACATAAAATTTTAAAAAGAATTTTAATATATATATATGCTTATCAAAAAAAGTTATAAACTTATTCAAAAATCTATCTTAGCAAAATTGTATTGGGTAATTTCCAGATCTTTGATCATAAAACCATTCGGAAATCTTTTCAAAATAATTTCCTCATCATATAAAAAATGAAATCAAAACAAACGCAATGTCTTATACTCATGACGATTCATTAAAAGAGCAAAAAAAATAATAAATAATGCGGTAATACAATATATATACATATATGTATATTTTTTGTGAACTCTTTATCGGCGCTGGTGTTCTGCTGTCGTCGTCGATAAGGGGCTGACAAGAGTCGCAGCCGCAGTTTGTTGTGGTCACAGTCATGCTCCTTTATGAAGAAACCGCAAAGCGATTCAGTTAGTCTGTTTGTTTACATGCAACATGAGTGACGAGCATAACGAATATGAGTACTCTAACATTGATAAGGCCATGCTTGACGTAGTATCAACAAGTGAGTAGGCTTTAGATAAGACCGTTTGACTAGACAGCTACCCTGTAAACAAGTCTTAATTAAGTCACTTAATTGATAGACATTAACTGAAAGTGAATAGACTTTGCAACACTCTTATATTTATTATTCATTCCATATTCATATTATCAAAATTTAATGAAAAACCCAAAATTTATATTCATATCTCCAATAATATGAAGTCTCCTACCCTATTTTATCTTTTTTCCCCCTAAGATCTTCGCTTCTGTTTATATTGCGGCAAACTGTTGATAAGCATTTTTAGCAATTTATTGGTAACAGGGTATAAAAAGTGAGAGCTAATTAAAGCGAGAACAAAAGCAAAAGTTAACTGGACTTGATTATGCGTACATTATTATCGTTTCCATTAAGTGTTTTGATTATATAATAGCAGAGCACGCGCGCGTTGTTGTAGAATTTATATTATAATATATGTATAAAATTTAAATATATATATATATATATATATATATATATATATATATATATATATATATATATATATATATATATATATATATATGTAAGTAATTTACTAAGTCTGAACTTAGCTTATCGAACCGGAACAACAATGAAATGGAAACAAACAGCGTTAACTCACACAGTGCGATTATTGAGCGGCTCCTCATAGGCCATCCAGTAGAGGCCCTTGGGACGCGTGCCCATCAGACCTGTGTAGGCGATGTTCAGCCGATATCGCTGTCCGGCTTCGAAAGCCTGATAGTTGACGCGTGGATGAATGATAAGGAATGTCGCATACGGATCGTACGTGTGCACAATATCATCCACAAGTTCACCCAGCTCCTCGGGCCTGGAGCTGTCTAGCAGTCGCAGCGTTATCTGAATATCGCTCAAGTTCTTGGCATGGACCACAATCTCATTCGTTGAACGCCTAATCGCAATGTCTATGGTGGCATTTCCGGTAAAGCGCCATTCCCTGAGATGCATGTTGGTGCTAATGTGCAGCTGATAGCTCAGGGGATACGTATCGTTGGGCAGTCGCAGCGAGCGCGCCGGCAACAGCTGAGGCGCTTCAGATGCTACCACCTCAGCTCCCTGCGACAAGCCCAGCGCCGATGTTAGCAGCAAAATTACAAAACACGGCGTACACATTACGGCAATGTGATTATATGAACGTACACGTTGGCTACCGAAACTCGACTAAACTTTTGTCGTTACTGAATTAAAAGCATTTAAAGCCTACACAGATAAGATAAGAGCTGATTGATGATCGGCGTATAAGAGCGTAGTGAGCGCTGCGCTCGCGATTGCGTCTTATACGTTTGGAGGCGAAATTTTGCTCTCGCACTTATACTTGAGACAGGTCAGGGTACAATCCTGTTTCTCCTTAAGCTCTCTGTCATAGGCAATGATCCGATGCTTGTGCATATGGGCCTACACTCATCGAAATTCTTAGTTAAACTGATGTTGATATTTTTTTTTACATATAACAATTCTTCTTATGAAATATAATTCAATAAATGACTAACAGACTTTTTTTATTTTGAACTATAAAGTTATTTTTGGCAGTGCATAGAGCTCAGCTATATGAAATAATTTCTTTTGCGATCAATTCGGCACGACGCGGCGATCGTGCGTTTCGTTACTTTGTGCACGATCCATTTCAGGCTATCGACAGCAATATGCGACAGTATTTAGCATTGCGTTGCACAAGCCGAACAGTTCAGTCAACGTTTCGCTCTCTTAACGTGATAATGTCAATTTACCGCTGCTCTCAGCTGCTGTTGTTATGGGTTTTACTCTACATTTGTGCTATGAGCTGCGTACAGGGGCGGCAAGACACACGCAGTGTGTGCGCTAAGAATGGACAGTATGTGAGTAATTAGAGCATAAAATAATAAGCAATAATACTAATATATATATATATATATTTATTGTAGTGTCAAGTGCATTGGCAATGTTGTTCTGGCAAGTGCATGACTTATACCTACAAGTGCGCGCCCAAAATCCCACAGACGTTGTACGCCAACAACGGCGGTTCAACGGGTCTTGACTATCTTCCCGAATTGTGGCGGCCTATATTCAAACCAAATAAACAACAAATTGATATTGTTACGCTAAGCGATGTCAACACCATCCAATCACCGGAGAAAGTGGGCAACGCACATGACTCATCCAATCCTCCAAACACAGACGGCTGCTTGCTCGTTGGCCAACCCGTAAGTGGATTTTCAACTTACTAACTTACTTTCTCCTCATTTGTTTATATACAATATATATATATTTATATACATAACATTATTTTCAGTGCACAGAAAGCCGTCAATGCTGTAGACAACGCTGTCACACCTATCTGCATAAGTGTGTTACATAATGGAACGATCCGATACACTAAATGAATATTTATATATAAAACTTTGTATGGCATGAAATAAAGTGCTTATTCTGTATTAAAAATAAATATCAACAAATATTTTAAAATTAATGTTTTTATACTCGTTTATGAAAGTGCAAGGAGTATATTAATTTGTGGAATATCTTCTTTCTTTTCAAAAAAAATTATAGACTTCAAATTAGATTTTTTTAAAACAAAATTAGGATATTTAACAGGCGTGGCAGGTTGAATAATATAATTTAGATTTAGAAACACATAGATCTGTGCACGTCTTTGCCACTTTAACTGCTATACAAACAAAGTTCTTCATAAATTTTAATTATATTAGTTTCGCAGAAAAATAAAAAATGTTTTTACTATAAAAGATTTTCTAATAAAATATGACACAAGAACCTATAATCCTTAAAGACTATAAATAAGTCAAAGGAATATATTTTGTAGTAAAAGTATAATTGATGTTAACAATATTAAGAACGGACGCCACCGACTGCATAATACTCGTCAAAACGTTGTTAAATATTATTTGGTAAATCTCAAAAAGGCTTCTGCAAGAACTCTATCCGTAAAGCTGTGAAAGATACCCGATTTAACACGCCACCAATGGCCGTAGACGTTTTTTTTTATACCCTGAACCCATTGAAAATGTTTGGGTTCTCTGTAAGAGAATAAGTTTCAAATTTAAAATATGTATCAGCTTAAATAAAAAATTTTTAAAAAATAATAATTAAATACATTATACTTTATATAGTAGACATAGTATTTCCCGATTTGACATGCCTCTAGTAAGTTTATTTGATCAATCTTGAAAATGAAATATGAAAAATGATATATTTGAGAAATTTGAATAAATTTATTATTATTATTATTAATTTTAATTCAATATTTAGGAAATTGTGTATTCTTAATGCCCTCAAAACTTTTTACAAATTGCCAACTTGCTGATAAAACTTTATAAACCTTGTGGGTAGTACATTGAATTATATACATAAATACCCATGTGCATGATGGTGCATGATAAAAATTAAAGCAAAATCACGCAAATCAAACAAAACCAAAAAACTTCAGTATTTATAATATATATATTATACATTATATATTATATATTACTGATATATGAGTTAAGTACAGTAAAATTTACAAATCAAGCTTTCAGTAAATTGTGATATTCATAAGCAGAATAATCTTTCATTATAAGACTTTTATGACACATGATTGCAATAATAAGAAAAAAGTTTCTACTTCATGCTAAAAACCATTTTTTATTTCATTTAAGTTAAGTAACTGATAAGTGTGCAAATGCAAGTTTAATTGTTTTGCGGTGCAATGAAACGCGTCCCGCATATAAACTTTTAATGAATCGCTTAGTATATTTAGCAAATTACCCGCTCAATGAGGAATTCTTCGAAATTAGATGCGTACTATATACTGAATATGCAAACAAAAATTTCCCAAAATTAGGCGACAAGTTGCAGATAATTAATGTCAAAGTTCACAAAAATATTTGGAAAACACATTTCGTTTGACTTTTGCCGAGATTTTATAATTTTTATAATAAAATTATAGAATTCAAATGAAATTTGTTTATTGTGGCCTATGTGGAATATCGCAACAGTTCAAATGGACCTTGTACTAGTGTGCATTGGCATTCGAGTAACCTGGCAATCTTAAGGTCAAGCATCAGTCCAACATTGATTAATATCTACACAGTGTTATCTGTGCCTGGCGCGTTTCGTTCGACTGAGTTTAAATATTTGCCCAGTAATTTCGCTGAGGAGAATATTCAATTATCTCGAACTCTTGACACAAATGTTGCCAACTGCTTGACTTGGGCAAATAGCAAATAGCGAGTCATGTCAAACGAGCTACAAACTTGCCAATTAATTAAGGCCTCGGGGTCAACTGACTAAAAAAAAAACTGCTCTTAAAATCAAGCTTCACTCCACTGGCCACTTCAGTTAACTTCAAGTGTAGCAAACCGAAGCATCAGGACAAGGAAAAATGATGCCAATTCTGTTGTTGTTAATGCTGCTGCCACTCCTAAATGCAGTTGTAAGTGACATTCGACTTGCATCTGCTGCTTGACTTAATTTTTGTTTTTCTTTCCATCCAACAGAGTGTCGTAGAGGCACTGCCTCTCAATGCCACAGCGATCAAGTTGCCGTTGATACCACCAAAACAGACGGCTTCGGTTAATCCAGAAGATGTGACACTCTTTACAACCATGTTTCTCAACCTATTTAAGGGAATTGGAGATTGGCGCAATCAAGTGGCCGTCGATACTGTGCAGAGTGTGTGGCAAAGTCCGCCCATAGTTGACTATAGTCATCGCATCTTTTCCACTTAATTGTCAACTGTTTCCATTGAAATATGACTCTAGCAGCATGTACTTTCAATAAATCAACGTAAAACATACATATGTATCTTATTATAACAATTAATAGTGGCCTATAAATGGTGGTGAGCGTTTTAGATTTGATTTCAGATAGCGATCGCCATGGAACTGTCGCGGTATACACTCTTTCTGGTCCTTGTAATTTGCACTTGGCTAACCATGGCATTCGGTCACAACACATTAGCTTCCGCTTCACCCGAAATCTTTACTGGTACCAAGCAAAACAAAGTATGATTCATAGCAACGCAACTGAATAAATCATTTATCAAGTAATTTTTAATTTAATTTTCAGCAACATCTGCATCCAACTAAAAAAAAAACCGATGTAATGCCAACGAAAACGGATTTACCTCATGTACGTACTCATTAGTTAAATACTCTATATATAAAACTTGTATGTTTTCTTTAAGTTTTTGCTCATTGAATTAATGGACAATTGCGCGGGCATTGGCAGGAACTGCACCCGATCCGAAGAGTGTTGCTCGCAGCAATGCCTAATACTTGCCAAGAAGTGTTTCTTCTAGTGCCAGTTGGAGAATGTTAAATTAGCTAAAAATAATATTGTCGATCAAAAGAGTTGCTCAGCACTCAGTCAGGGCAGTTGTAAGGTTATCTTTTAGTTTGCAATAAAGACATAGACATGCACTTGATTTGTGCGAAAATAATACTAAAGTGGCAGCATCATCAATATGCACTGTCTCTCTTCCTCTCTTTCTCTCTCTCTGTCTGTCTCAAATTTTGTTGTCGTCAGCATTCAGTCGACTGGCATTAATAAACTGTATCAACTGACACGCCCATCAAACACCCATTGACAGTAATGTGAAATGAAGCACAATCAAATGGCAGCTGTTTGTGTATGTGTGTTTGCTTCAGTTAACACACTCATACATATACATTCACATACACACACAGATATACTCATACAGCACACTCGCTCACACAACTACAACAAACAATATTTCCGCCATTGCAGACAATGCGCCAGAATCGTCATGTAAATTTTTATATTCATACACTATACAATGCCCGCCCTTACCGATACCCACGCACACACACAAACACACACACACACACGCCGGTTCATGCACACATATGCCACACACGTATCTCGAGTGATCCATTTTTCGCGCCAAACCAAACACAACCGATACAATGAATTTAGACAACAATTGTTTGGTTTTGTCGTCGCTGTTGGTGTCGCAATTGTTGCTGCTGTTGTTGTTGCTGTTCTTGTGTTAGTTGATTCTTTTGTGTTCTTTATCGGCTTATTCAGTATGACAATAAATTGCAGGTGTTTTTTTGTTATTACAGATGTAATATGTTAAGCCTGAGTGCATTAACAATTAGCATGGTTTCAATTAGGGTATAGCTCATCGTAGCATTAGCATTATTATTAATATTAATATTTTGAAATATGTGTATTAGTATTAGCAATAGTAAGAGTATTTGTATTAGTATGTATTAGCACTATTAGTATTAGTATTGTTATTAGTATTTGTATTTCTATTATTACAATTAGATATAAAAAAAATGAAATATGAAGTAAGAAAGTATTACTATTACTATTAGTATAAATACAAGAGTATTAGTATTACTACAAGTATTAGTAGTAGTATTACTATAAGTGCTAGTATTAGTATTAATATTAGTATTAGTATTAATATTAGTATTAGTATTAATATATATTATTAGTTTTAGTATTATCATTAGTATGAGTATTAGTATCAGTTTTAGCATTATTAATGGTCTAATTATTACTATCAATTTTATTATTAAAACAGTATAAATCAAAGATTTATAGAGTGATAGTGAAGCTTTAGGCAAAGAGTCATCCTTAGTTACCTCGTTTTGCGAAGGCTGCAAAAACTTTCTTATTTCAGTGTTGAAAGCCTGTAAAGTTCTTCACATTCAAGTTTTTAACTTTAAAACCATGTTCTGTAAGCACATGTTTCATACTTATTTAAAGAAACTTTTTCATTAACTGGTTTATTTTTGCCTCTTTATTAATTTACATAAAAGCACAATGTCCTCGAAAATCAATTAAGTAAATAAAATATTATATAAAAAAGCTTTGGTTTAATAAAAACTCAAACTTATGTATTTTGATAGCAAAAAAACTATAATAAAATGGAATATTTAAATTTTATTTTGCTGTTACTGTGGCACTCATAGCATTCGATTGTACATAAATAAATGATATTTCGTCTATATTTTATTTTGTGTGGCTACACGTGTTGGTCGTGCACATACGCTTTCCACATTTGCATAGAAATCGCATTCATAGCTAAATTGTGGGTCTCTCGACAGAAGGAGAAGAAGGTCATATGCCACTAAGGTAAATAAAACAGCAGCTCGTGGCCGACAGCCTCTGGCTGAGCACGTGCTTCAATTTAGTGTCTTGGATTTTAAGGAGCTCGTCTTTTCACTCTACTTATTATTATTTTGTGCTTATTTTCCGAGCTTGAGGAAGACATAAAATCTGCGGAAGTGTTGAACATATCCGGCATGCACTGAAAAGCTATTCCACCCACTGCCATTCCCTTGTCGCATCATAGCGAGCGATAAGAGAATACCATGTTTGCGGGGTAAACAGATTTTTTGAGTTTTTTTTTTATTTGGCAGGCGGGCGACCAAACCGGGAAATCACTTTTCACGGCAAAGCTTTTCCATCGAATATCGATTCCGTCGGCCCATCAAAATTCCATATGCAAAATCGCGTCGAGTCGAGTCGAGTTTCGTACGCTTAAGCGATTCGCCTTAAAGTATGCAGCGAAGAAAGTGAGATGCGCGCAATTTGTCATGTGTGGGAAGTGCTCTCCTCCCGCCCATGCTCCCAGTCAGACACCTACGTTTTATTGGGGATTGCATTTGACAGTCACTGTGTGTAAGCGTAGTATGTCTTTCCTCAATTTTCTTTACTTTTGTGGCTTATGTGTGCGTCGGTGCATAAAACTTTTACGTTTAGCTCTCAGCAGCAGACACTTAAATGTCGAATGAATAATTTCGCTTGCCACACAACCCAAACAACTCGGCCGCCTCAAATGAAACTTTTTGCCCGTTGACGTCAGGTGGCAACTGGCTACAGTTTTATGCAAGAACTTTGCTTTGTAAGTGCGCGCAATTTCCCTTTTGCCATTTGAAAAACTGTTTAATTGAAGTTGTTCAGCAGTTGAACTGAGTCTGCTTGCAGCTCTTCCAAATGGTACGCAAGCTATAGTAACTAATATGTAACGGACTTAATGAAATGTTTTTAGAAATATAATGAAATTAACTTTTTACAGATATTTATTTTAATATTTAAATATTTATTTTAATATTTATTTGAATCTACCTTCATAATCTGATATAAATATATGATATTGATATGATAATATATTTGGTATTAAAAACAATTTAATTACATTTTAACAATTCCTAGCGTCATTCTGATAGCTCAAGTAATCCAACATGTTATGCTGCCCTTACAGCACTTGAAAAGTGTATTTGATCTTCTGATAGTTGTCTTGTAATTGAAGTCAAGAAGCCAACGTACGACTACTTGTTGCCAGTGCCATGGGTTGTGCTCGGACTCTGGGCAATGTCAACATGACCCAAATGAACTTTTACTTCCGCCCGGTCAGAAACAGGAAGCGTTCGCAGTGCATTGAACCGGGACCACAGTTGACTGCAGTGTGCAGAGTGCAGAATGCAGAATGTAGAATGTAACTAAATTTTTTATGCTTGACTGGCTTATCAGCAATGACCTTCATATCAAAACCAAACCACGGAAGCTGTAAGAAAAAAAATATACAAAATAAATGACAAAATGCTGAAAAGCAGACCGTGTGAGTGTGTGTGTGTATTTGTGTGTGCAGGCATATAGAAAAAAGTCTGTTTATATTTGCACATGTCTAAGTTCTGGCTCACTCATTGGACTTGACAACAACAACAACAGCAACAAAGTCGACACTGACTCAAAAAAAAAACAGCTTGGAGTTTGTTGAACTTTTTTTAGCCGCATTCTGTGCGGCTTGCCACAAAAATTGATTTTAAACGTCACGTTGCCAAAAGCCGTGTCAATGGGGCTTACCGAAACGCAGCTTAAACACAAAGAGCTGCAAAAAAAAGAGCTGCAAAAAAAAGGCTGAGCACGAGCGAGATTAAGTCAGATATAAGGCTAGGCCTTTCAACCACACATGTGACATCAAATGGCAACTCATTATGCAGCTTTCTGGGGCTAAAAACAAAAAGAGAACCAAACACAGTACAGCGACAGCAAATCAAAGCGAATGTCCATCACCATTATGAGACTCTCAACAGCAGACTGGCAACATGGTTGCAAAAACTCACACACAGGCACACACACACCTACACCTACACAGGGCAAAGTGTCAACGGTTGTCGCTTTGTTTGCCAGCTGCGGCTTTGGCCTGGACAGCGAATGGCTTTGAGCATTCAAACGAAACTCATTATATGGCATATAAGTACTTGTACGACCATGTGCTTTCCCTTTTTCTTTTTCCAATCGAAAGCGCCTCTGAGATTTCCTTTTGAATACCCTGTGCAGGTCAGACTGTGTGATTGGGTTGTTCATGTGCTTGGGAGAGTAAATGAAAGCTACTAAGAAATGTAATGAATATAATGATATATATATATAAAATATATATATATATTTATATATATATATATATATATATATATATATATATATATATATATATATATATATATATATATATATATATATATTTTATGGCAACAAAATCGGTTTATATATGCAAATTTCTTAATAAGAAAAATGTATAAAAATTATATACAAATTTATAAATAAAATTATAGTTAGGTTTCTGTTTAAGTACATTTTTCTCCTATACTCATTATTTTTAACTGCCATAAAAAATAATTTTTATAGTACAAAAATATAAAAATTATATAAAAATTTATAAATAAAATTATATTTAGTTTTTTGTGTAAATAATTCTTCTTTGATATTCATTATTTTTATCTGCCATAAAAAATATTGAAATACCTTAACTTCAACAACAGAATATCCTTGCGTCCAGCACTCTCGACTTTATATCCAGAGCAATTATAATATAAATTTTGCATGCGCTTACATTTACTTTTATCAGATGCCACGCTTTGATGTTCAATAAACTGCCAATAGCTCGGCCAAGAATTATTAAATAACTGCATTAAAACATAACCCAAAGGTAAAAGGAAAGTTAAATTTGTTTGCTTTTTTGGCTCGAACTTTTAATGCAATTTAATTTGGCCAGTTTGAAGAGTTTTTAATTGGATTCGTGCCACTTAAAATGCATGTACTACAGAAATTTGCATGTGTATAGCAAGCGGAGCTTATTAACAGCGGCCATTTTGGCGCCACATTCAATTTAATGAGCCATTAAGCAGCTGCTTTGCCACGCCTACTGTGCCTTCGACTTGGTCACTTTGGCTTGTTGAGCTTTTGTTTTTTTCGCCTTTTGTTTATTTTGTTTTTTTTTTTTTTGTGTTTTTTTGTCAACTTGTTGTGTTAATTGAATTGGCCCGTAATGACAATGTGAAGCGTGCAGTGACAGCCTTTTGTTGGGCCATGGCCCGGCTGTTGAGTGTCTGTGTGTGTACTTCAAGTGCTCGGGCTAAAAGTGCTTGTTACGCATACGCCTCGTGTGCCAAACAAAAATTTATGCATGCGGCATACAAAAAGCAGCTTTGAAGAGCTTTCGTGATTTTGGTTTTTGTATCACGCACGCACACACTATAGCCACGCCCTCTTTTGTGTGTGTGTGCGTATGTATTTTGGCCAATGTTTGTTGCAGCGCCAACAGCGTTAACAACTTTTTGCGCTACTCGTAAACATTTCATTCAGTTTGTCAGTTGCGAACGACAGTTTGAGCAAAAGTAGTTTGACCTTTGGGAATTCGCTCGGGTTGCCATCGAAACAAGCAGACAACATGCTAAACATTTTATATCTATCTTCGGGTGTTTTTTTTTTTAGTTCTTCATCTGAATTCCATTATGATTTGATTGTGCTGCCGTTTCAGTTGCCAGTCAGGTTTGATTTGCAGCGCTGAACAATTTACTAAAAAAAAACTTTTCAGAGCGCATCGAAAATGTTGCAAAAATCAGTTTACGAGTAGAATGCCAGCAGGCAGACAACCAGAAGTTGTCAAACTGTCATGTAAAAGCTAGTTTAAAGCATTTGATTAATAGATAAAGAAACATATATTTATAATTAAACTACTATTCTTATGAATCATAAGCTTACATATTATAAATACAAAATACAATATATTTATCATCGAAAAGTTTAAATCTAATTGATATAAGATTTCGTGACTTATCGATTTTCAGCTGAAAATGTATTTTATCTTCACTAAATCCAAAATCAATCAATATTTGCTAAGAGTTAAAAAAAGGCTCTCGCATTAAAGAGTTTAGTACTAGTAGATTGAAGATTTCGTTGCTTATTGACTTTAAGCTGAAAATGTTTTGTAACTTTAATAAATCGAAAATCAATCAATCTGCTTGTCAAAGCAAAATTTCCCATTGAATAGCTCAATACTAGTAGATAAAACTTTTAATTGCTTCTCAGCCCTCAATAGCTTGTCAATTGTTGTCTGTAGTCAGTCTGGTAACTTTAGCTTTTGAAAAAATCGCTTTGTGCGTTTTTCTTTTTTCATTATTAACCTGCGAGTGCTGTGCCACACTTTTGTGCTTCATAAATATTTGAACATAATTGTGCTTGAGGCAAGTCGACGCCACAGAGCATAACAAAACATAACGCAACAAAGCAACTGCAAAACAACCAAAGGCTTCAGCATCAGCAACCGCAATAATATTCATAACAACAACTATAACAACAGCGAACCTCAATATGGTATAAAAGGATTTTCTTGTCAAAGCCTATGCCAAAAGCAAGTCAAAGCTCTGCGACAATACAGAGACACATATACACTTTAACATACAAACACACACACACAGATATACATATATATATATATATATATATATATATATACTGCTGAAGACGTCGACAGACTGGCGCATTGAGTATACGCAGCGTGTGCCCGAATTTATTTGCCTGCTGGCTTTAATGAAATTATTTTGTGCAGGTTTGTAAAAAAAACTGGTTGCAGTTAAAGCTGCACATGTTAACACACTTAATCCAATTTTCATGGTAATTCCATTTGGCAAGAGTTATGCAACAGGTCACGGACATAAAGCATAAAAAAGGCATGTGAATGGATCGATATTTTGGTAGATCTTGAAAATTTAAGACTTGAAATATGAAGTGAATTGAAATGCTAAGGAAGATTGATTGATACTTAGGTAATATTTTTAGAGGTTTATGTAAATACTTAAAAATCGTAGTTAGTTAATAGTAAATAATATTATATATGAACAATATAAAGAGCATCAGAGTATATAAATTTACTGTTATTATATTGTACAATAGATAGACTAAACATTTTGTGATATTTTATTTAATAAGCTGTTTAAATGTCCACTACAACTAGGCCATCCATTTGTTCCATTTCCCAGCTCATATCCCGATCTAATTTCAGTTTCCTAGTACAACAGGCAAATGACCTGCTTTAGCAGTCGGATGTTGCCTGGTCGTCGCTAAACTTTACAGCTGCAAATTGTCAGAAGTTGTCAGAGTAGCAAACAGTATGCAACAAGCATGTGGCAAGGACATACACACACACACATGCAGCATGATTATAAGCCCGAACAGCTCAGTTGCTGCCAGCCTAAACCGTAAGCAACCAGACACCTGCATGCACAACATTCTCACCCTCTCTCTCTCTCTCTCTTTGTTTCTCTCTTTCTCTCTCTCTGTTTCTGTCTTTTCCACTCTGTGCGCTATAATCCGTTAGCTGCATTTATCAAAGCAAAGTTACGCCACGCAATTAATGGGAAATGTGGCAAAAGCAGCAGTGGCATCTGGGCTTCCGCTTGCATGCAACTGCGGTCGCCTGTCAACTCTAATTACCCGTTTAACTAGTTCAATTTGCACTAGAGGGAGTGAGACAAAATCTCGGCTGTCTAAAATCAATTTGTGAATTGCAAACTGCCAGCTGCCACATGCCACATTTTGGTGCAACATGTTTTCACTTCAACAGTTCTGGAATAGACTGGAGTTGAGTATGCGTCGTGAGTTAATTGAAGATAGTGATGGATAAAACTAAGAGAAAAAGAACATTTGAATTGAATAATATTCTGTATGGTTAAATTCGTAACTTTGCTACTTGTATTATTACACTCGACCCGCAGCTAAGCTGCTGAAAAAGGCAGGGCTCAATTACAATTTAGATAATTCATAATAAATAAGCAATCAGCAACAACTTATCACTACAAACTGTACTCTCGGCATAAAATATTTGCCAGAGGACTCCGCCACAGACGGACAAGGCTAGATCAACTCAGCTCGCTGTCGTGATCAAGCATATACTCTATGGCGTCTGTCACGCCTCCTCCTACGTTCAGGGTATAGAAAAATCAGATTCAGATATCTAAAATCAAATGTTTAAGAACAACTTTAAATGAAACTTAAGTGAATTCTAATTTTAAGCCAATTTTATTGTAAATATTAATAATATTTATAATGATCTATATTTACAGTTATAGAAGAAAATAATTTTAAAATATGCAGATTGAGTCATTGCTTGCAACAATTGCGACGCGCGTTCATCTCTGTCATAAACAAATGACAGAAAATTGCAGATTTGCGGCACGCTTTGATGGCACTCATCAACAGAGGAACCAGTTGCTTCTCATTATGTGTCTAACAGCTCATTATTGGCTCAGCTAGCACGTGCTGCTTTGAACATGGAAATCGATGTATTGCCGGACAGCTGCTGGTCATTTATTTGCTGTGGCGCCGGCTGTTGAAATATTTTTAGAATGAAAGCGCTGTCATTAATCAGACTCACACACACACACAGTCACACGCATGCACAGCTTCAAGTGTCAGTCATTGTTGTTGCTGGAAGATAACTGTCATAAACTTTAATTATATTTTCATCATGAGAATGGCGACAACGACAGTTCGCTGTTGATGCGGATGTTGCATACCGCGTGAACGCTTCTTCCGCTGCTTTTTCTTTCCAGTTGACTACGACAGACAGACAGACAGACAGACAGCCAGCACGTGCCACAGGCGCTGCTCGGAAACTTTCGAATATAAAAATTGGTATAAAATAGAATAGAAATAGTCAAAAAAAAAAAAAAAAAAAAAAGAAGAAAAGAGTGTGGTCCAATTTCTTTTGCTGCTTCAGCATTCGCTTTGGCCAACTGAATTATTATATCTGTGCGCTGCACTGACAGCCGAACCAACTAGTTGCACGCCAATAAAATTGGCATTCAATTTCAATTGTTGCCGCCATTGGCGTGTAAATGACAGTTCCAGTTATCCCTTACAGGTTTGTTTTTGCCTTTGATTTTCTTTTGCTCCTTTTCAAATTAAAAATAAAAAACAAACACTTAATCCAACGCAGTCAGCTCCAAAGTCAATTAAGGGAAACAAATATATGTGTATATATGGGAAAACGGTAGAAAAGAATGCTCTAGGCGAATGTATTTAGCTCTCAGATATCCTGTAGAATGGTCGAAGCTGCCACCAGCTTGTTAAACTCGAATTTCATAGAAAGAGTCGCAAAAGAAAAATTCCAAGATTTAAAGCAAACGAAGTAAGAATGTTGCAGTGGTGTATCAACGGGTATAATACTCGTTCACGGCTTAAAAAGAGTTAACCCATTTTTTTTTTAATTTTCAGAGAGGAACTGCAGTAACTTAATTGTCATATTTTGGAGCTCTGTCTCTAATACTTTGGAATATTTTGCTGTTTTATCTTGAACATGTGCTACAATGTTCTGAACGGACAGACAGAAGAAGGTATAGACGGACTGACGGATATACAGACTAACAGTAAGACAAACATAACCAATCTACTCTTTTCACTTCCAGAAGTAGTACAACAAAAAACAACCCTTTGCTGCCGTTGCATATACCCTTCATATGCAAAATTTGTTGTTTTAAATAACAGGGTATAAAAGCCAATTGAATGTGTATAAGGGACACACATTTCCCAATTTTTATACAATTTTTACACTTCCATTATTTTTTATTTAAATATGCAAACTGCTGCCATATAGGGTATATACTGAAAGACACACACACAAATTTATTTATTTACCCATAAGCCGTGGGCTGGCATTGATTGCCATTTAAGTGAGTTAATAAAGTTATTGATGGAGTATGTTGGCCTGATATGCGTGTAACGAGCCTAACGACGTTTTAACTGGAATTCAATTGAAATGTAAAACAAAAGCACTGCTTTTCAGCTTATATAATTGCCTCATTAGCATTAACAAGTTCGCAAATGTGCAGGCAGCCGTGTCGTATACGTAATATCAGAATTCAACGAAGCAAAGGGCCGGATGCTAACAATGTGGCCATTTCAATATCAATGCAATGTAAGAGGAACGCAGATTAAGGCGTATGGCTCAAGTGTCAAATAAACAAAATCCAATTAATAATCAAGTGCGACAAATAATAGCCAAGATTGGGGTCAGAGGGCGAATTTGTTGATTGACTTTCAAAATTCATTTACAACATTCTATTGGCATTCAATGCGTTGACAACACACATTCACACACAGCAGCCAGCTGGCACAGCAACAGGCAACATGCACGAAGGATGTTGCATAGAACTTGAAGTCAATGTGTGCGGTTGTGTGTGTGTGTGTGTGTGTCTGTATGGCTGTCATATGTGTGTGTAGCTAAAGCGCAGGTTAATTGCTTTGGAAATTACACATACAGCGCAACATATGGCAATCGGCTGGTTGGCTGGTTGGCTTGGCTGGTTGGCTGCCATACACAACGCTAATCGATTTATATAGCAATTTCGAGTGCGTTTGATGGGCGTCGAAGGACCCATGCCAAGGATGAGTTGGATGTGTTGACTAGCTGCAGTTAGGTTAACGCGTTTAGCTAGTTAAGATGTTTTAGCTGTAACCTGCTTATGATTTAATTAACTGTTCGCCGATCGTAGCAAATGTAAATGCATTTTCATTGAATAACTTCACTATGGAATAATATGCGGAGTATCGAAGTAGTTATAATTACTACTTGAACCTAATTATGATTTATTTTATCTCTGAAGACAAAGTCAAGCTTAAATAGAACTGAGAATTTTTTATTGCAGCGGGAAATGAAAAATTGTTTCCATTCTATTTCTTTTTTACAATTCTTTGAGCAGTAGAAAATTAAAAAAAAACATTTTTAAAATCAGATTTAATATCTTAAAAATAAGCTAAAACAAACATTACAAAATTTAAAAATAAATTCTGTATTTTTAATTTTAAATTCTTAAAAGAAATGTATAATAAAAATATTTTTCATGTCAAAAAAAAAAAAAACTATGATAAATTATATAATCAGTTTATTTTACACACTAAAAAAAAATAAAAAAAAGGATATTGCGAAAATGAAAAATAAATTATTATCATAAGATATATATGTTAAAATAATACTTAACTTTATCTTAAGCAATCCAGAATAAAACATATATCAATTGACTTTAAAAACTTAAAAACTTTTTCACGATCAATTTAAGTCCATTTCACGAATGAATAGCTTCGTCAAGCGCTGAAAATAAAAGTATATTTATATATATATATAAATTTCGCAGACTTTTTCACAATTTTTCTACTATTAAAGTGACAAGTCATAAAAAAGAGACATTTTCCAACTAACTGTGACGGCTGTTAGGCAATATTTGTGGGCATCATTCGGCTCAAATGATAACTGTCAGACGCTAAAAATGACAATAGGTTTAGTGCTGTGTTGGCGATGTTTGTTGATGCGTCGTTAAACTTTTCAGCCACACGCATAGGACGCATAAAGCCCTATGGGGCACATATCGATGCCTAGCGTGGAGGTGTGGGCCTGTGGGTGTTACAAACATACATATATGCAAACGCAGACACCAGGGCAACGCAATGGCTGAAATTGAATTATAGCTCCCATACACACATACACACGCAATCACATGCACACACACACACACATTCACACTTACACAATGGTGTAGCTGAAGCCTGACATATCGAGCGAGACGTAATGAAATATCTGACTCTCTGACTGCATAACGCCTGTGACGCCGACACTGGCGTCGTAACGGTAACTGAAATAGAAAATGGCGTAGGGCGTAGGGACAGGCAACATGGTCTCGCAATGGATGCTATGCAAACAGCAGCAGCAGCAGCAGCAGCAGCAACAGCAACAGCAGCCATGCCAGATTGTTAGACTCTTTCATTTTCAGCTTCGCATTTATGTATCTGCCGCCGTAGCCGTTGCCGTAGCCGTAGCCGTTGCTGTTACTGTAAAATATGGCTACGGCCGCAGAAAAATAACAGCAAATAAAATCAACAAAGGGAAACAAAGCATTTACGATGGCATCTAACGAACGTTGAATGCCCTTGCAGACAAGATACAGAAGTTAATTTAGAAATATTCATATAATATGCCAGCGTGGTCTTAGCCTACATAGAGCTTTGAAATTTTATAGGTAGCATAGATAAATATTTATATATTACAGCTTATTAGCTAATAGGCTTCCGTTAGTGAAAATTAAAAACTAGGCTTTAATCCAACTTCTTCCAGACTGATATCTTAATACACTTCATACCATAACTGAATCATAAGTACAAAGAAAATAGCTAATATATTGAATTGATTTGAATCAGAGATATTTGACCACAGACCATATGCCATGAGCTACGAGTCTCAACCATTTGAAGCACTCATCTAACAATAAAGATTTAAATTAATAAATTCAACCTGAACGTACACAAATTTGTAATTAAACTGCTTACATTACAATTTAAAAATAAGAAGCAAATCGAGGCTTAAACTTAAGTCTGCTCTCATGAATGTAGAAAGCCTAGCTACAGAGCACGAAGCTCCACTTGTTACACATCTCGTTACGAATTTAGAATGCTTTCGTTTTGAGTTGTTGGGAAAGTTTAAGGCTGGCAACGACACTGCAGGAGGCAACAACCTCGGCAGGAATCTGACTTGGCCTGATGCTGGCCTAGTACGGATACCGGCACCAGCTCCGGTATCCTCAACCTCATTCTCCCACTCATCAGCAACAGCCTAAGCATTGGCATTGGTATCGGCAACGGCAACGGCACTGGCAGCGGCATCAGCGACATCGGCTTCGTTTTATTCCATTGTTTCATTTCATTTTATTGTCATATGTCATACAATGGCGTTACATTTACATTTCCCATTAAACTTTTCGCTATCAGTTGCTACTGTTCTTGTTGTTGAGTAATAAATTTAAATGCTTTGTAAGCCCATTTTCATGAATAATATTCACACATACATCCTGGCTATGCGTGCAATAGGCATATAAATATTTCCAAAATAAGTGCTTATGGCAAATTTCGATCAATGTGAATAGTCGAGTTATCAATAAAACGAAATTTTAGGTATTTAAGAGGAAAATTTTTTGAATATTGTTTAAGAAATACAAAGGCTCTTGGAAACTGAAATATTTCTTATATATTATTTAATTTCTATAATTCATGATTTGCTTTTATCACTTAAATAAATTTAAATTTTAAAACTAATTCATTCTTTAACTTAAGTCTTATATTAAAATCTAATGCTTAAAGCCAACCACTTGCCACATTCAAATAGTAATATGCAGTATGTCAAACACACACCTACGCACATACATATAGGTGAATGTGGTTTTGCACTTGTGAGCGGCCCGCAAAAGTATGCAGCAAAAACAGCCAAAATCACTCAAAACAATTTCGAAACGAAAAAAAAGAAGAAGAAGCAAATGAAATTGCAAACAGTAAACGGAATATTGATTCAAGCTTGCACACAAGCATTCCTCATGCACACACACACACTCACACACACACACGCACACATACCAGGTTGTCAGGTCGCTCTTCGCAGATGCAACAATTTGTCATTGAAATGCAAGCGCATGAAAAACTAAAAACCAACCGAAAAAAAAAACAAATATAAAACGAAAAAAAAGCAAGAGAAAAAAAGCTAAACAGCTGCCGACACCGACACCAGGAACGAGCAAAGCTACGATGTTGTTCTTGTTGCATAGCTGTTGCTGTGACCACGAAGAACACGCGACCGAAGAAGGATACGAACGAGTCGCGGCCATGGCCGAACACTTTATCGTTTACGATAAACACACGACCAACAGTTGCTCGCAACTGTAGCTGGAGCTGGCTAATGGCTGATAGCTGCCGTTTGTTTGGCGGGCCAGGCCAAAGCACAGTCCACATTCGTCCGTTGGGCTGCACAGACGCGTTGCACGGCTAAGTCGACAGGTGTTTAAAGTGTCGTGTAACGGTTAACTCTGATTTGAACCTATCAAAAGACACAGTGTGACAAGTGCGACAGGTAACAGTTTGAAGTGCAGTCGAACGTTTGTCAATTGGCAACAGACGGAGTTGGCCCCTATTGTTGTTGATGGCCGTAGCGCCTGCGTCAACGGCAACTGTTGCTGCAGTTGCTCAATTTATGCATGTAAGTCAAAGCACCCACACACACACACATGTCCATTAATATATATATACAATATATAAATATAAATAAATAACAAGAAACGGTCAAAACAAAGCTGAGATTGCCTCATCAATCCTGGCATGAAATTAGATCAATCAAACAGGATGTTGTAGGATATATGTAGTGTTATCGATTTGGAGCCAAGCACACACTCAACACACACAAACACACACACACACACACATGCTCAACAGACACTCAGCTAGACAGGTGCCAGGCTAAGGTACATCTGCCTAGAAAAGTATTCTAAAAATATGTGAGCACACGGCAAACGACGACGGCGACAGCGACGGCGACTACAGCCTCCTATATCACTAGTTGTTGGATTAAAGCCTGAGCCTGCCATGTATCAGCCAAGCCAACTAATATGCGTCAATCTAAAATTGAATTTTAAACTAACGGCTTATAAATAAGTTATATGCATGCTAAGCCAAAACGATTCACAAATAGATTGACCCGAATAGCACAAGCTCCATTTGCCTGCCATCTCTCTTATGCATTTCTAAGATAAGCTTGAATTTGTAAGCAATCAACACGTACTCAATATTTATTCAAATTGAAATTTAGTTCGAGATTCTAATTCCTCATTGGATTCATGACATAAAATTGGTTAAAAAGATTTTTCTAATGGATTATAAATAAATATTTTTCTTGCTCTTCTACATTTTCTATCTTTCGCTCAAAAACCTTTGCAGTTGCAGGTTTTTAAGTCAATTCGCATTTATTGAAGCATATGTAAATGAAATTCTATTATATTTATACTAAAAGGAAATTCCCAAAATATATATATAGTTCATATCAAAATAAAATATAATAACTTATTTAATATAAAAAGTATTATAATATGAATTTATATACATATAAATAAATTTTATAGTTAAGTAAGTAAGTAATTTTAAAATAAATCCAAGAGAATTTCAAATAAAATTTTAAAAAATTGTTTTTCTGCTTCAAGAAAAATAAATGTATTTCTATGTCTTATACATATAAATAATAAAAAGCAGTTTTCAAAAATGTTTACAGATAGCTTAGAGTCAGTTCAGATTCGTCGCAATATCATTTCTAATGAGATTCTATCGTATTTGTACTACAAATAAATTCCAACAAATAAATTCATTTCATATAAAAATATAATAAAATAACAAAATTTTTATAAGTAATATATATATATTTATATAAAAATAAATAAATTTTATATTTTCAAATTTTCAAGATCATTTTTCATATAAAAATATAAAATAATATAATAACAATATATATGTATATCATATGATTAACATTATAACACAAATTTAAATATAAAAATAAATAAATTTTATATTTTAAAATTTTTCAAGGTATTAAAATTTTAAAACAAACCCAAACGAATTTAAAATCTAATACCAAATTTCTATAAGAAAAGTGTAAAAGCAAGCTATGTCACAATATTTATTCTTTATATTGTATATTAAAATATATTTTTCTTCAATTTTCAAAGAATTAATATGAAATACAGAAATTTTCAGTAGTGAAACCAAAAGTTATTTTTAACACATCTTTAAGGAAGCCTCATTATTATACTAATATAATGCAGCTCATCAGTATCATAAGATTAACTTGTTCTGGCTACTCTTTTAAGCTCGCTTTAATCATTTCTGTAGCTGGGCAAATGCATTTAACATCAGCACATGTCTGTGGGCCAAGTTGTACAATATGTTGGCCAACTGGCCGAAGGCCAAAGTTTTTTAAAGTGCTTGACCGCACTGAGCTTCACCTGCGTACCGACTGAAAAGCAATAAGCAGTGCGCCTCTTCCACCCACTACAGCCAACCAAAGCAAAAAACCAACCACCCCACCCCTGACTCCGCCTTGTTCGCTTTGTCAGTTAAGCTGTCTTTGAGGGGCCTGTCAACAGAGCTGGACAGTGGCTTGTGGGGTGGGCATGTCCTGCTGCGGGCCTCGCATGTTTCCGACTGGCTAAATCGCCAACTATACTGTATCCATATCCATTGAACTGAATGTCACTCAGAAAATTCTTCGAAAGCGACTGAAATCGAAATGATTTCCGTGGAAAGAAATGTGCTTGAGGGCATGCCAAAAATCAATGTAAAGCATGCAAACGCCCCCTTTGCCCCCACATTCCCTCCGACGAGCCTTAGGGCAGCATTTAATGCACACCAAATGCCGCTGGTGGGCGTGTCAACGCCCCACACTTAAATTACTACTTCACACACTTGTATAACGTGTAATATGAACAAAAAAGAAGAAAAAACAAATAAAATGAAACAGCCCGCAACACGAAAAACGCAAAAAGGAAATCCAACTGAGAACAGCTGACAACGGGGAGGGATGGCTGCGGAGGGGAGCGAAGGGAAGGGCAACGTTAAGGGGCGACCAGCTAGTCATCGACATGGTCATAGTCATCATCTTGGGCCGCATTTTCAGCGTTTCGCTTAAGGAAATTTGTGTGCCAGAGCACAGATGAATGCAGTCGACTGCGTTATGCTCGTTCAAGGCTCAAAAGCAGTCAAACAAATTTTGGGCTCAATCTGTAGAGTATGTATGCCCAACAGAAATATTCTAGACTAACTGGGTATATGAGATACCCAAAATATTTCTGGAAAATATATTTAGACTTAGACAACAAGCTGTAAGTTTCACCAAACGAATATACTCACATAAATTCTTGGACGAGCATATAAATAGAACAACTAGTTTATTTTTGGGGCAGGCGTGGCATGGCGCTTTACAGTCCCCAGCGGCCTGATTAAATTCGTAAGCCCAACAAAAAAAACTGAGCAAAAATGGCCAGTGAGAGACACTGGAACTGGGACAGGATGCGTTTAGTGCGGCGCGCAAATGATGAAATAAACGAAACTAATCCAAAAAGAAAGCCCAAAACGCGAGCGAAATATGCCAAAATATTTACACTGCCAACCGCAGTTGCCACCACGCCCCCTTTGTCCCGTTCGCCCCCTTTGCTTCATTGCGGCCGTGCATATAGAGAATGTGGCTAACCGGCTCGCTGTGATAAACATCTTTGCCAAGTAAGCAACAATTTTTGTGCCCCAAATTGGGGTTTTGGTCTTCTTCATTTTGGTTGTTTTTGTTTTTTTTTTTTTGGTTTTTTGTTTTTTGGCTCGGTAGGGTAGCTGATTGGATGACGAGGCTTAAGCGCGTGCAGGCAAATATTTTTAATGATTTTTCCGTTCAGGCGTTCAGGCTTCGATCTGAGCGTTTTGTTTTTTACGCCCCAGTTAGTGCAAAACTAATTATATAGAATGCCAGAGCCAGCATCAGGGCCAGGGCCAACACCAGCGTAGATATGGTAACCGTAGCTTGGACAAGAATTTCCAATTATACGAGAGCACAGAATGAGAGAATGAGAGACTGAGAGAGAGAGAGAGAGAGAGAGAGAGAGAGAGAGAGAGAGAGAGAGAGCGCGTGAGGGACTTCACACTTCTCGGCATTCGCCTTCAGTCCACGTCAATCAGCAGTTACATCGCTTGACAACCCATGCGTTATGTGTGAAATTTAATCAAATCACACAACAGCGCAATATTTTTAAAACAAATCAGAAAAAGCTAACAGTAACTCGCCAAAAGCTGACATTTATATACACTCACCTAAGATAAACTTAAAATATGCATGAAAATGTCAAATCTAATTGCATTTAATATAACTTTGTTTGAGCTTTGAATTCAATCGTTCGTAAGTCTTGAGTTGCTTAAAGATTCATTCAGAAATCTCTAAGCTTGTTAGTTTAGTTTACATTTAAAATTTTGTTCAAAAGTTTCCAAAATAAATATTTTAAAAATTTTGTTTTAAAATTTAAAAAGACTCAACAAAAATTGAATAAATTTCCAAGCTTTAAGACAAACTGATCAATTTTAAAAACTTTCAAAATAAATATTTTTTAAATTTGTTTAAAGGAAAAGAAACTTTAAAAAGTTAATTAAATGTTGATGAACAATTTTTTTAATCATTTGTAGATCACAAAATCTTAAATTTTTAACTTTACTTTAAAGTAAAAGAAACTCAACAGAAATTGATTCAAGATTGAATAAGAAATTTCCAAACTAAAAGATTAAATTATAAATTATATTTTAAAATAATAGAAACTCAACGAAAATTTATTTAATTGTTTTTAAACTAACATATATCAGTTTAAAGACTTAAATAATATTTTGAACAGTACTAAGCAGCAATATAATCAACTTATATCTCTAATCGACAATAATATTTCACTAAAAGGTCGCTACTAATTATATTTCATATACATACCCATTTTTTAATTAATTTTGTCAATTTAAGTTTTACCCATAAATTATTATTTTTTATATTTTGTTATCTGATCAGCTGCGTAGCAATTAAAAAATTGTATATCTTAAATGATTTATGTAATTTTCATAATTATTTGAGATTTTTATTTGTGTTTTACCAACTGCATGCCAAATAGCTAATGGCTGCAGCAATGTGTAGAGCAAAGCGGGCAACACGTGAATCCATTTATTCATGTTGCTTTTTTATCATTTTGCTGTGTTTTTTTTCTGCCTGTGCTGCATGCAAATTTGTATCACGTTCGCGGACATTTTCACTGAAATGTGGCAGGCAAAAAGGCTAGTATGCTGCTCACAGTTGATTCTGAGTTGTTGTTGCTGCTGCTGCGGCTGCTAATGCAAAATTATGGCTTTCAGCTGGAACACGCTGCTACATTTCCGTTTCCGCCTTTGCTGTTGTAGTTTTAATGCATAGCACGCGTATGTATATGTATGTGTGTGTGTCTGTGTGTGTTTGCATGTATGGGTGTGTTTGTGTGTGTGTGTGTTTAGGTGTGCGTGCGCGCACGTGTGTTTTTGAATGAGTGAGCAACACGTTTCCTTTGACATTGATTCACTCGCGCGTCAGCTGTAAGGATAATGTTTATCCTATCGACTGAAAAATGTTCAAAGTCAGCAAAAAACTTCAAATGGGATTGGTAAGGAAGTAAAGGAACGATGAAAAAATGAACATGCACTTAAAGAAGCTTAAGCTGCGATTATGGTTGGCCAACTATCAGAGTCTGATTTTTCTTCTTCTTTTTATTTTAGCTGCACTTTAATTAAAGCAAAAACTATGGAAACCCTTACCTTGCCAGTACAGGCAAACCGCACATCCTTCACTTGGTCAGCCAATTAGGCCAACACAAGTGGGGAGAACGTATGCTTCGGCCCACTTAACAGCTGCTGTTGTCGGGCTAAGCCCTAGGTCAAGCTCGCTTTCTCTCTCTCCCTATATTTTTGCAATCCTTCTAGCCAGGCAATTACAAAATGCTGTCGACCCGTTGCCATGGCTAAGACGTGTGCCTCGTGTCCCTCGTAAGACGGAGCTGGCATAACTTACTTATTAGTTAAATACATAAAGGCGCGCCAATTTCAATGCAAATGCACTTTTAATTAAATTTGATAGAAAAAAAAAGTAATTGCTTAGAGCCCCAGCCTTAACGTGGCTAATAAAATGCAAATAAAATGCGCGCTAATTTAATTTCCGCTTAATTGTTAATTAAAGTGCAATAAAAAACACGCCAATTGCTGCAGAGAAAGGGCAGCTGTTGTTATTGCTGGGCTGCTGCTGACGGAGCTGCTAGATTTTCTCTCAGAAATTGCAAATTTCGAGTCTGACATTATAATTTGCTTATAAAATCCGCACAAAGTTTTGATGCCGAGCAATTTTAATTCACAAATTACAAACTCTAAGTGCAATTACAAACACGTGTGTATGTGTTAAACATGCCGCATGCCACATGCCACACACTCTCTTTCACACACACACACACACACATACACTCTGGCACCGCACCCATGTGGAAAACAACAACAAAATCCAATTTGGGTGTGCCACACCCACAACAGCACGCCCCTACAGCATGCAAAAAGCCGTTAGATTGCGGCATCTCAAAAGCAGGCACGGCTCGGACCACAGCATAGCCATGTTTTTTTCGGTTGCCCAGCCAAGCCGATTATCTTTTCATGCTACATTTGTATCTCAAAAAAAAAGTCAAATGGCACTAATCCAAATTTCACAAAAGGCGAACAAATTCTAAAATATGAGCTGAACGCATGTGTGCTTGGCAGCGTCTGTGTGTGCGTGTGTGATTGTAGGTAGATGTGTGTGTGTGCGTGTGTATGTTGTGGGTCTTTCCAAAATATTGCAGCCTAAGCGCAATGGAAATAACTAACAACAGGATCAGATTTTGTCTCTTGTTTGTATTTGTGTCTGTGTGTGTGTGTGTATGTGTGTTAACTACAAAAATTAATCTGAACTCTTACATTGTTGTCCTTTAAATACTCTAACATAGTGTTAAGCCATATTTATGTTTAGCTTCAAATTTCAAATAAAAGCTGAAAAAGTTCAATACAAACCTACTCAACTTGCCACTCAAGTAAAGTGATATGATTGTAATATGATTTTTCCATAAATTCTGAATTTATTATTATTTTATTTTTTCATTCACTTTACAATTTAAAGTTGAACTGATTTTTTGTTAATTTTGCTTATGATACATGGCTCTGTTTGAGTTTAAGCTCAAAGTTTAAGGCTTGTTAATTAAATTATTAAAATTACGCTCTAATATTTTTGTTTTAATTATGAACAGTTCAAAAAAAAGCTACAAACTACAAAACTATATGAGCTAAATGAAACAATTTTATTTAATTTTTTTAATCATTTATCAAATAGTATAAAGAATCGTCAAGAAGTTGCCTTGAGCCATTCAGCGATGATATCAGATAGTTTATAATCATCCATAAATCTGAGAACACGAATTGAAAAGAGTTGACGCTGCATGTCGATAGTTGACGATATTTGGGGATAGCTGACAATAGTTTTGCTTATTAGAGAAATACCAAGAGTTTTTATTATTATAAAGAAAAGTTAGCTAAGATTACTATGAAAACTTTTGTGTTTGCAACCCTGGCTTAGCTTATTTAATAATTTAGACAACTTGTAATTTCCATAAAGTTGCATTGGTGAAAGTTTCGTAAATTAGAATTAGAAAAGTGCATGCAAAATTCGTTGCTTGTTGCATCGTTTATTGTGTTGTTTATTCTAACAGACATCGTCTTTCCCCCCATTGTTCCTGTCGTTTGCGGCCGTTGCCAGCCAACCGCATACACATATAAAGTTGAGTTTATCTCAAGAATGTAGATTGCCTGTAAAATATTTAATTACACACTACGGCGCTGCCACAGACGCACAGAGTGCCTGGCGAGCCTGGTGTGCTTGGTGTGCCTGGTGAGCCTTGTCAAGCGACAGCAACAGCAACAGCAACTGGCTAACCAGAAAGGACATAACACGCATACGCCATGTATGGCTTAGATGGCTTGTGCTTGTTCACTTGGCAATTTGCAAGTGTTGGCAACTGTGGAGTGTGCTACACACAAGTGACACTTGTATGCATGTGACTGCCGTTCTTCCCTTGTCTGCATGAGTGTCTGTCCGTATGTGTGTATGTTTGTGCAATTTGCTGTTTATTTATTTGCCCTACAGACTTTCGACTAACCTGGCTGTCAGCTTTACAACCAAATAGTTAAGCACTTTTTGCATTTTTAATAAACTGTAGCAGCTCACTTTGCATATGAAATGTGTTTGTATGTATGTGTGTTTATGTGTGTGTGTGTGTGTGTGTGTAGCAAAAGAATATCACACAATGTTTTCAGCACATTCATTCATTAGTTGCCCGGCCACGTCGGAGTGCCAAAATGCTAATTATGTTTATTGAGCGCCCAACAGGGCAAACAACTCATAAGATAGCTAAAAGATACAGTGCGAGTCACTTGAATAGGTAATTAGAAAAACAGAAAGTTTAAAATAAAATTTAAAGGTGAAACTATTCTTACTGTAAGTAGTATAGAGGTATAAGATGATCTTATATGTATAGATATAATATATTAATAGTATATAGGTATAAGATAAGCATACCTATATACTACTTATACTACTT
The DNA here is from genome assembly GCA_035045365.1 of Drosophila leonis. NCBI lineage: Eukaryota > Metazoa > Arthropoda > Insecta > Diptera > Drosophilidae > Drosophila > Drosophila leonis. Next base: position 654,596 of record JAWNPC010000996.1, read on the forward strand.
TGTATATACATATAAGATAAGTGTATACCTAACATATATACTACTTACAACAGTTTGAATTTAATACTTGGCTCCTACATCTTTTACCTGCCTAACACCAGCTTCATATTCCTATAAAAGCAATAAGAAGTTAAACCATTATACACTACTATTTCACTGAACAAATTTTTACTTCTTTCCAAGAACAACTCTAAAAATATTTAAAATATTAATTATGCACTAAACAGAAACTAAATTCTACGAAAATATCAAAAACTTGAGTAAATAAATTTTCAAATGGATTCATAGAATATTAGCTCAGAGTTTTTCCTAGCATTAACCCTTCTGCTTTTCTAGCTAACAAGTTGATTGAGCTAAGCTAGTAGCCATTCCAGTGAATTATCATGTTCAAATTTAAAAAAAAAAACTTGAAATTTTTGCCAAGTGTAGTTTATTATGGCTCCTAGTTCTAGACAGTCATTGCTAAATCGGCTTTGACCTTTCCGGAGAGCAGCAAACGAGTTGAGCTGGCCGCAGAACAACTTTGCATTTGATTTGCGCGAAGGTCGTTTTAAAAATAAGCAGGCGCCAGGCCAAGCACACTGGCCACACAGGCACTGACACACATACAAACACTCACAGCCTATCGATCAGTCACAATGTCAGTCAGTCAATCAGTGAGTTAGCCAGTCAGTCAGTCAGTCAGTTAACCAGTTGGTTAGTGAAAGCCATTTCACTGTAGCCTTGAGCACGCCCAGCGGCATTCAGTCTTTGCATTGACATTGGGTGTGGCCCAAGTCAGGGGCTGGGCCGCGATTCCTGCCAAACACACACAGAACAATCTGACGTGCGTCGAGGTGCTAAATAGCGCTCATTGGCTACCTGGCTGACAGACAGGCGAACGTTGGCACACAGCGACTTTGTGTATTCGAATCGCTGGCAAAGCACATAATTAAAAGCGACATTCGTTTGGCTTTGTGGCATTAGAAAGTTGCTGCAATTACAAAACTTTAATGAGCGCCGCACATCAAATCAGCTCCAACTGAATGATTGGCTATCACATAATTAGAACAGCGCCAATTGTAACCAAGTCCAAACGCAGTAAACCGACCCTGAAATTGACTAAGACAACGGGCTTAATCAAACAATTCCAATTTGCCATTAATTCCATTTCTAAATATATACATTTATATATTTTATATATATATATTTATATATATGGATATATATATATAGCAGGAGTCAGTTACGGCTGATAAACTTATTTAGCTACTGGACCCAGGTGGAGCTGCAGCTGCTTTAACTGACCTTCAACGCTGACATTTTAGTTATTTTATTTTATTTACTCACCTTTGCTTGCGTGCCACAAACAATTTTCGTACAAATTTATTTATATAGATAACACCAACAGCAACAGCAACAACAACAACAAGGTGTACAAATTGATTAGAGAAATTTCATAATTTATGTTTATTAAAGCATACAGATTGTGTCATTTATATATAGTTACGAGCCTTTACGAAAAAATGTCAACATACTATGATATTTTGTTGCAACTGTCTCTGCATTAAAATGCTTTCATATGATTGCTTTTTAAGCCCTGCACGAAGCAGAAACATCAAAATAGAACGAAACATGTAAAACAGAAAAGTTTTATTGTAAAATATTTCAACTATGCGTTTTGTCAGGAGTTTAGCAAATGCGCAGAGCACTGTTGTCTACCTGTACTTGCCTTCGGGGCTATTGTTGTCCTGACATGAAAATATATACAAAATATATGAAATATTTATGAAAGAGAATTTGCGTATTATAAATTGTAGAAAAATTCACTCTACCTGCTGCAAAGGGAAAAGCTTCAAGTCAACAACAAGTTGAGTGTACAAGAACGAAATGTAACTTTAGAAATGCTCTCGATTTTGTAGTATATAATAAATAGTATGATTATACTCTTGTATGTTATGAAATTTCTGTAAATAAAATATTATTATATTTGCGTATGCTATGAAATATCCTTCAAAGTGTGTCAATAACTCCATATACATATGTATATTTCTGCAAATAAACGATTTGTATGCTCAAATTCCCTTAGTAAGAATTGGGCTAGGGTTTTCCGATGTTCTAGGACTGGTATCTAAATCTGCAATTAGCATATTCCTATCACATTAGGTTTTCAAGGAACTCCATGAACACTCAGAAGTAGATTGTTTAGATTAGAAGTTCTGTACTATCAAGATAAATCTCTTTATTTAAATAATAATACAGGTGGTACAATATGGTGTCTGAAAATACTACTCTTTACCTTACTACCTTACTATATTAGTATCTTACTATGTTACTACATTACTACCTTACTACCTTTCTATCTTAATACCTTGCTATCTAACTACCTTACTACCTTGCTACATTACTACCGTACTACACTACCAACTTACTGCCTTACTTCAGTACTACTTTACTACCTTACAAAATCCATGCTTAAATTTAAAAAAAAATTGTATTACTTTTTCCTGATATCAACTCAACGTGTCTAAGAAAATATAAAAAATATTTGTCATGTAGTAAACATCATGAAAGTACAATAGAATAGTATGTTTCAAATTAACTAATATGTAGAGACCTCGGAAAACCGCAATATATCCTTAGCAAACTAACGTGCGTAGATTAACAATTTCCTTTAAATTTCACTTACATATCATTTATACTTTGTATACCTTGCACGCATTGAAAATGAAAATTTAGGGTACAATGGTTTTGTTATAATTAGTATAAGCTTAAATATTATCTCAAATTTACCAGACAATATCCACCACCAGCTCCACTTATTGTACAACTTAATTCGCTTGATGTCAAACAGAATTGCAAATAAAGAGAGTAAGGGAAAATTAAACATCGAATAATTTTAATTTCCGATTCAAACATTATGAAAGGCATAATCTGATTCTTGGTTACTAAATTCTCTTGGCTTGTGTTATTCATGGAAAAGGGAATGTATAAAAATAGTTACTCATTTATAGGAAATACGAGCTTTTCCTTTCCTAATTGGACATTATCCGTCTACAAATATATAATTTTTCAGGTATCATCTTTCATCATCTTTATTCATAGCGCAGAATATTGCTCAGTTATTACTTCTTACTGCTTACTTTCCTTTCCACTTTTTGCATAGCTGTCTGATTTTCAAAACTGAGCTTCCACGAAATATATAATATATATTATTTTTATTATAGCAAACTTTTAATATAACTTTTACTCTGCAACTTACAAACTAATTACATTAAAATTCACCAGCTTTCTCACCGCCCACCTGTTCCAAAAAGAGCAGCACAGGTTCATAATTTAATACTCTGTTAAAGCGTATACTTAATAATGATAGTTATCTCAACTTAACAGGACAGAGCTAAAGTGCTCGACATTTGGCTCTAATCACTTTTATGAAGGTAATTCAATTAGTTGCACCTGTATTTCAAAAGCAAAAACGTAATTAAATTTGGAAATGCTTGCATGCAAATTATAAATTCGATATGTTGTGTGTGCTTAGTCAAATTACATTTTCAATGCAATTAAATGCACATTCAAATACACTCATACGCACTGTTGCACACGTATTGCTTTAACTTGAACCCCGCCCGCACAGATTGGAAGCTAAGGTTGAATACGTATACACAGCATAAGCCAGCAAAGTAAAAAGCTAAAGACCAGCGTACATATGTATTGACATTTGTCTAGGTAGACTGAGGACTGGCGCTGGGCATGGGGTAGCTAGTGTCTCGAGTTGGACAATATGCCAAAGAAATGGCTTAGAGAAACGAAAAGTGTTGCAACATGAACGTGTCAATGAGGTTTTTAAGCTTCTTGCTGCTTGACTAGCAGGCAACGACTGACGCAATGTGGCATGCCCCCCGCCACCCCCACTACACCCCATCTGCCCGCCATGCAGCTGACACAAACTGAGCTGAGAATCCGTGCCTGGCCTTTTGTTATAACATATTACTTTGCAGCTCAACATGTTGCGGCTGTGATGGCAACAGCATGTAAACAGACAAAAAGCGAATGCAGCAGCCAACGAGGCCAGATAAGAAGAGCGTGCAACATGCTGTGCGCTTGTGAGTGTATGTGTGTGTGGGTTGTGTGTGTGGTGTGTGTGTGTGTGCGTGAAAGAAAAACACAAACAGCAAAGCGTACACACGCACAGCAAACGGATTATTTGTTTTCGGCAGCTCCATCTTTGTTTGCTATTCAGGTATTTTTTTTTTCTTCTTCTTCTTGTTCTTTCCCTCTTTGGACTGTGCCACATACAGAGTCCTTTATCTGCAGTCCGTGCAAACACCTGCCTCACATATCTGCTATATGCGCACAGCATGAATAAGCTAAAGTGTTGTGCCAAAGCCTAAGGGCTAGTTTAGTGTTATATATGCCAAGTGAAACTAATTTGGCAACAGCTTAGCAACTACTGCCAGTCCCAGCAGCAGCTGTCATAATACATATATACATTCTATATATATACATAATGCCATAGTCATCAAATCAGAATTGTATGACACAGTTCCTATGTCTATCATTATGGCTTGGCCTGTGTAATTAGTGCGTCCGAGATATGGCCAACAGCGCCCCTTTTTTCTCTCAGTTATTTTTTTTTTGCATTGTTAATAAAATCACAACAGCTACTGGCAGCTGTGGGTGGATGGGCTACCCAACGCTTGACCCGCCCTACGCCGATTGCCCTACCACTTCCAATGCCACAACAAACGCGACATTTTCAATATGCTTGCCATTGGGAAGGCAAAAGTAGCGCGAGGCGTTGCGCAAACATTGGTCAGGTCCGTGCTTACATGTGCGCCTGGCGTGGCATAAACAAACAAAAATAGCCAACAGACACACACACACACACATACTCATATATATATATATATATACTCACACTGGTGTTGGTGTTGCTCTTTTTTTTGTTCTTGCCGGTCGGCCTTTAACGTGTGCAGAAGTCAACTTCCGTGCCCCCTCGAGGCTCGCCCGGTCGCGTTTGTGGTCATCGCACGAGCTGACGCTAACAATGTTATTAAAAACTCATTCAAAGTCAATGTGCGTGTTTGCATATATCTATCAGTGTATGCGTGCGTGCGTCTGCATGTGTGTGTATGTGTGTGTGCTTGGGTGTTGATAAGGGACACCAGCGAACGCTCGATATTCCGGTGGAAGTTGTCGCATCTGTTTTTGCATTCGATACGTTTCAATTAGCACACGAGCGCAGTATCAATCAACCGCGTATTTTACACTGATGCACAGTTTACGATGCTGTACAACAAAAACATATTTTGCATAATGCAACAAAAACAAATGACAATTGCGTATTTCATTTATTACAAAAGCCGACTAAGCAAACAAAAACGTATTTCATATTTACTGCGATTCAGCACCAAAGTGTTTCTGTTCAATTTATAATATATTTAATATACATATTACATTTTTTTTTATTAATTTTTTCAGTCAATCCAAGCTTTCCATTTTGGTGTAAAATATTTCAAAATTATTCAAAATATTAAAAATATTAGCAAATGAGGCAAATCAGAGTTACAGCGTAAGGTTTTAAAAGTATTTTGAATGAGAGATCATTGATAACTAACTATGAGATTCAAAAGTCTTTCTTAGTCTAAAACTAGTTCTTATTAAACTCTGCCTATGACTCTACTTTTTTGTTAAAGTCTCTATAACTAGCTGTTAGAACCTGGTTGATTTGATCACTATATTAGACAGTTTTCATTGAAAGCAGTTTTAAATATCTGTTGCTTTGTTAACTTGTCGCTGGATAGAATCAAAAATTTCTAGACATAAATAATTTAATAATACCTGATTATACTCTGAATTCACTGAAAATTTAGCTCCACGGCGCGCTAAATTGATCTATCCTTACCCGTCCATCCGTCTGTTTGTCCGTCCATCTGACTATCTGTCCATATATACATATGAACAGAACAATCTCGAAAACTACAAAATCTTAAGATTTAAAATTTGAAATGTATATTGCTGTATACTACGCGCAGTTAGAACTTATCATTTCTTTTCGATAACCCAGGCCATTCACCTTTTATTGATAATAATCGATAATTCCAATTGGCTTCTTAATCCTAGCTCAAATATCACAAAAGCCCTCCCCCAAAAAAATTAAAATAATCAAATTAAATTCATTTGGTAAAGACTTGTAGCTTAGCAAATACATCTATCCATCTAGATATCATTCTCACAGCCTGAAAATTTGATACCAAAAATCCATTTAGAACAACTTCAACAAGATTTCTAAAAGTGTATATAATATTCCACAATTGACCATAAATAGCTGCCCCAGTCTTTTTTTTATGCCCGAATCGTGTTACATAGTATATTAACACATTGCTACAGCGCGCATTATTAATTATGCCAATAATTGCCTAAGCATTATCATTAGAATTAGCCATGGCTAATGCCACCACCATTGCCAAATGCTGATGAACAAAGGAAACTAAAATATTGGCTGCCTGCCTGGAGGGGGGCTGAGCGGGGGCGTGGCATTTAATTTCCTGTAGCTGTAGCTCAATCAATAAAAAGTCAACTAAAACGAACTTATTTGGTGGCGATGTCTATGAAACATAAAGCCCAAAAGGGTCTGCGAAATAAACAAGCGCCAAAATAAAATGTTACCGAAAAACCTTTAGCCATGGATTTGCGGCAATGGCGATGAACTGATTAAATTGTTGACGGAAACGGAGCTCGGCGCTGGGAGCTCGGTCTTTGTCGCTTGGGGGTTTGCTCTCTTTATTTTTTGTACTCGTTCACAACACTCACAATGAGTATATTAGTTTGTCTGACTGTTAACTTGACAGAGATGAAGAGAGTAGAGTTTCGATAGAAAATAATTTAGATGAAGCTTAAAAGTTTTGTTAGGTACATGAATATGAGTTTGAGCGTGTATGACACAGTCGATCCTACTCTCATTGTTTATATTTTTTTTGACTGCAAGGCACATGGAAACTAATTCTGGCAGCGAAGTGCTGCCAATGGACAGCTGCCCCGCTGTCCTGCTATCCCGGTCGAACTTTATCGATAAGCGTCGAGGCGCACAGCCAAGCGATGACAAAAAAAAATAAACATGTTAAGGGAGATCTTTGCTGGCTAAAGGGAAATACATTTTTATGGACAATTTGGTTTTTATGTCAATTTACTGTTGTTGCTCAGTGTAAATATGTACAAGACAATTCAAGCAGTTGCACAGCAAATTCCAATACCAACACTCAAGCCCCGAAAAGCGAGTGGCAGTGCTTTGGCGCTCCTGCTCCCCAAGTTGGCGCACATTAAAAATGGGCGTTGTGGGGCGCATCGTTCACTGTTTGCCTGATTGGTTGCCGCATTTTGTTGTACGCTGTTCGCTGGGGCGGGTATTATTGTTAGTGTGGCAGAAATGGCAAGGACGATGACTGCGACACGATGTTGTGATAATTGCCAGCAGCACTGCCAAGCGAAAAATGGAATGTGCACCACCACACCCGCCACTCTGCAGCTGCCAGCTAGGGTCTGCTGTGGCACGCTGAGACTTTAAAGATTTTCCCCATGGCTTGCCAAAAGATTTCAGTTTTGTGGCAGCTGTAAACACACAGTCGGGGATTTGGTGCTAAGCCGCGCATAAAGCGTCGACTATGCTTCATACAATGCGCAACGTGCTGTAAAGTGGCAAGTCCTTTATGGTTCATAACTTACGGAACCCTCACAAAGGAGCAGCATATTATGAACCCAGTCAGAGATAAGCATTAAAGTTAAGCAATTCAATTGAATGCCATGATGCTACCAGCCCATAACTTGCAAATATTATTAAACTGATCAGCGTGAAGCTACAGTCGCTGTCCAGTAAAATATTTAATATATTTGATTTAATTTTTCTTAATTGATGTAACACTCTTTAAGTATAGCACAAAAATGCTTTTATATGCAATTTTATTTAGCACCAAAGAGTATGCTATGATTTGTGCTTGTTAAATATGATTCTTGGGCTAAACTCGAACTTTTCTTTGTATATTAATCAAAATATTACATAAACAGTTCTTTTTAGTATTTAGAACATAAATAAACTTTTACTGTTGACTGTGAAAAGTTTCGTAATAATACCCTGTATGTACACTGCTTATTAGAGTGTGGATCGCCTAACTGTAATGTCTATTACTGACAAATTGGATATTATGAATACTATGACTTATTACATACTATGAATAGTATCATAATTTTTAGAATATTTGGAAAAGTTTTCCAATGTCTGTCTACCTTTTTTTGCAAATTTTCAGTTGGTCCAGAATCAAGTCATCTTCAATCTTCGATTTTTTTTCTCCATAAAACCTGTCTCTATCCCCATGGCATTTATTTTCATGTCGTTGATCAATTTTTTAGCCTACACAAAAAATGTAGTTTCCAAATTGAGTGAAATAAACCAAATTTAATTTGGTTTGGTTTGAGAGTTAAAAGTCGCTATCATGATGAAGCTCAGTGTATAGGGCTCAGTCAGTTTCATAAGTCAAGTCTAGTTTTATGCATTTATGTTTGAAAAATATGCTGAGTATAACTTAGTTATGGAATGTATAGAATGACTTTTTTGATTATCCATCCAACTTCCAAGAATATTATTATAGTACTTTAATTAAGCTTTGGCATTCAGAGCTCCAACAATTTGCAAGTAATTAATCTGTAAAACCCTGCCTAAGAACTCTCTAAATTGTGAATATGTGAGTGAGCAAGCTGCATACTTTGGCTTGAATCGTATCTGCACCACATTTCCTTAAAGTACGGTATATCAACTCAGCACTACAGGGCATCAACTGGTTCATCAATCACAATGAAAGCCTTTAAGCTTGTTTATTTGCTCGGCATTGTTGTCTTTTTTTATTGAGGCCACATTTATAATTCATTTTGCGCTAATTTCGACTATATTGTTTCTGACCAACTGTGTGAGGCAGCTTGTGATTTTGCTGTCAATGCAGTTAGTCATACACACACAACACACACATCACACACACACACACACACACACATACATGTGTGAAGCATGTGTGGCAGCAATTTCTCATTTTTATGCCCGACATGTTGTAAAACCACATTAATGCGATGTAGTCCTTCAGCAGCAACAATCACAATAATAACAACAACAACAACAACACAAACAACAGCAACAGCTGCTGGCAGCATGTTGCATGTGGCACTTATATGCTCTAACTCAGCTGCCATCTCACTCTAGCGCCTACTATCTCTCGTTTGTCTAAGCTGAATTATGACTTCCTGGCAACACGTTTTTACATTTCCGTTTCCGCTGACTGAAATTATTACCATAAAAGTAAGCAAAACTGCCGCAACAGCACCGCAGCCACACCAGCCAGACCCAGCCCCGCTATAAACCCCCTTTTAAAGTGCACAATTACGCGCAACAACTCATGGCGTGTTGGTTGCTTGGCTGCCCATTGGAATTTCAAAATAAATCTTTAACGATGCACTGGGGGCTCACGTGCTGGTCTAGCACCGCGTTCTAGCTGCTGCTCCTTGAGCGACATAATTATATATATATATATGTATGTATATCTATGTGTGTGTGTGTGTGTGTGTGTATTGTCATTGGTTGCTCGTGTGGCTGTTTGTGTGATCCACGCAGTTTGTCTGTCTGTCTGCTGGGCACTGAAGCGTTTTTTTCTCTGCGCTCGCTAATGTTGAAAAGGACAACACAGCGACTGTCATAAAATGTGCCACAACACGTTCTCAAAAAAGTGGAAGGACTCAGCGATGTTATATATATATATATATACATGTTTTCTTTTTCTTTTTGCTGGGCTACCATTTCTCATAATTTCATAAATAATTACATAATGCGTTGACAGCAGCGACAACAACGACGGCAAAAAAATATATAAATTACAAAACGTTTTATGCGCAAGGCGCAGAATAAAGCATGTAGCATGATATAGATATATATATATACGTGCTTTTATACATGGGCCAACAGCATGATCTATGAGGCTTGGGTTCAAATTCATAAGAATTTCTTATCAATCAGCAAAGCTTCGGACTTAAGCTTAGATTTACAGATTTGTTTTAAATAGAAATGAAGCACGAAAATATTGTGAATTATTGGAATTTTAGATTTTTGTTATATGTATTTACTAAATATTTAATTCCATTTAAATTTGAGTTTTGGAAGTAGCCTAGGTAAGGCTTACCTTTAAATGAATTTTTTTAATTTTTCTTTTATACACTTTGAGTTGTTTTAAAATTTGTCAAGAAATTGAATAATTGTGCCATTAGCATCTACTCTACTCCTTTTACTAGGGGGCGTGGTAAATCGGAAAAAAATGTTTCTAGTTTTAGTCCGCCGTTTTAGAGTCATTAACTCTAGCAGTTGAATCCATGTTGACCTGCTCTACAGAAATTTTATGGACAAGCCATTGAGGCGTGCCAATCTAAAAAAATATTGATTTTTATATAATACATTTTTGTATTTGAACCATGAACGAGGATTAGACAGTCTGTGGTGCCTGACTATAATACCTCTTACTTATTTTATAATATTTTTTTTTCTTGAAATATTTGATCAACATTTCTTTATAAAATTGCTAAATATGAGGTTATATTTATATATTTTTATTTTATTTGCAATTATGGAATTTGCAATTTTATGTTCGAGAAGTTTAATTAAAAATAAATGAAATATTTGCAAATATTATTTGTTTTATAATTGTTTAGTATATATACAAGCTTTGTTATTGCATTGTTGGCAGCTGTTGCTGACTGTCACATATTTGAATAAAGCGCAATTTTCCAAACAATTTATGCAGTGCTACGCGCGCCCGCATTCTCAATTATGGAAAAAACAAAAATATAAAAGGCATGAAGAAAGCACAACAGAAAAATGAATTCCAACACTGCAAATCAAAATGCAGCGGCGCAAATGAAAATCCATTTCCCACAGCGGGAGAATGAGAAAAATAACAAAAAAAAAAAAAAAAAAAAAAACGTTTGCATGTTGCTGAACGAAATCCTTTAAAGTTGAAATTGAAAAGCCAAACAAAAGGCAGCGCGAATAATAACGAAAAATAACTGCAAAACATGAAAAACTACTCAACGGCAGAAGTATTTGGAGGCATAATATTATAATGGCAGTCATTTATAAGCCCCACCCCAGCCACTTACTGCTGCCAATGGTAATAGCTTTTGGTCAGCTGCGATTATCCACTTATCCATATTGTGTAGAATTGGCCCTAATTCTTATTGTAGACACATTATGCAGCCCATTTCGAATTCGATGTCGTCTGACAACGTCTAACAAATTGATAATAATTGATTTGAGTTTTTTTTAATGATTTATTCTCTCTGCAGCTAGATTATTTTAAAATGCATTCTTTTGGAATATACAAAAGCTTTAAGTTAAGGATTTACTTGGTTTATCTTGATGTCAATAAGATTTAAGTTATGGACTTAGTTTAACAATCATAAACTGAAACAGCAATTCTATTAGGCGAAGTTGGATATGATTCCAGCTATAAATTGCCTTTTCATTAAACTAAAATCTACATTTTAAATACTTGATGAAAATGAAATATTTGTGTCAAATATATTCGAACTTCATATGTTTCTAGTAGAAATTGAATTGGATATCAGCGGATATCCAATTACAAATAACAAACTTTATTGAACGCCCAATTTATCCAATTATCAACAAGTCTCAACTGTTTATTTTAGCATATAATTAATTTCAGTTATGAAATAATTAATTGACAGTCAATATTATTTTATTGGTTAACATAAAAAGGCAATTAGCGGAGTTTAAAAAAGTTTTTTTAAAAAGCTGAAATAGAATTCTGATTCTAGGTAATACAATAAAAACCTTAAAGTAGCTATTTGACGAATATTCATATAAATGGATAACACTTCTGAAAAAGTCGAATGAAAGGATTCATTTAAATATACGTAATTATGTAGGGATTTTTAATGATGTATGAACAGGACAAGAAGTAGAGTAAAGTAAGCAGCGTAGTGTTTTTATTTATAATACTAGATAATCTCTGAATCAGGGGAAAGTTTATAAAGATTATCTACTTATCAAGCTTCATCCCATCTATAAACGAAATATCTCACAGAAAATGCAATCTTTAAAGATAGACAAATCTATAAACAGAACATCTTCCAGTTATCAGCTAGCTTAAGCTCATAATATGATCTCTCTACAGCATCTCTTCTGGCCAAGCACATCTGTAAATAGAATTTCTAGCCCTCAAGTCCCATCCATAAACAAAATATCTTTCCGTCAAGCCCACTCAACCGGCACAATTTTCTGCTCGTTAATTATGTAAATTGTGTAGCCAGAGCAGTTATTTGTTTAGGGCAAGTTATGCGGTAGCATTTAGTTGCAGCTGCAACTGCTGCAACTGCTACAATAGCAGATTCACGGCTGCATGAGTTATGAGCCGTGGCTCAGGTCGAGGCTGAGATGCGCCACAGTTGCCACTCAGCAAGTTGCATTTAATTACAAAGGGCAAAGTTTTTCGCTGGCTCGGCCCAGTTGGAGCCAAGGAGTATGAGGCTGGAGCGGCTGCTGGCTCAGTATCTGTGTGCTAATGAAATCAGCGATTGTACAACTTGGCCAACTGTCATCGAGTTGTTGCGAGTTTCATTCATTTGACAAGCATTATTTAGCAATGCAAAGCCAATTTGCGCGAATAACAACGGACCTGAGAATGCCAGCAGATGTCCTGCTGCCGTGGCTGCTGTTGCTGCCCCTGGCTCCTGTTGCTGGTGTGGCACGTAGTTGCGCTGCTATAAATCTGTTGCATAAACTTGGTAGCTGTGCGGCAAGCACATTAACGACATCGTTGTGCCCCGCATGAAAGATGCATGAGACACTGGTGCGTGCAACAACAGACTTTAACCTTCAGCCCTTGGCCTTCCACCAAAAAAAGAAAAAAAAAAACTTGCCTCCCAGCACGCCAAATACTTTACGCGATTATAATAAAGTCGACTCTATAAAGTTGTCATATATTCAATTCCCCACCTGCCTATAGCTGCATAAATTACGCTTGCCGCACAGCAGGTGGTGTGGCATTTGGGGTTCGCCATTACAGCGTAGCATGAAAGTTGTCGAATTATTATTGCAGCTGCCACATTGATCGATCGATTTGAACAAAACATGAAAGTGTCAGCAAAATGAAGTCTCATTGAAATCATTTGGCCGCAACTCAATGACAATTGCGACACGCTATTATTGCCACAGCTTAGCGCCACCATAGACAAACGCACTGTGCGCCGTCTAAGCCTTTAAGGCCTGCTAATTGAGTACTTATCGATTAATGTGCCGCAGTCCGAAATCCCCATTAATTATGTGAACACGCAACGCTCAGCGGCCAGTGTGTATTTCTGTGTGTGTGTCTATCTCTCTCTCTCTCTCTGTGTGTGATGAGTGGTGGGTGTAGCATTTCCATACGAACTGTCTTTTAATTTGTTTACTCAAAAATTCTGCTTGCACACGCATAAAATATGGCGTGTCATAAAATAAAGCGGAGGCGTTCACGTTCCACACACAGGATGCTGCCCAGGCCGGATAATAGTGTGAAACTAAAGGGTGTGCCTGACTGGTAGATGCTCTGTAAAAGTTTCTTGTGGTTTATTATAATTTAAAAATTAATCTGTTGTTAATTGAAGAGAAACGACTAACAGGAATTTGTATATGTGGCAAAAAAATATACTTTACGATATACGATATAAAATATATTTTACGATATTCCACATTTTGCGTTGCAAAAATCATAAGTTTTAAACCAAGCAAGGTATTTTAAAAATTTAAATGGCATATAAAAGGGAATTCTTCAAGCTTTAAAATAATTTAAAAATTAAGAAATTGATCTAGGTGCTTCACTATTTTCTGTCAAACGTGAGAAATGTGATTTTGGCTAAATAATACGTGATTAGATAGCAAAAAATGAGACACTTCCTTAGGCGAGATATATTCTAATCTTACTTTACGAGCTTGTCTTTCAGCCTGACCTTGGTATATTATACCAATACACACAAATTTCAGCACACGGCTATCAATTGTGTAAGTACGCCTCTGCTCTCACTTCAGGGTATTATCATGCTTAAGCTAACCAGCACAGAGAGCTGCTCTGTTAGCTTCGTAGAAACTGAAGACACACATCGATAGATGTTAACAGAACTAAATATCAATTCGATAATTTTGTAATAAAATACGTAAACGTTTCTCTTTTTAATGATGTCGTAAAGAAATTCATATGTGATTCAATTGTTCATGAACATGAAATTTACGACCTCCTCAACGTACAAATCGATCGAGTATAAGAACATAAGCAACTTGTGGCCGATGTTCCAATGACATACGGTGGGAAGCCATGCAATAGATATAGGTTATTTTTAAGCAAGTGTATGTTTATTTGTTAGAAGAATGTGCCTATAAATTTATTTCAAATAAGAGGAGTCGCTCTTTGGAGCGACGATTAGTGCAGCATATATCACTGTAGCTCAAGCTCTCTATGTATGTGCCATTACATAGGCTGTCAATTCCCAACAACTCATGACAATCCACGACATAGACTTGTATATTCTAAATTTTTAATTCTCTAGCATTACTATTGAAAGTATAACAGAATTTGCACAAAACATTATATAGTCTGTGGCCACGCCCCAATTGACTTAGATTAGAGCTCTGAAACTGTGGAAGGTAGAGTTTTACCCACATTGCCACGCCCACAAAGGAAGTAGATATATTTATTATATGTTTCTGATCTTAGAATGTCAAAATTTCAAGCATAGTAAATTAAATCGTTTCTGCATTACCAGATATAGTCGTGTTTGCCCATTTTCCACGCTCCTGTAAGACGAGGGTACCAAAGAGTATATACATTTCTTAGTATCATAGTTTTTTCCTATTTATCATGGACCCAGTGGGCGTATTGTGAAAATTTTAACACTTCATCAGACGATAGGTATATATTCCAAACTTAAAATGTCTAGCTTCAATTGCGGCGAAATGGAGTATATACATAAACACATTCTCTACTCAAAAAACTCTTCTATATATCGCAATCAAGCACACTTTATATGCTGTCGATATAAATTGTGCTCAAAAAACAACAATATGCTCGTCTTCATAAATTTTACAACGGTTGCAGAGTATCAACAGCAGGAGCAGCAGCAGCAACAGCAGCAACAGCAGCATAATTAATGTTGTTAAGAGCAGCAGAAGCAGCAGCGGCAGCAGCAACAGCAGCTGCGGCAGAAACTTACGCAAGGACCTTGCTGCTCTACATGATTAATGCCATTATTAATTTCGGACACGTTAATTGCAAAGCCAAAAAAAAGAAGAAGAAGCAGAAGAATAAAAAGAAGAAGAGGTGGAAAAGTCGAAATGTAAACAAGCTGCCTGCACCACATTGCACATACGCAATGTTGTACCAGGCAATATTCAATTACTGAGAACTGAGTAGCAGGCGATGGTTAGGTTGGTAGACAGGCACGAGGCAGGCCATTCGAGTCAGTGGCATCATCAAAAACGCATCAGTGTCATTAGGATGGGTAGGGCAAAGGGGGGGTTGGAGCTGGTGGCATTTGCTCTGTCATTTGATGGGCATGGCGTTTCTTTTGTTGCCTGCCTTGTGCCTCGTGCCAGCCGTTTGTTTACTTTGCGTTTCGTTACGTTTCGTTTTTCGTGTGGCAAGGACAACGTCAAATAGCAGCAGCACAAGAACCTGAGCTTTGCAACAACTGTGTCAAGCAATTTTCAGCTCGAATCGCGCCAAATGAGCGCCAAGTGGATGGCAAAGGGGACCGAGCTGACGGACGCCATGGCCTGGCTCTTGGCAATTTGCAGCAAGTGTCGCCAACGCATTTTGCAGTTGTTGCACAAAAACAGTAGGCGACGATGGTATTATCATTGCCATAATCATAAAAACATATGGCGCAGCCAGCAAATGAGTTTCGGGCTGTACAAATCGAGTTACCAGCCGCCTCGACAAGTGCCAACATGTGTGCCATATCCTTTCAATACAATCAAGAGCTGACATGAAAATATCAACAGCAAATGGCAAAGAGTGCTGGAAAAAATAAAGTTGTAGATATATAGCATATAAAGACGAGTTGAGTAAAACAACTCAGTTATTAGACTAAGAGCTGGTTAAGAGATTCAACTAATAAAGTTGACCTTGAGACTCGATGTTTATGAAAATAAATATCTCTTTTCTGATCTTTTCATAACGCTAGCTCGGGTATGCGTTGCCCGATTTCAGACTAAAATATACTTTTTGATTAGTTAGAAGCACAACTATAGCTTGACATTCAAAAGTTTCATTCGAAAAATTTTGTTATTTTGGCCAACATTGTAGTAAGAATTGAGTTGAACGCAAAAAACTATTATTTGACTTTGAGTGATTATAACTTAAGTATTTTTCATCTGATTTTTTGCATACCATACATTTTTGATTCGCAGTAACATTTATAATTGATAACATATTATAGATCAATTTAAAAAATAAATAATCCAAACCAGCAATTTCTGCACTAGCTGATAAAAAGAAAATGAATAACTGGAAGACGAACCTCAATGACCAAGCAAGAGTGATACTATTTTGAATAGCTAGAGTTCAGCAGCTATTTAAGTTAGTGATAAACTTTAGACTCATCAAATATTTAATAAGATTTACCATTTGACAATGATTATTAGCTTAAAGCCAGTAAAGTTTAAGACTAGACTTGGAAAAGTCTAGCGAATCAAACGAATTCTCATCAATTGGCTGCCGCCAGCATGCGATTTGACATCTCAACGTCCTCATATCACACTAACAAGAAGACCTCAAACATAACTTTTGAGACGCTTAAGCTTAACAGCGCACATATGGAGCCGAGTCAATCAAATGTAGATCTTACGCTTGAAGCACTGCTAACAATGCCGAGGCCGAAGTCAATGAATTGAATGATGTGCTATTCCAAACATAATGGCATGGAAGGAACTTATGGAATTTGAATACATTACACAAAACAACGAAATATCTCAAATTTGTTGTTGTAGCTGGCAGACATATTGAGAGTGATTGTATGATTGACTGTCTGAGTGTGTCTGATAGACTGACTCAGTGATTGATAAGTCAATCAGTCTGTCTGATTGATTGAATAACTGGTTGACTGACTGCAAGGCTAGGTGATTGACTGTGTAAGTGATTCACTGTATGACTGAGTGATTGATAGATTGACTTTCTGTCTAACTGATTGAAGGACTGATTCACAGTTTAACTGCCTTAATGGCTAAGGGATTGTTTAATTGACTATTTAATTGGTTGACTATGTCTGACTGGCTGACACAGTGATTGATAAGCCAGTCTGTCTGATTGATTGAAGAAATGATTGACTGACTCTGACTAAATAACTAACCAATGGCTTGAGCTACTTAAATAACTTGAAGCTTTTAATAAAAGCTTTACTGCGCTTCTCTTTGCTGCAATCAAATATCTCAAATTTGTTTATTGCAATTTCTTTCTCTTTTGCTCTTAGTTCTCTCTACTTATCTTATATATATATGTATATATATATACTCGCATATGTGTATATTTCATAAATCTCATAGCTACGCTTCATAAATGACTTGTCAACTTAAGACAATATTTGAAATATATTAAAAGCGAAAATGCTTGAAATGAGAATCTCATTTTTATGGCCGCACAATTTGCACACTGCAAGTTGTTGTCCTGACGTCAGTTTGCATTTATGCGCTATCTTTTTTGCCGGATATGAAACTAACAGCAATGTGTGTGTGCGTGTGTGTGAGTGTGTGGTTGTATGATGATGTTTGCCACAAAGGCAACGCCACGTGGCCTGTGGGCGCAATTTTGCCATTGGCGCTCGTTAAATTTGCATGCGGAAGCGCGATGGTGCACATGTGTGTAACTGTGTGTGTGTGTGAGTGAATGTGTGTGCTTCTGTGTGTGTGTGTGTGTGGCAACAATGCTAAATGAGCGCAACAGTTACACACGCTGCCACAGCGACAACGACAACGACAGTTTTGCGGTTTCGGCCGAGTTCGAGTGTCTTTGCCGCAAAACCAAGTTCATTTGGCATGCTGCAAACGTGCCAAGGCCAAGTTAGCTGCAGCCACGCCCCCCAAACAAAAAAACACTATACCCACGAAATTGAAATTGTCAAGTGCAGAGAGAACCAGCAAATTTAGATTTATATATATATCGAAATTATTCATTACTTTAAACTTGACTCAAATATTTATTTAAAATTTCGCTTTGATTAAAATGCAAACGCTGCGCCGTCAAGCCGTAGCACTTCCTTGGAGAACAATCTAATGCCAGAGCCTTGTGAATTAAATACGAACAACGCCAACAACTCGAAGAAGCCGAGTGACGCGTTTCGTAATTAAAACTTGCCAAGCGCACTTGCAAAAGTTTATTATGCGCCGCTGTCTGCCTCTAGCCGTGGCTGACTCTAACCCCATCTCATGCTGTTGCTGTTGCTGTGGCTGTCACTGTCAAATTCATAATCTGTGGCATAGTTGGCTTTGAGTCAAAAAGAATGGCCGCTGCTGTTGACGGTTTTTGCGCCCGCACCACACGCCACAAAACATTTCGCACATAGCTGCGGCCAGTTTGGCCTAAAAGAATGCGGCCCAAATGCTTTTGTTCGGCTACCTGGCGCACGGCTTTGGTCAGGCAATGTCAAAGCCTGTTAGCTACGTTATTAGCGCATGATTGAAAACCGCAGGCGTTCTTTTTGTTGTTGTTGTTGTTGTGGGGCCTCTTCAAACTGCAATGCCATGAAAATTAGGCGGGTGCCTAGGACAAGAGTTGAAGGAAATATATGAAACCTGACTGCAGCATGCTCTGTACAAGGGTTGAGTGCAGCTAGGGTAGTGAGTATTGTCTATAAAGTAAGTATAACTCAAAGCTGTCGAGCAGATATTATCGACAACTAGGCTTAATTTGAGACTTTATAAAGCCAAAGCACTGACTGTCAAATTGTAGAGCTAAACAGTCTTAAGCTTGAGTTTAGATGAAATGTAATTGACTTATGCTTAGCACTTTGCTAAACACGAATAAGTCAGCAAAATATATGATTTCTAAGACTAGCTAAGACTTGCATAGAGCTGACTCATTATCATATACATTATCTATTATATACACAACCCAAAAACCTATATACTCCACTTAACTTTGTGAACAGCTTACCTAATCTCACTCTCCATTCTCTTGCAGCTGGTCTAAATCTAATTTACCTTTCATTAGCCACACCATTTGACAACAGGCCATAGAGACTTCTGCATTTTGTGAGCAGTGTATTTAAGCCAAATCTGCGCTCTAAGCCCTCATGCAGCTGGTCCAATAATTGAACGCTTATCCGCGGCCGGCTATCAATTTACATTTGACAAGCAGCCGCAGTTGGCTTTGACGCAATTTCCCAATTTCTTTTTTTTTTTTTGGTGGGTTGGACCAGGTGTTGTTCACCTGGCTAACCCTTTTGTTATCGCCATTGCCACTGCCGCTGCCACTGCTACTGCCATTGCCTTTTGTTTGCTTGATTAAATTATTTTTCATTATTTGCCAAATAAAAGCAGAGGCAACGACAGAGCCAAGAGACACTTTGAGCAACGCAACACAACGGCTGGCTTACACATTTAATAAGTTTATTATTAGCAAACAGCAAAGAAGCAAAAGAGCAAAAAAGCAAAAGGCAGTTGGATACATAAAGCGCGCCATTATGAAAAAATATCTTATCTAAAGGATGGCTTCAATTGCGCACGGGATTTGTCATTTTGAGCTGTGTCAACAGGCCCCACAACCAAATTCATTTTCATGCCCAGCAAACAATTGCTAAATGGGGTAGCTTGGGTGCTTGGGTGTAGCACGTTTCTGTGCATTGGTCAGATTGAAAGAAAGTGTTTGTCTTGAATGAGTGATTTATATACTGAGTGAATGAATCTCTAATTGAATAACTGCCGTGATTGATAACTTGATTGCCTGTCTGAGTGATTGAAGGACTAGTAGACTGATTGATTAATTGATTGACTGTCTAACTACGTCTGACTGATAGACTTATTGATTGATAGATTGGCTGTCGGTATAATTGATTGATGGACTGGTTGAATGATTGACAGACTGACTGACTAAGTAATTGACTGTTTAACTGATTGATTGTCTGAGTAAGTCTGACTAGTCAGTCATAGTTGATGGATAGTTGGACTGTTAGTCTGACTGGTAGACTGATTGACTGTCTGACTAATTGATTGACTGCTTGATTGATTGACTGACTAACTACGTCTGACTGACAGACTGATTGATTTATAGATTGGCTGTCGGTCTAATTGATTGATGGACTGATTGAATGATTGACAGACTGACTGACTAAGTGATTGACTGTTTAATTGATTAACTACTGTCTGAGTAAGGCTGACTGACTGATTGATTGATAATTGGACTGTTAGTCTCACTGATTGTAGGACTAGTTGAATGATTGACTGACTAAATTGATTGACTGACTAATTGAAGAACTGATTGACTGACTCTGATTGACTGAAAAACTCACTAGTTGATATTTTCTTTTAAGTAAGCTTACATTTATGAAACCAAGACCTTACCAGCCAATAAGAAAAATACTGGTCAACATAAAAAAAACTTTGCTAGCTAGGGTATCTGGTGGATTGGTCTATTTAAATGTGTTGAAACTTTTAATATAAGCTTTGCAACGTTTTACTGCTTTATCTATCAAATATGCTCTGCCCGTTCTCACAGTCTATCTGAAATCTTATGTAATCTTATTAAATTGACTTTCTCGAGTCGCTCGCTTTATTAGTCGAGCTCATGTTTGCTTGCATCGCATTATATTTAAAACCGTTTTCTAGATAAATAGATTCCTCTTAAGATTTTAAAGAGCTTACTATTTGGGGCATGCAATGCCTTTTGAACTGCGTGAAGATCCGCTTGCGGTTAATTTGCAGGGCCAGCGAGCAAAACCACAAGGCCAGGCAAGCCGCCAAGGTGTTTCCTCTGCACAGGCAGGCACTGGCTATGCTGCACTTGTGGCTATTGAATGGCAGGGATAATACGCATTACCTTGACAAGGCTAACGTAAAGCGATGCCCGCTTCACCTTCTAATTCGCAAAATGTCTTTGTGCTGTCTTTTTTATGTATTTAAAATGGGATATGCTAGCCTTAGAGATTTGATAAAAACTGAAAAGCTGCATTTAAGCAAGAAACTAAACAATAAGTAGCTGAAGCAAAATATTTCATAAATATTTTAAATGAGCATATTTTGTTTAGAAATCAATTGTAGGAAATTTAAAAAGTTTTAATATCAAATAAAAATATATAGCCTATATAAAAATGATACCTATCATAAAAATCGAACTATATTTAAGAAATTTATTGATGAATGAAAGGTAGGAAACCCATTTATGATTGAAGTTTTAAATACTGCTCATCAAAAGTTTTTAACTTTTTTTATGTAAATTTTTAAAATAAAATCTTTAAGTAAGAAATTCTGAAAAAAAATATAAAAAATTCATTTTTAACATAACATTCAAATAAATGTCAATTTTCAATTTTCTATAAGCATATAAGATTCATTTAATCGAATGTATTAGACTAGAATATAGCTCGAACTAAGCTCTCTCTCTCTGTCTCTAAGTCTATCTCAATCAATTTTTTCCAACTTTTTTGTAAATTTCTTATTTTTACGTATAAAAACCAAATCGATATTTATCAATATGGAAATTTGCGGAAATTTGTAGAAAATTTGATGAATTAGTTCTGATTTCAAGTCACATTTCTACAGGTTAACTACGTGCCTATCATGGTCTAAGCATGTCTTAAAGAGCTTAAGTCTTTTACCTTTTACACACATTTGCGCACAACAAAATTTGCTTTTTTTAAATATATTTTTTCAAAGCATTTAGGATATACAAATTGTAAATGTTCAAATCTTAAGTCGGACACGAAGGCGTTTGTGATTCTCTTAAGGCCCGAGCTTTGACCCATTTCAATGTTGTAGCCAGAATTTTGATGCAGCTGACAAACCAGACGGAGTCAAAGCAGTCAATTAGCATAGAAATTGGGTTTTCAGCTTGATTGAGGTGCAAAAAAAAAAAAAAGAATCTACAAATTCTCAATGATTGAAAGGCGGATTGGTTGGACACCTAGTTGACATGCGGCAAAACGGATTAAATAAACATGCCACAAAGTGCACGAACCAATTTGGCAACAAAGGGACGAACCACTCGAAATGTTGCAAATTGACTTAAGTAATTGAATTTCCAGTCAATTAACAGACCATAATAAGTCAAAGCAACACCAAACAAACAAGATTTCAAGACACACACATAGCCATAGACATAGGCATAGGCATAGATATGTACATATGCACGCATGCAAGTAGCTAGCCTGCATGTTTGTGCATGCGTAACTCAATTTAGTTGTTGAAGAATTTGCCAAGACAAACTTATCGATTTGTTGAAAATTATATTTGAAAACTTGACTAACTCAATTTGATGTTGCAATTTGTAGTCCTTGGCAGCGACAGCAAGCAACAAATGCAACAGTCTGCAGAGCAACGGCAACGGCTGGACAAAGTTTTTCTGTGAAAATACTTAGTTTTAAATAATAAATAGCGTTAAAAGCAAGGCAAAGGGGCAAAGTGAAAAAAAAAACGCAGAACAGAACAGTACAGAACAGAGTCTAGAGTCGAGGCCACTTCAAAATCAAGTAGCAGAGACGGCATAAATCGTGCCACAACATAATGAGCGCCAAGGACAGCAACAGGATGCAAATGTTGCCTTCGAAATTGGATTCATTGCCGACTGAGTTCTCGGTATTTGGCCAGAAGCTACTGCCGTGTTTGCCAGTTATGGCCCACAAAATTAGTTTAAACTTGGCGGAAGCAAAGGCCGAGACGGCAACTGTTGCAAATGCCTAGCAGCTCCTTAAAATGATTTTGTTATTATTGTTGTTGCTGTTGCTGTTGTTGCATCTCTCGCTCAGTAGCTTTTTGCTTCATTTTTTCGTTTCCCCCTTTTCAGATGCTGCGCACCAACTGGCAAGAGACTGGGCCAAGCACACAGACGTCAGCCACAACGATGCCCAATCTCGAGTAGTTGGACAGTTGGAAACCACAAAGGAAAATTGTTTTGGATATTAACATAAGAACAAGGTTCAACCAGAACAATAACAACAACAACAACAACAACAATAGCAACGGAAAATTGCCAAATTGAAAAAAAAAATCATCAGCAGCAGCAGCTTTAGAAACCAATCAAAATGCGTTCTCTGGCCAAATCAACCGGCTTTAATAGCAGCGATGATGATCTGGCTGGCTTGGATGCTGCGAACCGAACCGAATCCATATACAGCATTAAATCCAACTGGATAACCGAGTGGTAAGTTGAGTGCAGAAAATATTTGATTTTAATATAAGTAATATTTGTAGTCAAAAATTCCATTACCAATCTCACTGATGAGTAATAATATATTTAATATAATAATTATTTTTAAATAATAAAATGATATAGCAAGACAGAATTATTCTCATCTTCAATATATGTATATCTCATCCCATATCTATATAACTATATCATCAAATTCTATTCCTTTAGGCGCGTACGAAAGGAGCTTGAGAATCTCTGTAGTCTCTGTATTTGTAGTCATTCTTCTCTTTTTTTTATTTTTAAATTTTTATTCTTTCTCCTTTAGGCGCGTACGAAAGGAGCGAGAGAATCTCTGTCGTGGTCTCTACAATCGTGTCGTTGAGCATACGGAATGCAAGCGTTTGTTGGAGGCGGCCAAGATCTATGGTGAAATAACGGACTTTAACGCCTGGTCACCCAATGAGCAGTTCCAATGGTATCGCAATTTCGGTGCCAATTTGACGAACTTTGGCAGGAACAGCTCGACGGAGACGAGTGCCACGCCCATGGAGGACAGCGGGCCGGCACTGGTGTTGCCCCCCTTCGAAACTTGGCAGACAATTGCCATTGCGTTGTGCTTGTTTCTGTGCATCATTCTGACGGTGGGTGGCAACATTCTCGTGCTGCTGGCCTTCATTGTCGATCGGAATATACGACAGCCCAGCAACTACTTTATAGCCTCGTTGGCCGCAACGGATATGTTGATAGGTAGGTGCAGACCTAAATTAGCTATTATCTATATTAGATTAACTGACAGATTAGATAACTAACTAACAAACTGTTAATGATATATGATTAACTGATTATTTGACCCTTTGCGTGACTGTTTAATTGACAGATTCAGAAACAGTGATTAAAGGAGTGAATTGGTAATTGATTCAATTATTGTTGACTTAGGAACAGATTAACTGACAAAGTAACAAAGTGCTGTAGTGCTTGATATATTAGCTGAATGATTGATGAACTGATTAATTGATTGACAGGTTAACTTACTCATTGTTACGCTGATTGATTGCTGATAGATTTAATGATTAAATGACTGCCTGCGGGACTATGTTTAAGTGATTGACTGATTGACCAACTAACTACATTAGGAACTGATTGATTGATTGATAGACTATCATTTGTTGTAGCTAACTAACTCATCAGCTGATTGATTGACGAATTAATTGATTGACTGATGAAATGGGCCATACATGATTGATTGATGGGCGATTGATTAATTATGCTTAACTGATTGACCAAATTGACCAATTGATTGGCTGATTATTAACAAACTGTTTGATTACTCATTGACTTAACTGATTGATTGATTAAGCTAAGCCGATTGACCAACTAACTACATTATGAACAGATTGATTGATTGATAGACTGATCATTTGTTCTAGCTAAATAACTCATCAGCTAATTGATTGGCGAATCAATGGATTGACTGATGAAATGGGCCATACATGAATGATTATTGATTGATGGGTGATTGATTAATTATGCTTAACTGATTGACCAACTATTGTAACTGCAATTGATTGGTTGATTTATTAGCTGATCATTCATAGACTGATTGATTATTCATTAAATTAACTGTTGTGATGGCTGATTGATTGATTAAGCTAAGCCGATTGACCAACTAATTACATCATTAACTGATTGATAGATTCAACTATTGATAGATTTAACTGATTGATTACTGATTGACTTAGTAACTGACTTGATGGCTGATTGATTGGCTATGCTTAACTGATTGACCTTATTGATTGATTGAACTTATTACATCATGAACTGATTGATTGATTGATAGACTGATCATTTGTTCATAGACTGTTTGATTACTGATTGACTTGATAACTTGGTGACTGATTGATTGACTATGCTTTTTTGATTGACTGATATACAGGATAACTGAATGGCTGATTGACTGAGTGATTGATTGACTGAATAAACTGTCATTTATAATATTATTATTAATTGATAGATTGATTGATTAACTGACTGGCTAATTGAAAGAATTAACTTGACTGAATGACTGACTGATTGACTAATGCATCCAATCATAAGACTGACTTACATATCAATCAAATGAAAAGGAATAAACTTAAGAACTTCTCCTGAAAAGTATAACTTAAGCTCTTATAAGTAGTAGTTTGTAATGCTCTCTCTCTCTCTCTCTCTCTCACTCTCTCTCTCTCTCTTTCTCCTCTATTTTTCTCTGCAGGCACCGTTTCCATGCCCTTCTATACCATCTATGTACTGAAGGGCTATTGGGATCTGGGACCTCTGCTTTGTGACTTGTGGCTATCTGTGGACTATACCGTCTGTCTGGTCTCCCAGTACACCGTCTTGTTGATCACCATCGATCGCTTCTGTTCGGTGAAGATTGCGGCCAAGTATCGCAGTTGGCGCACTCGGACTCGAGTCATTTATATGGTCTCCATCACCTGGATTATACCCACGCTGCTGTTCTTCATCTCGATCTTTGGCTGGGAGCACTTTACGGGCAAACGGGATCTGTTGCCGGGCCAGTGCGCCGTACAGTTTCTCAAAGATCCGGTTTTCAATACGGCCCTGATCATTGGCTACTACTGGACCACATTGATTGTGCTGTTCGTGCTGTATGCGGGCATCTATAAGACCGCCTACGATATGCAGAAGCGCAGCGAGGCCAAGCAGCGGAAGATGCAGTCGATGGTAGCACTCAGCGCTGGCGCCATGTCTGGCATGGCTGGTCATGCAGCTGGCATTGGGGTGATCGAGGAAAAGATACTGAAGACCAAGGTGCAGCTAGCTGACCTGGATGGCGGCAGCTGCACGACGACTGTCAAGCGTCTCAGTGGCTCGGGTCAAGCCAATCCGCTGGCACAGGTCAGCGAGTCCGTATCCCTTGAGCAGTTGACGCCGGAACAGCGACGTGCATCTGAGGCGAAAATTGAGGAATCCAAGCGTGCAGCAGCCGAGGCAGAGAAGAGCGAACGCTCCAGCAGTCCGGCCTTCGATTCGGATGAAGAATCATCGGTCAATCAGACGCAGCAGCTGCTCACACAACAGAAGTTGACCAACATGCGCAAGCGTTCGTCCATTGGTCTGGTGTTTGGGGCGCAGGCGGCGCTGCTGGCGACACGCAGCAAAGGTAACTTGCAACTGAGCACCACCAACTCCAAGTCAATTGAGGCAATGCATTCCATGGGCGCCCGATCGCCACACCATCAGCACCTGGCACACCAAACGAGCTTGCAGCGTGCCCAGAGCAAGGAGGAGGTGGGCATGGGGCATTATCAGGCGCATACACTGCTTGAGCGACCCAAGCGCACCTCCTGCTCAACTCTGTCCCAGATAGCCGAGCATGAACGCCTCATTGATATCCATCAACCATCAACCTCCAATCCAGCCAATGACCAAGACCCGCTTTCACCCGTGGATTTGGCCCCGATCGAGGTGCCGTGTGACCAGGTGCAACAGTGCCTGGTGCAGGCCATCTTACCGCCGCCGGAAGCCTTTCAGTGCCCCACGCCCCTATCCGATTACTCGGATCGTCCGTTTGGCAACAGCTCCGGCAACAGCGAACTGGTCATGACCTACGATCTGCTAACCAACAACTCTGATCTACGCTATATGGACGAGAGCTCGGCCATGCTGGCCACGAACGATAGCGTTAGCTGCTCCCACAGTGCTTCGCGTTCCGCACGACCCACGTCCGTTTCCTCGGCAAAGCGCAGTGCCATTCCACCTCCGCCACCCGCACGCAAACAGGTCCAAAGCTCCCCCACCGTTTCCAGCCAACAACAGCAACAGCAGCATGCGTCGGACAGCCAATCCCAGTCCCAGGAACAGGTAGCCATTGAAACACGTCTTCTCGTCTCATACACAGGCATCGAGGACTTTGCCAAGGGGCGACGCGAGAGCTGCATCGAAGCCATCTGCCTGCTGGACGTGCCCGGCGGCAATGATCGTGTCCAGGCCGATTGTCCGCATCGGCGTGCCTCCAGTCCCATGGAGACAAGCAGCAAGGATGCCGTACTCTATTCCCCCATGCCGCCACCCCTAAAGCCCACTCCAGCATCAGGCAATGTGGCTGGAGCAGCCACTGCTGCAAAGACACCTGTTGCTGCACCAATGCCAGCGCCCGTAGCCGTGCAGCTGGAGCGCATTGATGAGCGCGAAGCATCTGAGACGAATACCAATAAGATGCCCTCCACATCGGGCACGACCAGCAGTTCGGCCGGTGTTGCCGGTGGCATTCTGAAGGATGCCAAGGAGACGGATGAGGGAGGCGTGTCGCGGCGTAGCTCCAGCAAACGGCACTTTATGCACTCCATTGGCAAACATTTCAAGAGCAAGAAGGCTCTGCCCCTGGTCATGGGCATCGGTGGCAGCCGACAGAAGTCCAAGTCCGAGAATCGTGCACGCAAAGCGTTCCGCACCATCTCCTTCATCTTGGGCTGCTTTGTGGCCTGCTGGACGCCGTATCATGTGCTGGCCCTGGTCGAGGGCTTCTGCCGCAATCCGCCGTGCACCAACGAGCATCTGTATATGTTCTCGTACTTCCTCTGCTATGCCAACAGTCCAATGAATCCCTTCTGCTACGCATTGGCCAATCAGCAGTTCAAGAAGACGTTCATGCGCATCCTCAAGGGTGATCTGCACATGACCTAAGCGCCGCCAGAACAGAATTGAGTTTTGTTTGAATTTTGTGGAGAAGAAGGAAGAGGATGGAGGGAGCACCAGGAGAAGATGAATGATGATAGTAGCAGCTGGATCCGGTTTTGGCATTGCATTTGTTACCGCCGGCACAGCATTCCCGAGAGCCCCGCGGCATGTTGTGTCCACGTTTTAATTCTACTCCAGATTGATGTTAAATGCTCCGCCAAAGTCATGGATCCCGCCCGGACGCCAAGCGAATTCTAAATTCGTTTCAGCGTTTGTATTTTAAGCAGCCAAAGGTGTGTGTTAGTTAGTGAATGGAACTATTTGTTTAGCGATTAGTTGCTATTAGAATGGATATGTAGTAGAGTTGAGGCAAATGTTTTAGACAATAAATAAATTAATATTTATAAAAGAAAAAAAAACTATGAACCCTAAGGTCATTAGTATATATAGTATATCGATATATATATATATATAGATATATGTATATTGCATATATAGTAATTATTATATGCGGCTACAGAAATTTAAAAAATTATAGTAATACTAATAGTAATACTAATGATAATGATAACAATAATATAATTATTATAATAATAATACAATGATAATGAAAATGACAATGATAATACCAATGATAATGTCAATGATAATACAAAGATAATGAAAATAACAATGATAATACTAATGATAATGATAATGATAATGCTAATGCTAATGATAATGATGATGCGAATACTAATGAAAATTTATAAAAATAATAGTAAAAGAAAACCATACAAAAGCATAATAAAGTTAATGCTAATGCTAATGATAATGATAATAAAATTAAATCATAATTTAAATATTAATTTTTATGATAATGACTATAAAACCGATCAACATACGCATAACATATCCCAGCTAAAGCACTATTTTTGTCATTTATCCATATCACAGATATTCCAAACTGTGCGATAATACAGAGACATACGCCCATTGCTAAATATCAAAAACACCAAATGAATGTTCTACTACAGAAACAACAATTATTAACCAACAAATAAAGAAATATTGATGTAAAAAAAAAGTAACTAACATATATATCTATATATACAATTGCTCGTATATTGTGGTATATATATATATATATACCTATACCTATATCATATCCGTGTATAAATGTCAATTTGAATTTGAATTTGAATGTATCGGGAAGCGACAACTACAGCAGCAATTGCTCTGCACACACACACATACATATACATATATACCTAGTTATATATCTAATAATATTTGTATTATAAGTGTATACCAGTTATATATAATATCTTATATGATATGATATGATATGAATTTCGCGTCTATGCCGAGCTGCCTAAATAAGTTGACTTTGTTACACTTAAACGTTCTTATATATATAACGTTCTTACGTTCTATATATATATAAATATGTTTGTTTATATTATAGTTTGATTCCATGCCAAGTTGCCTAATTGGTTCGATATTTGTTTACATTTGACTGTTATCCGTTAACACTTCTATTAACTTATTGATTAGTTAACTCGAATAGTTTTGTTTTGTTTTTTAGCATTTAAGCAAAACGTGTTACAATAACTAAAACATTTAATAAATAAAATATTTATGTCAAAAAAAAAATAAAACAGTTCTTTAGCTTATAATATATTTAGCATATATATCGACTGCTACGAACAGACATCAAAACGTAAGTAGATATATAGATAAATGTTCTATACCCTGTACCTATTGTTGTATTGTATTGGGTATGTAGGAATTTATGGGGAGATTTGGGCAATAATCAATAACATTTTCCAATTATCGATCTGTCCAGAATCGACAAAAAGTAAATATCAACCTTAAGTCTTCTGACCTAGAGAAATACGGTCAAATGTCTAAATTTTTTTATGAACTTGTTTTCAATTTTTTAATAGAAAAAAACAATTTATTTGAAACAAGTAAGAAAACTCTTGTCGGTGTTGCCCGAACCCAGTCCGATCTGCGTTTAAAAATATACTCAATTATGTATTTATAAAAGCACCAAAAATTTAAGCTGAAAGAGTAAAATTATAAAAAAAACAAATCTAAATCCAAAATTTGGAGGCTCTAGCTTCAAAGATGTACGAGATATATTTTTAAAAACTTGATTTCGATAAGGTTTTCAATCGATAATTTTAAAA
Organism: Drosophila leonis; assembly: GCA_035045365.1. Taxonomy (NCBI): domain Eukaryota; kingdom Metazoa; phylum Arthropoda; class Insecta; order Diptera; family Drosophilidae; genus Drosophila; species Drosophila leonis. The sequence continues at coordinate 684,840 of JAWNPC010000996.1, forward strand.
CAGGAATAGTTATCAATTTTTTTTTAAACAAACTTGATATTTTCGTGCTATACCCATGTACCCACAGAAAAAATGTCAAGTCTCTAGCTCATATAGGCTCTGAGATTGACGCGTTCATACATACGAACAGACGGATAGACAGAGAGTCGGACAGACGGACAGACGGACAGACGGACGGACAGACGGACAGACAGACGGACAGGGCTAAATCGACTAAGATTGTCTCCCTGATCAAGAATATATATACTTTATGGGGTCTGCCACGCATCCTTCTGCCTGTTACATACATTTGACATTTTAACAAAGCCAATATGCCCTGATTTCAGGGTATAAAAAGAAAAGAATGGATATGAAACTGCAGCTTGCCACGAACTATAGGGTAGCTTCTAGTTGTTCACTACTGCTTAAAGAACTTTGGTTTACAAAGTGAACTTAGGTAAACGTCGAAAGAAATTTCTGATATTCATGAAAATTTTATAGTAACAAAATATTATTTTTAAATATGCAAAAATAATTTTAATAATTTTATAAATAACAAAATAAAAATATAATTTAAATTATAACAAAAACTCATCAGGTTTCAATAATTGAAATTTGATTAGAGTCAAACAGTTAAATTTCTACATTTTCAATCAAATTAAATCTAACTGTCAAAATTGAGGCAACTTTTTTTTTATATAAAATAAACTCATATTTTATATGAAAAAAAAGCAAATTGTATTATTTTTAATTGAATTTGAGATTTGTCTGTTTTCCAATCAGAAATGGCTTTGCGCTTGCCAGCCCTGGGCTAACTCAAGATTCATGCATTTTGCAGCACTAGAACCAGTTGACATTAAAATTCAATTGGAACTATCCGAAACTAATTAAATCCCAGCGCATTTGCCGTGCCGTAGTTCATGTTGGAACACGGAAGCGAGCAGTCGACGTCGCACAGTGGTGGCCCAGTGGAAAGAATTTAAGTAATAGGCACAGTAACTCAAAGTACACAAAGAACGCATATCAATTAGGCTCACCTGTTGAACTGTGAAACTAGAAAAAAAAAACGTGAAGAAGTGAAGAACCAAAAAACAGAGTAGAACAGAAAAACTTGGAAAATGGAGATAATTATACGGATTTTCGGCTTGATACTCTCCTATCTGGCACTGTTGATCAATCGATTTCTGGAATTCATGATTTATCGCGTGCAACCCGACTTCCCACCCATACGGAATCCGCTGCTGCTGAAGTCCGTACTGGAACTGGTGACGGCATTGCGACGCGGCCAGGTGATATTCGATCAGACGAAATTGTGTAATCCAATTTATTCAAATTTATTGCCGAGCAGATCACCTCAGAGCACCTGGTCGGCGTGTATATTGAACGTGTGCGTGAGGTCAATCCCACAATAAATGCTGTCATTGAGGATCGTTTCGACGAGGCGCTGGTCGAGGCCAGACATGCGGACAGCCTGATTGCCCAGGCATCCAAAGACTATGATCGCGTGGCGCTCTTCACACGCTACCCGCTGTTGGGCATACCCTTTACTGTGAAAGAGTCGTGCGGACTGAAGGGTAAGCATGGCACTTTAACTCCCCCTCCTCCTCCTACTCTTCTTCACTTTCAATATCTCTGCTCATCGAGGACTTTCCTATGCCGTGGGCAGCGTCATACGCAAGGGCCTGAAGGCGCCCAGGGACGGCGAAGTTGTGGAGTTGGTGCGCGCTGCTGGCGCCATTCCGCTGCTGGTCTCTGCCACGCCCGAGTTCTGCATGAGCTTCGAGACGAATACGGTGGCAAATGGTCGCTGCCGGAATCCCTTTGATCTGACACGTTCCACAGGCGGTTCGTCTGGCGGCGAGGGCGCTTTGAATGGCGCTGGCGCCTCCCTGTTCGGCATTGGCTCCGACATTGGCGGCTCCATACGACTGCCGGCCATGTTTTGCGGCGTCTATGGCCACAAGCCGACGGGTGGACTCACCTCGATAAAGGGCCATTTCCCCTACTCGCTGGTCGACGAGAATTTGCCCAACTATCTGCAAATGGGGCCGATCACGCGCTTCGCACGCGACATGCCGCTGTTGCTCGAGATCATGGCGGGCGACAACAAGCACAAGCTGAAAATGAATGAGCCGGTGCCGCTCACGGAACTCAAAGTAGGATATGAACGTAGTCTAAAATGTGTATATCTCTGTTTGCTACGGGCAAAGGGGTATATTTGGTTGAGGCAAAGTTTTGCTGCCGAGCAGGAAGATTGACTCTAAATACTTGCGGTAGAGGGCGCTTTAGTCTTTAACTAACCTACAGCTGTGTTCATAAAAATAGTAGTGTGACTGAAATGTTTGACAGCAAAATTTTGTGATAAGCATAATATTTTGAAAACAATTTGAATATATATTATATACTCGTTTCAAATTAACACAAAATTTTGCTCTTCAACATTTAAGTCTCTCTACTATTTTTATGAACACAGTTGTAGGTTAGATAAAGCGCCCTCTACCGCAAGTACTTATCTATATATTGTATTAACTATTATAGCTTAAGTAAGATATGAAGAGCCTGAAAAATACATGCTCTGTTCGTTTGAGCTATATAAGGGGTATATTAGTTTTGTGCAGAGTACGTTTTGATATATGATTGAGTTTCTGGTATATTATGACTGATTATATCTACTCGAGGTATCATATGAAGCATTAAAAAATATACTCTGTTAACTGAAAACTTATGGGGTATATTAGTTTTGTAATAGGTTTATCTTTATATGTAGCCAATTCATTCCTTAATGAAAACTAAATCGAATCCAGCTCAAATATGCTTAAAATTTGCACTAAAGGGCAAATTATGAAAATAAGTATACTCTGTTTACTTGGGTGATAAGAAGCATATTAGTTTAGGTGTTAATTTGTGTTTATGTCCGATCTCTTCGATTGTTAACCAAAACTAGATCTGTTGAGGTATAATTATGCTTATAACTAACACCAGAGGGCGTTTTATTCTTTATATAGCTGTGGTCAGAAAAATAGTAGTGCAACTGAAATGTTGGACAGCAACATTTTCTGATAAACATAAACAAAACAATTTGAAACGTTTACGTAAAATACATATATTTATAAATACGTATTCAAATTGTTTTCAAAAAAACATTTAACATTTCAGTCTTACTACTATTTTTCTGACCATAGCTGTATGTATATATATGAAACTTAAGGAATCAAAAAAAAAACTCAGTCAACTTTCACACTTGTAGCCTCGTAAATAGAGTATCTTGTGCAGTCGGCTATGCCCGACTATCTCCATTAACAACTCCATTTTTAGATCTACTACTCTTATGGTTATCCGGGCTTCAACGGCTTAACCCATCCGTATGTAAGCCCAGACATCAAATTGTCCATTGTGCGTGCCCTCAAATGCTTTTCTAAGGCGGGCCTTGAGTCCACACAGGTTGGTGCCACTAATCCTCAGATATGTTCTTCGGCATACCTTTAATCATCACTCGATCAGCTCGATCTTAGTTTTCTGGACAACATCTTTGAGCTGGTGATTGTGGCGCTGGTCGATCTGAAGGGTCTGCCCAGCGTTATAACACAGCAGGCCGATCGTCCGCCAAATATGCCACTTCTGGTCCTGGAGATGTTCAACAGCCTCATTGGGCACTCGCTGTTCACCAAGGAGGCGCTGTTTCTGGAGCTAATGCAGCGTCTGAATGGCATGATAGCCACCAATAAAATGCAACAGTATCGGGATGAGGTGGTCAGGATTAAAGCCTATCTAACGGTAAACTGCAGCAGAGATATATCACATAGAAAATATATTCTATAAAGTGTTTATTTTCTCACAGGAATTGCTGGGAGATCGCGGCGTTCTGTTTCTGCCCAGCTTCCACTCGACTGCTCTCAATTTTCATACGTCTTTGGTCAATATCACGGGCATTGACAGTCTGCTGTTGTTCAATGTGTTGGGCTTTCCGGCAACACACGTCCCCTTGGGCCTGAGTCTGCGTGGCATGCCGGTTGGGTTTCAGGTGATAGCGGCGCCTTATCAGGACAAACTTTGCCTGCAAATCGCTGCCGAAATGGAGATAGCTTTCAATGGCTGGACGTCGCCGGTACTGCATCAGATAGCATCACCAGACACTCCAAAGTACAATTTCTAGATAAAATAAGAGTAATGGCTAGTTAAGGTTACGGTTCAATTGATATTCGCAATAAACACGAAAAGAGTTTCATTTAAATAATAACGGCTGAGTGCGTGTGTGTGTTATCGATAGCATATATCGTTGCTTTGACATCATTTGGTGGTGTTAAGATGTGTTAGTTAAGCTGCGCTTAAAGACCAAGAGCTTTATTAACAGCACTCTCATTCTCTCCATCTCTCTCGCTCTCGCTTCCATTTTGACATGCCTCACCAATGTACGGCACAGGCTCAGTAAACACACGCACACCAATCACCACGTTTAGTCTATTCTTCTCTCTTCATTTTAACACTCAACTCTCTACATACATATGTATGTGTGCGAGCACGATTGAAGAATACTGAGTCTTTTAACAGTGGTGTGCGTGTGTATCAATATCACTTTCAATTGCGCGATTTCTTTTACTTACGCTCACACACAAGCATTTCGCACTCTCACCAGTGCTGCCAATTTGGCTATTTTCCGGTCAAATCTGACGTTCTATAAACAGTAAGCGGAAAAAATTGTGAAATAGCGGCTAGCGGGAATTCTAGATTTATTGAATGGCATTTTTTCAGCGTTAACATTACTGGCAGAAACTCAACACTACATTTTGGCATCATTACTTCACTCAATCCATGTAGCTATTCATACTTATTCATAGCAAATAAAATATCATATTGAACTTTGTTCAAGAACAGCGGCATTACGGGTTTTCTCTGGAGTTTTCAAACTGTTATTTAGCTTTTTCTAGCTTTTTTTTTTTACTAGGTGATCAGGCTTGTCGAAGCCCTGCAGAGTTGACAGCACTGACGCTCACTCTCTCCAACTCTTCAAACTCTCTCCCTTGCAATATGTAAACAAGATTTCATAATCCATTTTTTTGCGCTCATTTAGTCAGTGTGCAGCCGGCATTGAAGCGAGGAAGTCGACGTTATTCCTCTTTCGCTATGGAATTATTGCTGCGTTTACTGTTAATATTCGTTAAATTTGTTGCTATTTTTGTGACTACTCTGCGAAATGCGTATATCTGGGCACGCGGACGTCGTATAAAACCCTATGGCCTGCCAGCTAACAGTAATCCGCTGCTGGCGCTTAGCATTCAGGAGCTGCGCACGCGACTTTGCCGTCGGCAGGTAACTGCACAAGTGGAAGACAGAAGAAGAATAAACAGTTATCTTTGGCAAAAAGCTTTTTTTTTTGGTTACCCTGTAGACAATTGGCTGCAAATTTGTTTCTGGATATTGAAATTGAACTTTAAACTCTTCCGAATTTTAGATAACAGCTCTTGAGCTGATCGAGGCCTATATCGAGCGAGTAAAACTCGTCAATGGCCGCCTAAATGCAGTCGTGGCGGAGCGTTTTGCGCACGCGTTGCGGGAAGCAGCTAGTGTGGACGAGCGCATCGCTGCAGCTGGCGAGGATGTGGCGCGGCTGTTCGAGCAGCAGCCACTGCTGGGTCTGCCCGTCACCGTGAAGGAGTCCTGTGCCCTGGCCCACATGTCCTTTACCGTGGGCAGCCTGGCGAGAAGTGAGCAGAGGGCAACCGAGGATGGCCTTGTGGTTGCCCGCATACGGGCTGCTGGAGCGATACCCTTGCTGGTCTCGGCCACGCCCGAGTATTGCTATTCGACGGATACGGATACGTTGCTCCATGGACGCTGTGTGAATCCCTTCGATTTTGAGCGCACGCCGGGCGGCAGCTCAGGCGGAGAGGTGAGTACAGTGAAGACTGGCTAAGGTGGATTAGAATCTATACGAGATTCATCAATCTGTGCTTTAGGGCGCCTTGAATGGAGCTGGCGCCTCGCTCTTTGGCATCGGCTCCGACATTGGTGGCTCCATACGCATTCCGAGCCTCTTTTGCGGCATCTTTGGCCATAAGCCCACTGGCGGCGTGGTCCCAGCTGCCGGCCACTTTCCTGCCTCGAGCGATGCAGATTTCCAGCAATATTTGGTGCTGGGTCCAATGACGCGCTTTGCCGCCGATCTGTCCCAGCTGCTGGAGCTGATGGCCGGCGCGCAGGCGGCGCAGCTGCGTCTGCATGAGCCGCTCCAGCTCGAGCAGCTGAGGATACACTACGCCCTGGGCTTTCCAGGTCTCAATGGCTGGATGCATCAGGATGTGGAGCCGGCAATCCAAGCCTCCATACTCAAGGCTGTGGCGCATCTGCAAAAACTTGAAATCCCAGTGCAGCAGGCAAATCTCTCGAGCTTCGACCATTCCCTGGAGATTGCGCTCGCTGGCATAGCGCGCTTGGGTCAAATGCCCTTTGTGCTGAATGCTGGCGCCGCAGCTGGAGCTGAGCGCAAGGTGTGGGAGACACTGAGGCAGCTAATGCGTAGTCTTTATGGCCAATCCGCCTATACTACGAATGCCCTGATCTTTGATCTGATGCGTCGCTGCAATGCGTTTATGCCCGGCTCGCGGATCGAGAAATATCGAAGTGAGGCACTGGCGCTGAGGCGAGAGTTGACTGTACGTACTTCATCAAGATCCCAGCTGCATACATTATCTCCATTTCTCTCTAATCCTCTCCAGCAATGGCTTGGCGACAACGGCGTCCTGCTCTTTCCCACAATGCATGCGGCAGCGCCCAAGCATGGCTGGACTCCGCTGCAGCTGTGGGGCGTGGACTATACGCTGCTCTTCAATGTGCTGGGTCTGCCGGCCACCCATGTGCCCATGGGACTTGATGGAAAGGGTTTGCCCATTGGATTCTCGGTGATTGCGGCGCCTTATCAGGATCGGCTGTGCCTGCGTGTAGCTGTGGAATTGGAGCGCGCCTTTGGCGGCTGGCGGCCACCAAATGCCCAGAGAACTTAGCTAAATCTTGCATTTTTTGCCATTTTCCAAGTTTATTAAATTTAAATTTTCACAACGGAAAACGTTACATTATTCAAATATTAGCTGGCGCCATCTAGCGTAAATATTTGAAACTATAAAGAAAAACATACTAAAAAATCACCATCAATTCAGCATTTTTACTTACTGAAATTGATTCATTTGCTCAATATACTTTTAATACTAAAATCACAAATTCAAATAATTAATATTTGTTATATTTAAATTGTAGCTGGCGCTATCTATCAAAGATATTACTATCAATAAGCGAGATGCATTTTCAACAACTATTCCTTAAAAAATCTCAAAAACCCGTCAGGTAGTGATTTTTAATACAAAAACAGTTCTCAGTACTTGATTTGAAAACAATACTACCACTGACTTCAATATTTATAAATATTAACATATAAATCAATTGTAGTAATCAATAACATTTATATGTTCTCCATATTCTTTCATTCATTTGATAATTTGATTTCCCGCCTTTTCAACGCAATAGCTGTCCATTTTTAGCCTATTTTCTACAGCATTTTTGGTATTTTCCCTTTTGCATTCACTAACAGATGTTATAGCGCTTCTCTCACTCACTCTCTCGCTTGCACACGCAACTTGCACCAGCCATTTCAGTATAAGTGTATTGGTGAGCTCGCGTGTGTTTCGTTTCGTGTGTGTGCTTCGTATCAGCGTTACTTCTGTCGGGGTTCACTTCGTTTGTTGTCATAGCGCGAGAGACTTTCAAGTAGAACGGACGTCGATTTGTAAACGCGAGCATTAAAAAGAAAAATAGAAAGAAAAAAAACTAAACTAAACTAGACAATATTGTTGGAAAGATATTCCGCATAACATAAAAATATAACACATGGGAACTTAGCGGATTAACCTACTAAATACGTGTCGCAGCGATACGAAACTGATTAATAGAAAAAAACGTAAGATCCGAAACGTGATCTTGTTGCGCAGTGTATAACACATAACCAATCAAGCTGGTCCAGAAGTATTGCCATTGCGCGTAATCGTCACTTAAGCAGAAATAGAAAAAAACGAGAACGTACAACATTTTGTACAACAATTAAATAAATGTGCGCGTGTTCAAAATTTTGAAAACGCAACAACAAGTGGAAATACAACAGCAGCAACAACAACAACAGCGGGAACGGGAAGTGCTCGCTCAACAAGTGTTACGAATAAGCACACTGGGATTATCTAATAAACCAATAATATACACAAGACTCATTCATATCCGCACCTCCCCAAAAATAATAATAATAAAAGAGATTATATACCAAATAGGCAAGCATAAATATTAAATTTAAACCAGTCAAGTGTTTGGCTGTGTGTGTGTGTGTGTTTGTGTGCCACTGTATGTGTGTGTGTGCGTGTGTGTGAAACGAGCAACAGCACAACAACCACAACAACAATACGGCAACGTCAACAACACGCAATTGCTGTGAGCGCGACGGAGACAGCAACAGCGTGAGTCATAAAAGTGAAATAAAAATGCGGATAAAGAGAGAAGCGCCGTGTCTACTGTTATTTATGCCATTACCAAGTAACAACAACAACAACAACAATCGCATTGGTGGTAAGTAAGAAAAGCACAAAATCTTTGCAAATAAATATTTAATTCATATTAGCTAGAATTACTCACAAGTATTTTGAGATTAAAAACGAAGGCAATTTTCCCGCTTGGAATGCCTGCTGTTTACTTTATAAAGTTTGCGCGCTCAAGCGCAGCACGCTTATGGGGTAGCGGGGAATGGGAAGAGGGAGGAGAACGGGGAACAGCACACACGTAAGCAGCAGTAGTAAGCAGTGATGTGCGGCTATGCTTTTTTCCCGTCAAATCTAGCTTTTTTTATAGCTGCGGGCAGCGGAAATTGCGGCTTACTAAATTGCAAAACGTTTTCAACATGATAAATGTATCATTTTATTGGGCTCAATTAATGATTTGTGTAAATTATCGATTCTTATCGTAGTTAAAAGCGTTGCTTCCGCTAGTGTTACGTATGGTTTTTAGCCTTATTTTAGCAGACTGCAAAAGTCGTCAGCACTATTGTTTAGTGTAAGCGTCGTCAACGTTTGTCTGCCGTGCGGGCCCAACGCCTGCCCCTGCGCCCTGCGCGCCCAGTCGCTAGCGTTTTTAACGAGTCAGACTCGAAGTCAGAAGAGGCAGAGCGTCGGTTTCTACTTACTTCATACGTGACTCACATTCGCGTGTCTTTCAGAAATAAAAGCAAACGAAAAAAGAAGCTTTTTTTTGTTTTTGTTGTTGTTTTTTTTTGGTTCGTTGAGAAAAAAAATGTAAAGCAAAGCAGGTTTGTGCGACAGACTGGCAACGCTGGCAACGAAACCCGCTTTGAAACGACCTTTCGAGTACGAATTCGTCGGCACAGCAACAACAGCAACAAGAAGAAAAAGCAACAGCCTCTGTCGGCAGCGCGCAGCAACAACTCTAAAACTTGGCGAAGTTTCAGTACATACACATATGTATACGTGTGTGTGTGTGTGTGTATGTATGTATGTATGTGTTTGCATGTATGTACATATTTATGTGTGTGTGTGCAGTGCATTGGCATGCGATTTGACTTGTTTCTGTTAGCCACAACAACAACAGGCAGCACAACATTTCCTGCCGCGAGTGAAAACTTTATACATATACAATTTTTTTGTTGGTTTTTGGCTTTTGAGGCTTTGAGGTCGCTCGAAACTGATAAGCGAAGCTCTATACGAATTGTTGCTGGCTTGTTTTTTTTTATTATTATTATTTTTGTGCCTTGCTCAGCATAAAAGCCACAACCACTAGAAACTGTTTATGCGGCAGCCACTGTGGCTGATAAGGTTTCTACTACTCACACACACACAGACAGACACACACTAGCCACACATTCATATGCGCTCGCTTATGCCCTACCATTCATTTCCAGTGATAAGCGCTTTCCAAGCTCGTGTGCCCTTTTTCTCTTGTCGTGTAAAGCTTTGCATTTGGGCCTTGCTTTGGTTACGTTTTCGCCTCGCTCTGCGTTGTGCGCTAATCAAGCTGCGTGCCGAAATAAATGTCTTACGTCAGTTTGTCAAACAGCAGCAGCGAATATTTGCGGTTTGTTGTTGTTTATTTGATTTGAATGTATGTATGTATGGTATGTCTGTCTTAATGTATTCATGTGAGTCGGCGCGACAAGTTTTTAGGTATTGGTTCAGATCGAAAGCTGACGTCATTTTGATCGCAGCCAAACGAACGAAAATTCAAAAATAAAATTATAAATCAAAGAAATCGATATATAATCAAAATTTTTCTGTATTTACAGCTAATCACAAGGACTATCCCAACAACAAGCGTTCCAGGGAAAATCTGGCATGTGACGAACAGCAGCAGCTGACGGCGACGTCAACGGCAACAGCAATGAACGTTGGCAGCAGCAATGGCGGCCGAACGCCGCCGCTCATGCGCAGCTGCTCCAGTCCGGCGGTTTACGGTAAGTGTAATGTGTAACTGTAACTAAATAACTGTAATTAAATACATATGTTTGCATTGAGACAAGTGTTGAGAACTTTCCAGTTCCAGTTCCACTTCTACTTCCAGTTGCAGCTATCTATTTTAACAGCACAACTTATCAGCTGTCAAATCTGTTATCTGCATATTTGCATGTACGCGGTTTGTGCTTTTCATTGCATTTCATTTCCTAGTCAGACAGCCAGCCAGCCTAGCTTAGAGAGAGACCTTCTCCAACACTACTACACTTGATTAGCTTTCGCTCTTTGCTGCATTCTATCTGCCTTCCTCCCTTCCGCGCTCTCTTGCTCGCTCGCTCGTTCGCTCACACACGCGCTGTGTAAAGCTCTGCTTAACATTATAAATAAACAATGTTGTTTTTGTTTTAGCACGTGCTGCCATGATAAACATGATGCTCTCGTTCTGATTGTTTCATTCTTTTCGCACGTTATGAAATACAACATATGCAGCACAAGTAGCAACACATGCACAACAACAATAACAATAATAATTGCACTTGACAAAAAGCAAAAACAAAAACTGAAAAACCGAAGAAAAACTACAAATTAAGAGACTAGCGCGAAATGTTCAATGCCGAACTTTTGGCAGCTGTAACAAATTACTCATTACGTTACGCTATTTGCTGGCTGAGCTTTTGCGTGAAGTGCAAAGTGTACAGAGCCCATGAGCTCAGCCCTAAATCTTATTGCTGAATGTGTGAGGAAGAAAGAAAGGGAAAGGGACAGGGAGAGGAAGAGGGCTGCTCCTGCTGTCACTGCTGAGCCATGTGATCGCGCTATGATGCAAATAGATTTCAATGTCGCGCAGTTTTTATGACAGCGCTGAGATTTCGGTTTGCTATCTCGTTCTGGCCGACACACGTTTTCGAGAGCTTTCACGCACAGGTCACTTTTGTTGTTGTTGTTGTTAGTGCTTTCCAATGCATTTACTATTCCTGTTTACGTCACTGGCTCTGGCCTCTCAGCCTATCGCATTTGAGTCATAATTTGTACGTTTTGCTGTTGCTGTTGCCGTTGCCGTTGCTGTAATTTAATTGCATCTACTTAATTGTGTTTGTTTTTGCACTTACTGCTTAATATGTTCATTATTATCAGTAGATGGCGTAAATACCCCGCATTTCATATTATGACAAATCACATTTTTTGGGGTCGCTTTCCTGTATGTGTGTGGGCCTTACCCTGAAGGTGTATGACTAATGCAATTGATTTCCGTGCCACACTGTGACCCACAAAACGTAATTACAAATACTAAATGCAAGCATATGTATGTGTGTGTTTGTGTGTGTGTGTGTGCATGGGCCCAAAACATTGGGCCAGTTGTTGCCTTGGCTATCAATTAACACGCGAGCGACAGAAATAATCGATGAATTGGAAACAGCCCGCAGCATAATGCGCAGCCAACTAAGCATAGGCCCCACAATAGATACACAGATACATGCATAGATACATAGATACAAAGATAGATGAACTGAACCGAACGATTGTGCGCCTCATTGAAAGTGCTACGAACCCAAACCAACAAAAAAAAACAAATGAAAAGAAGAAGAAAAAAAACGACGCAAAATATTGTGAGATGGCAAAGCGACCACAAAGGCGTGGGGTGGGGGTACACTGGGGTAGAGGGCAGCACCTCCAACAACCCAATCCAATCACCCATCCAACCACCCCCGCACTGCACCCACCCAGTCGAGCCAGCACCCCTGGCTGCTTGGCCCGCAGCCGCCCACAGCAAATGCCAATAAAACTAAACTGTGTGCGATTGCTCGAATGACTCATGCAACAACAAACGAAGCGAAGGCGCAGCAGCAGCAACAACAACAACAACAACACAAATAAACAACAATTTGTTGTACGAAATTTAGACGCTGTTGTAAACACACACACACAGAGAGAGACACACACACACAGAGAGACAGTTGCACACAACAATAGATACACAGCGCTGATCATCAACATCATTTGTGGCAACGGCTCTTTTGTTGCATGACATCGCAATTGGCAGACCCCAAAGAAAGAGCTAGAGATACACTGAAAGAAAATCACAAAAATGTTTGATTTCTGAGCAACATTTAATAACTTTTCAAATCAACAAATCAACAAACAATAATAAATTTGTAGTCAAATTGTAAAAAATGTAGAAAATTCTTAGAATCTCAAAAAAACGAAAAACTAATCTCAAAATCCATAGAAAATTTCAACCTAAATAAATATTAATAATTATTTGATTTAAGACGAAAGTTTTCTATGAAAAATATTATGCAGACTTCGAATTCTTAGAATCAAAGCAAACTCAAAGAAAATTGTTCATAAAAAATAAAAAAAGATTACAAATTACTTTAAGTTCTAAGAAGTTAAAAATAAAAAACCTTGAATTAAAGAAATAAAAAAAAATTTCAAAATATTTCAAATTCTTAAAACTTAAAAATAAAAAAAAAACTTGAAAATTTTTAAACGTAACTCAAGAAATGAAAAAAAAAGATAATACAATAAATTATTTCAAACTCCTAAAAGTTAAAAATAAAAAAAAAACTAGAAAATTTTAAAACATAAATAAAGAAATGAAAAAAAAATGATTATAAACAATTTCAAATTCTTAAAAGTTTTTTTAAAAAATATAAATAAAGAAATGAAAAAAACATTATAAATTGTTAAAAATTCTTTAAAGTTAAAAATAAAAAATAAAAAATAAAACTAGAAATTTTTTAAACATAAATAAAGAAATGAAAAAACAGTTGAAAATAAAAATAAAAGTTTTTTAACGTCAAATAAATTAAAAACAAGATTTTAAATTATTTCAAATTCTAAGAAGTTAAAAATACAAAATTTTAATCTGCAGAAAAATGATTTTGAAATGAAAAAATTAGGTTAAAGTAAATATCAAAAGATTTCTAAATGAAGAAAGTTTTATTAAAAAACAAATTTTTAAATTTTGTAATATTTTAATATTATTTAAATATTTTAATTTAGACTTTCTTCATTTATAAATCAAACATGATATGATATAAATATATGAATATGAATATATTTATCTAAACATTTTTGAACTCTACAGACTTAGAGATAAAGAAACTAAACCTGATCTATCTTAGCGCTTTGACAATTTCCATTAAAATTAAAACTAAGAGCTTTTTCAGCTTTTGAGCTATATCTAAAATTTGCATAAGCTTAACTCATTAATTTATCGATTTACCTTTTTGCAGATATCGAAACACATCCCGCTTCGCCAGTATTCCCACATCTGCTGCTGGGCAATGGCCGCGATGCGGACGATCCCAGCAGCGTGGGCGCCAATTGTGTGTTGAACGTTACCTGCCAAAGTCCCAGCGAGAGTCATCTGCAGGGCCTGAAGTATATGCAAATACCTGCCAGCGATACGCCCCATCAAAATATTAAGCAATATTTTCAGGAGGCATTCGATTTCATAGGTAAGTTTAGCCAATAATCGATAATCGATAAACTGATACAAAACGTGACAGGCCAAAAAAGGGGCATAAGTTGAAGGCGGAGGGGCAGGGCCAGGGGCAGGGGCTGGTTGAGCGGGTGTCTGATTTGCGTAACGGAAAACTCATTTGCCTTGTTTTTTGTATTTTCGTTTTTTCCGTTATTTTTTTTTGCTGCCTTAAGCAGTTTTTGCTTTTTCTTTTCATTTCTCTCGCTTTTTTCAAGGCATATTCAAAGCAGCAGAAGAAGCTCGTTTATTTAGTTAATTTTAAGTGTAATACGTATGTCTACATACATATACATACATATGTGTATGTATATATGTATGTACATACACATGTCTATATGTATTTGAATGTTCCGTCTGTGCTATAGCCGTGGAATATTTTGCTGACGTCAATCGCATTTTTCCATTTTCGTTTTTCTCCCAGCAAAAGTTCTTCAACATTTATAATATTTTTTTTTTTTTTTGTATTTTAATTTATTTATGTTTTTTGTTTTTGTTTTTGTATTACTAGCGTTCTGGCCCAAGTAGTAAGCGGCACGTGGGCGCACGAGCTTAGCATTGTTTTTCTTATTTTTTGGATTTATAAATATTTTATTTGAAAACAATTGACAAATGTGTTTTTTGGGGCGACTTTTTGTAGATCGCGTGCGGCTAATTTAGAAATGTAATAAAATATTTTGACATTTGTTCTTGAAGATTAAAAATAAGTAGGAAAAAAAAATATATAAAATAATAAAAATAAACTGTAGGAAATGAGGTATTTTGAAGATATTGAATCATCAAGTTGTATTTATAATTTTAAATATATTTTTAAAATTTTTATATTATTCAATTTTCAACTCAAATCTAATAAGAAAAGTGGGCTAATTTGCATATAAGAATTGAAGTTTTACTTAAAAGCTTTTTTCAAGCTTTCAGCCTAGATTTTATTTATAAATTTATGGATTTATAAGCATATTGGGCTTATACTAAAAGAAACATAAATAATAAAACATATTTTTGCAACTTCAAATCTTCAGTTAAAATTTTTTTAAATAATTTTCTATAATTTTTAGAAATATATTTTCACTAATATCATATAAAATCATAATTTATATAGAACCCATTGTGCGCATAGATATGCCCCATTGAAACTGCGCAGGGTATACACAACAATTTGTCTGCCTGGCTTCAGCCTAACTGTTGGAAGGGTCAGCAATGCCCGCCTACTCTTCCCATATCCTCTGAGCGCCTGCCAGCTCCTACGCTTTCCACGGCATTCGTCGGCAAAGCGACGTCATTGTTGTTGTTGTTGTTGCTGCTGTTGCGTGTTGGCGTTGGCAGACAGCATGGCGGCTGCGACGACGTTGCCGTCGTCATTGTTTGTCGTCGTTGTTGCGACTCGGCTGTGACTACGACTTCGACTTTGAGTTCGACGACGACGGCGACGGCGACGGCGACTGTGCTGCTCCTGTGTTTTGGTTTTGTTTGCTCTTTGCATAATGGTCGATGACGCTGGCGTCCAGCTCAGCGTTCCACATTTACGCCATTACGCATAAATCTGTGTGTGTGTGTGTGTGTGTGTCTGGAATGGAAATTTTATGCATATTAGCCGTAGCAGCGACGACACAACCGCAAACGTCCTTTCTGATAAGGGTTGTCACCCTGCCCGACTGCCCTCACCCTTGGCTGTGTGTGTGTTTCTTCTAGCTGCCGCTACTGTTGGTGTTTTTCTTTTTGGCCACCACTGTAGACATGCCGCATGAGTCATCGTTCGTTTACATGCAATGTGGAACAGCACACACACACACACACACACACATACATATATGTATATATGTATGGGTATATATTTACCGTGGCCACACTCCTTGTAGCATTCAGCCATCCGCATCGATTTTCTCGTCTTATTGTTGCTATTTATTGCCGCCAGCGCCGCCGACGCTGCCAACGGCACTTCACCCCCGCCAGCTGTGGCTGCCGCTGTCGCTGCGCTGCTGGGTCGCTGCTGCTGCTGCTTGTTGGCATATGTTCTATTTTTAAGCGCACGTCGCTCAGGACGACGCCGACGTTGTTCGATTGTTGTTGTTCGTCGTCGTCGTCATTTAGTTCCTGTTTATGAGTCATCGCGTCTTGCTCTTGTTGTAGTATTATCCTTGATGCGTGGCCTCAACAATGCGCTGACGTTGACGTCACAGCTGGCTGCCATTGCTGTCGCCGTGCTGTCAGGTGCGTGTGCAGCAACAGCTGTTGATTTCGCTTGATCAGCTTCCATACGCTGTTTTGAGTAAGAAACATCCAACACCCACGCACTGCCCCAACTCCTGTTGCCCAACTCTCTCCAAACTAGGAAAAAAAAACATGTTCAAGCATGCATTATTTTTGTAACTGTTCTATGCAGCGCAGCGCTCTCTCACACCAAATTCTCGCGCTCTCACCATTCACTCACACACACACTCTCTCGCTCGCTCACTCACTCGCTCGCTGTTTGCTGCCAAAACACATTAGTACTCAGGCACGAAATAAAAGAAGAAAAAAAAATATTGTGAACGAGTGCTATGAGTCATGATTTTGCCTCTGCCGTTGCCACCTCTCAACCAACCCTCCCTCCCGCCCATTCCGTCCCGTTCGTCCGGCTGCTAATGCCACTGGCACTGCCTGCCTTTTGCGCATTCGTTTTGTGTCATTGTTGTTGGGTCCGTCGTCACCTTATGCTTATTATTATTATTATTACTCTTATGATTGTCTGTATTTCTTATACTACTTATGATTTCTCATTGTTACTGCTGCTGCTGCGTTTCATTCATTCATTCATCATAATATAACAGCACTTTGTGTTGCCCATGCGTGTGTGCGCGTGCGAGCGAGATAGGGGGCAAGCACCGCTAAGTGTTGCTTGAATGCTACGTCTCATTACGAGTGGAATTGTCGTGCGTTGCTCATGTCTCATTATGCTTGGACTCGGCTCTCTTTTGTCATTAACACTAGCTGGCGCATAAATAGGTAAATGAGCTTTTCAGCACTGTTGGCCCCACTTGGCCTAGAAACCAATCAAGCCAAGCAAACGACCATTTGACATACGATAAGCGCGCCCCAAAGGCCCAACCAATCAATTTTGAAAGTAACGCCAGCCTGTCTGATACTAGACTGTACCTTAATTATAACACTGACTGTACACAGTGGGCACAGTGGAGGCACGCTAATTGGGTACACTTGGCATGCACAGGTGATGGTAAAAGAAGAAAATAAAATAAATTTGAAAACTTTTTATGTGTTTATGAATACTTGAATAAATTTATTAAATTATATTTGATTTTATTAAACAAAAAAATACAAAATTAAGGAGAGGATCAAAGCTTCAAGTGTGACCTTAGCTTATGCAATTGATAAAACATTGAATACAGTGTTGGGTAATGTAGATATTTGAATGTTGAAGAGGCACGAGGGATATTCCAACAATTTCAAAGAATTTTACAGAAATTTCTTATCAAATATTTAAGACGAATTCAATTTCTAAAAATTCAAACTTTTCGAGTCGGTTCTATATACATACATATATACATATTTATATATATTTGTGCAGTTAACTTATCAAAAGTCGACTATCTGGTCGCCCCAACAGAGGCCTCTTTTGAGGCATGCCGAGGCAATTCAAGTTGACGCACAGCTAAATAAACTCGAAACGGAGCCCGAGCCTTTCATTTACCTTACCAGCTCATACATAAATACCTATACACATATGTATGTAGGTATATATAAAATATATCTCTATTTGATAATGCCACACACACACACATGCGCAACATTTAGTACAGAAGTTGCTTTATCAGACAGGTCTGACGAGCAAATAGATTAGATAAGAGCAGCACAAGTCAAGTTTGCATGCACCCCATGAGCTGCAGAGTATTTGCCGTGAACTGTGCTAGAGCTAGATAGTAATACCCAGTAATCCTGCAATCCCTGGGGATCGCTCGAGCGCTACGCTCCGATCGTCCGATCGTCCGATCGCTAGCCCGTCGCATGACTAACGCAACGAGCGGCCTCGAGGCGACATTTTTGTTGGCCCCGTGCACATAATTTCAATATTCGTCAGCGAGCTATTTATAAAATGCAAAAAAAAAAAAACAGAAAAAAAACACACAAATCTCTTTCTGTGTGCAGGAATTTTTTGAAAATTTTCGAACTGTGCCGAGCGCAAGAAATTTTATTGTATGAAAACACTTCATCATCAACTTTGTATTATTACAAGGAAGAAATACCAAACGCCCCCGACAGATCTCCATGACACTCAGACAGTGAAAGAGACAGAGAGAGATAGAGAGAGAGAGGGCGAGCGAGAGCGACATTCGAGTTCTTGAATTTGTTTATAAAAACTTTTCGCGTATTATGAATCACAATATCACGAGCCGGTGCGATATAAATATACATATATATCTACATACATATATATGTATACCCGCCGATATCCCCCTCTGCTCTGTATTAGTGGCCGGGTATTTGGGTTGAAGGCAATATCAAAGTGCAGGCAGCGCGCAAATCTCTCAAGTCGAACTTGGAACTGCTTTGTTTCCGTATGACTCGTCGTTGTCAAGTTGAAGGTCAGCTGCATATCCATCATATCCATCAGCTGCTTGACCGACTGCTGATGATTCATGCTCCGGATCGATGGAGTGTGTGGCGTTGTTCATCTGCCTAAGGAAGCACCTGCACCGATTACGATGCGACTGTGGCGCTGCCTAGGCGCAGCTGTATGAGTAAGCGTTACGATTATTTTTGGGCGTGTTCGACGCGGAGTTACTGCAGCCGTGACATACATATACAGAGAGAGAGAGAGAGAGAGAGAGATAGGGGAACGTAAGATCTTTAAATGACTTAATATAGTATGGATTTTATGCTTTAATAACTTTGCCACAATTTAAAGCTTTTAGAAGTGTTTAAATGCGAATTATTGGAATATTACTTAGGGAAAATGTTTAACTTTTGGATAGACTTGCTAAAGGTATACTAAAAGTTAAGTAAACTAAAGCTTATCTAAAGCATAATCACAATGCAGGTAAAAAAAATGTGTCAAATTAATGCAAATCTCTATATATGCTTTAAAAGCGATATTTATCGATTATAGAATTTTAAAACATTTATATTTATCGAATTTAAAATAACCAAAAATATATATTTATCAATTATGGAGCAACAAAAAATGTTATTATGCAAATGTTAATCGTTATATGCTTAAAAAACGTTAAATATAACAATCGATAGTTATCGATTTTTACCGAATTTGTTGAAATTGATGTATTCAGTTAGCTTAATGGGCACAGGGGCTTAAGAGCAACTCAAAAGTAATTTAATTAAATATTTCAAGCTTCTGTAAAGTTGTCTATGTATATTTTTGTTTGCTCAAAAATCGATATTAATCGATTATAGCATAACAAAAATAGAAATTTATCTATACTGGAGTAACAAAAAATGTTATTCAAAACATATTTTGCAAATGTCTCTGACTATATGCTCAAAAAACATAAGTATATTAATCGATACTTATCGATTTTATAAATAAAATATCGATAGATAAATAAATCGCAAAACTCCCGAACATTTGATGCCAATCAATAATATTTATGCTCTGCCTTTGCCTGTTACATGTTTAGCCATTATCTGAGCATACCCCATGTTGCTTTGATCATTTTTAATAGGTACAGGGTATTAACAGCAACTCGAAAGTAATTAAATATTTGAAAACAAACAAACTACTTGTTGCCCGGCGCGACACAAGGCACAGACAAGCAACACACACACACACACACACACACACACACACACACACACACACACACACACACACACTCACACACACACACACACACACACACACACACCTACACATGTGAAGAGTCATATATAGACGATATCATGTTGCTTGGCTCCGGCTTTGGTCTGGTGGTTGTTTCACTCTCTTTCGCTGCTGCTGCTGCTGCTTCTGGCCATGACTCACAGGAGTCGGTTGCAAGGTAAGCGCGTGGCACTCACTCTGTCTGACCCTTTGCACCTTGGCTTAATCATCAGCAGCAGCAGCAGCATCGCCAAAAAGTGAAAATGATCTGAGAATGGGAACAAAATAACATAATGCTCAACGGATAGTCGGCCCGGCCGTTGTGTTTGGCCCAGTTCTCTGTGACGCACCACAGGCGATCGTCGCTTGTTGCCTCTGTTGCTGTTGCTGTTGCTGTTGCACTTAATCATCAGAGCGACGCACGGTCGCCGGCCACTTTTTGGCTACCCAAAGTTGGCATTACGCATCAGCCGCCCCAATTTGGAGTCACGACGACGTTGACGCCGCATCGCCAGCCCTATGAATGGGATTGCGCTTTAATAGACACGATTCAGAGCCACTCATCGCTGGGCTATGCCGCCAGCCGACGTTTAGTCATAAGTGTGCACCGTAATTGATGATTAAACAATATATGCATATGGCCAGGCTACTGCCAATTACCATCGGAAACGGCTTTTTCTCGATAAAAAGCTATATATGTATCGTATACTGTTCGACAGACGGTTTGTTTCTCCAATCTCCGATTGCCAATCGAGTTCCGTTTCACATGAATAGACCATGTAACTTCCGTTGAAGATATGCCTGGGCATGTGGAGCTTGGAGCTTGGAACTGGAACTGGAACTGGAACTGGAACTAGCTAAGTCTCATCTGAAAGGAATGTGTTTAGCGAGCTTTGCAAATTAGATCATTTATATGAGAGAATCGCAACGATTCTAGACGTGATTCAAATTTATAATCTTCATATATATATAGTAATATATATTATATATATATGTATATAATATATAAATGTATATAATTCCATATTCTTACATTATTCATTACTAATTTTTGAATTGCGAAAATTTCTTTTTAAATTGTTAAACATATAATAATATATATATAATTATATATTAAATATAGAATATAATTATAATTTATTATAATTATATTTAATCATATATTAAATATATAATATATACATATATAATTATATATTAAACTTTTTTTTTAAATTATAACATTTTATAAATAAATATGTTTAAATAACAAAATAGTCATAAAACGCTCTACACATTCCAATTTCTATATCTATCGGCGCAAACACTTTGTTTGTTCATTAAATATTTATCAACAAAGTCAAGTTCTTTTAATATTTAATATTAGTCAGTGCATTTTTTTAATAATATTGTATGATGCAAGCGCAAACAAACAAGGATCTTTCAGTCATATAAATGTATTTGAGTAAGACCTGATGTCATATACCATTTTATAGACCAACTTAATCGAGTGTATTCATTATCACAAGTTTAATCTAGACATATTTAAGCGATGACAAAGAATTTGAAATATATTTCTTATAGAGAATATATATATGTATATAATATATATATATATATATGCATATATAATGCTGATCAGGTTGACAAACTGAGTCTATATAGGCATATTCCTCATATAGAGTATATATATCTACCTCTATTATCCTTGATATACAATGAATCTTTGAGAATCTTTGTGGTATACTGAGTATTGCATATATCAAGCCTATTCCATAGATCCCTAAGGCCAATTCAGTATTACTTAAACATTCTTCTTCTTCTATGGATACGTAATCTCTTTAATGATTAATCCTTAGCTCAGATTCGAATCTTGCTCGAAAATTACAGCCAAATTACTCAATGATATCAAGATTCGCTTGGGTATTTCATAATTATTTGCAAATTCTTGTTCTTCCATAGATCCCTAAGGACAATTTCCTTCTACTTAAACTTTCTTCTTCTTCTATGGATTCGTAATCTCTTTTATATTTGAGCCTAAGCTCAGATTCGAATGCTGCTCGAAAAGTACAGCTCTTCGTTAATATCAAGTACATTTCATAGATTCACTGGGGTATTTCATAATTATTTTCAAATTCTTGTTCTTCTTCTTCTTCTTCTTCATCTTAAGTGGCATTCGAACCCGGATTCTGTTTATTCATTGATTCACTCACTGCGCCAAGAACTGTTTATATATTTTTATCATAAACATTTCATTGATTCTCTTGGTCATTTCATTATTATAATTCTGACATTCTTCATCTGTTGCTCAGCTGGGACTCGAACTCAGTTGCTCTCTAATATTTCATAAATTCGCTTGACTATTTCATAATTATTTTGAAATTCTTGTTCATCTGTGGATTTGTAATATCCTTATCAATTGAAGCTTGGCTTCTGCCATTAGTCAACTTTGATTTGTGATTTCAGAGTTCCGCTTAAAATGATCTCACTGTAAATACATATAGATATATATGTATATACGTCTGTATATAGTTAGCAATCTCTGAGAAAGAACCTCAAGTTGTTGTTTGGCAAGTTCTTGCTCTCTTGGTGACTGTTTAGCCTAGTCTAAGACGGGCTAATAGTGGCTTGGCCCACTGTCTGTTGCGGCCTTTCAGTGAGTCACACATGGGGCAGGCGGGTTGGGCGCGTTTATGGCGCGTTTTATGCGCGTTTTTAACTGTCTGTGCGACGGGGTCATTAACTAAGAGGATTTATGAGCGGCAGGCGCACGGTGACCAGTTGTCTGCTGACGACAGAAGACGCACACACAATCTATAGCTCTATGATGAGCATGTTTATTTTTAGCTTTGCCTACTGCGAATATACTATATATATATATATAGATATATCTATGGACATCATCCTTAATAAAAAATAGGCAGCTGAAGTGTCTGACAATGTTTATTATTATTATCATAATGCAATGAAAGCTACGCAAATGAACAGCTGATTAGCAGAGGTCTTAAAATATGGAACTAAGTTGAATTTTATTTTTAAAAAATATAAAATTCTTAAAATAGTAGTTTTTAAGATTTATATGTCATACAGCTGTGTTCATGAAAATAGTAGTGCGACTGAGGTATTAAATGTTGGAAAATAAAATGTAGTGAAAAAGACAAAATTTTGAAAACGTTCTGAAACGAATATTAAGCTTTAAATATTTTAAAATCATTGGCTTAAAATATTAAATAAATATATATTTATTTACAAAATAAAGGGAAAAACAGGCAAATAAAATAAACAGAAAAAAATATATTAAAAAAAATAAAATAAAATAAACTTAAAAAAATGAAATAAAAAATAATAAAAATATCAAAATAAAAAAAAAAAATAATAATAAGTTTAATATATATTTTTTAATTTATTTTTTAAAAATTTGTTAGTTTTTTTTTTAAATTTATTTTTAAAATTTTAATAATTAGTTCTTTTATTTTATATATTTTTTAAATTAAATTTATTTGCTTTCTTAACTTTTTCCCATTGCCAACTTATCTTGAACTTAGCCAACTGCTGCAGCTGTTTGCCGCAATGCCTGACCACTGTGCTTTTGCGCACACTTATCATTATAATTTGTTATTATTTATGACTATTATTTATAATGGTTTTTCCACCTGTGCGGACTCATAATTGCATTATCATCGTCGTTGCCATTGTTAACTTGTTTTTTATGTCATATGGCTCTCAATGTGTGATAAGCATTAACTTGATTTGATTTTTCCTGGCCACACTTGAAAGACACATTGCGTGTGTGTGTATGTTTTTTAATACAGTTACTTGTAGTACGTACAACAAAAACAACAGCAACAGCAACAGTAAATAGTCGTTTGTTTGCTTATCAGGCCAACACTTTGCACTCGTTTCATTGATAAATCGCCAAGTGTGCGTGTGTGTGTATGTGTGTTTGTGTGTTTGCTGTGGCTTGTTTTGTGATAAATTGCCTTTGCTAACCACTCGAAATTTCCAGGCGCAATTCGCTAGAGGATTTATACGCAATGTAGTATAACTGCAAAAAAAACTCTTATCGCTGATAACACAATTATTGACTGTTTTGGGCTGGTAGGTGGCGAGCGTTTAATTGTAAACAGCGGCTGCCCATAGATGGCGCCAGCCTGGCGAAGTGTCCGCTGACGACAACACGATGACTAATCGCAATTGACGAACTGCAAGGCTCAAAATGCAGCTTATCAGCTGCGCTGTGTTTGGAAATCAGACAAGTGTATACATACGTGTTTATATACACATACACATATACACATGTGTGTGTGTGTGTGTGTGTGTATCTATATGAGTAATCATTGATTAGCAACTGCAAGGCTGTGTTCGCACGCCCGCCCATCTCTAGCGATTAGATAGCCGTAGGCAAGAAAAATGTTGCGTAGGGTGGTTGCTATTTCAGCACCACCCCAAAAGAAATACATACACATACATACATACATACATATACTCGTATATAAAACACAAAAAGGAAAGGCTAAACGAAGCTGCGTATGTTATCTTGCCCAAAAATAACAACGTAAATTATGAGTTAATGTGCGCGCGCGTTTGTGTGTGTGTGTGTGTGTGTAAATATTCTCGATTGCTCGCATGACTCATTCATTGCACAGCAAACAGCACTCACACACACACACATGCACACGCGAACTCAGAGAGCAATATGCGCATACAATTACAATTTATTGACAGCGCTGAGCGAGCGCCAATATCAGCAGCAACAACAACAACACAGCTTAAAAGCCCGCGGCAACAAAAAAGTTTCTCCTCATTTCAATACATGCGCAAGTTAGTGAGCGGAAGAGCAGCTATGTGTGTGTGTGTGTGTGTAGAATGAGAGAGCGCGAGAGAGCGCGTAAGTTGGCAGCAATTATTTTGCGTTGTCGATAAATTTTTCGAGCTGAATAATAATTTTTGTTTGTTGTTTTTTTTTTTAACTTTTATTTATTTATTTATTTTTGCATTTGGCGTTACTAATTGGCAATTGTTGATGCAAATCGAGGCGCCTCAACTGATAAGCAAATATTATTATTATTATTATGATTATTTTTATTAAATACAATTTTCAACAATTCTCATGTTTTTCTTTCTGATCTGTTTCTCTTGCAGAGGATGCACGCAAAACAGGTTCGCGCGTCTTGTTGCATTGTCATGCGGGCATCTCGCGCAGCGCCACCATCGCCATTGCCTACGTCATGCGGTACAAGTCGCTGTCCCTGATCGAAGCCTACAAGCTGGTGAAAGTGGCCCGGCCCATCATCTCGCCCAATCTGAACTTCATGGGCCAGCTGCTCGAGCTGGAGCAGAGCCTGCTCAAGAGCGGCGTCCTAGCACCGCTGCCCACCGTTGTGTCCGCTGCCAGCAGTCGCCAGTCGCCGGCATCTAGTCAGCTCGTGGAGGAGCCCGAGGTGGAGGAGGAGCAGGCACACCGCATGCCATTGGCACGCAAATCCAAATCGGACAGCGAGGCCATGGATGAGGATGTCTATGATTATGATGATGTGGACAGTGGTGCCAGCAGCTTTGCCGGCAGCAATTGCTCATCGCGTCTCACCTCGCCGCCCATCACACCGGACGAGACGCCCTGCACGTCCGCAGCGGCGGCGGCGTCGTCATCGTCGTCGGCGGCTGCCACTGATCTGGATTCACCGTGCTCCAATAGCAGCAGCGGCATCTACTCCATTTCAACGTCGCAAGAGTTTACACCTGCTGTTGCCACGCCCGCACCTGTTACACCTGCTGCTGCAACGCCGGCCACGTTGTCGCCGACGCGCCCGCTGGCGCTCTTCAAGCGCAATTCGCCAGTGAAGCTGCGCCTCAATCTCGAGTCCAGCTACAACAATACGCCAAACATACCAAAATCCATATCCTGTATATCCATACACAATGCCAGCCAGCACAGCCCGCTGCCGCGGGAGGCGCCAGCCACGCCCACAATGCCACAAAACGGCGACAACAACAACAACAACAACAACAGTTTGGTGGCAGCCACGTCGAGTGATTGATGCATCAGACGACGGAGGCGACGCCACCGACGCCCCAAAGCTGTGAACTAAATAAAACTTAAGTGATGCGAAAATTTTGTATTTTATATATACAGCGAGCATGATTGAATGGCTGATTGATTGATTGATTGATTGATTGATAGCGAGAGCGTGTTTATTTTGTACCTAAACAAAGCAAAAAAAATGAAAAAAAGAAAAAGAAAAAAACAATTTGATGCAGTTTGTGACGAATGCAAACGGAATATTTAGTCTAATTTGTAATTTTAAAACTTTTGTAATCTATTTTGAGATGACAACTAAAGAAAACGGTAAACCAGAACCAGAACCAGATGCAAATCATAGATCAACTATATATATATATATATATATATATATATAAATATATATATATATATATATATATATATATATATATTCGTAAAGCATCAAACTATATAAATCTTGTGCTGCTATTATAAATTGTTTAAAAACCTCGTAATGTTTAATTTAGTATAATTTATGAACATAAGCAAATCTTAACTAAACATATAAAAAAAAAGAAAATGAACTTTACCAAGCGCATTGCAAATATTTCTCTGCTAACTTGCCCAACAACAGCCACAAGTCCACAAATCCAAATGCCCCAAATTAGCAAGATGTTTACTATATATCTAACTATATTATCAAAACTGTTCTAAGTTTTATGCAACTACTGTATACCCTACACACACACCACACACACACACATATATATATATTGTACTCAGTCACGCTTTTCAAATCTTTTATTGTATATTCAAAACTTTTTTCAAGTGAGCAAGCAACTTTGTTTGGTTTTGTGTTTGTGTTTTTCTAGTTTTAATTATTTATATAAAAAACAACAACAACAACAAAAGAAACAGATGATTGTGCATGCAATCTGATTCATTTGATTTAGTTTTTTAAGCATTTTAAATTAAGGCTCTACACCCAAGAAGTGTAATCCGTAATAGAAAACATAAAAAAGTAACCAAAATATCAAATGACTTTTATTCAAATTCAGCTTCTTGGCGCCCAACACAAACTCTCATCACTAGAAATAGTGTGGAGACGTGAGCGCATGCAGCCCTGTTTAGTAAGTAATGCAGCACTGGCAAAGGTTCAGTTCATGTTCATTGCGGTGAGCGCCCGTTTGATTTGCGTTGCGTTTAATTCGCGCCGCTGCAAATTTCAAGTGAAGTGTAGATTAATTTGAAAATAAATTAATAAAGTAGTTACAGCTCAACTACTCAGTCATTATTCTTATTATATTAAAGCGCTACTGTGGCAGAACGCTTATTGCGTTTCCAATTTGCCCGAAATAAATTGCGCCATTTTGTGAGCTCTTTACCAAGGAAATTTACCGTTTTATTGCTGACTTCGCACATACTCAAATTGGAAATTTGAGTGTTGCGCTCTTTGCAAAATGTCTGAGTTAGATTGGGATGACCCAAACTATGTTGAGAAACCAACAAAATACGCGCAGGCCACATACAATGAGAACTTTGGTAGTGATAATTATACGCGCGGTCGCAGCGCTGGCTACGGCAGCAACAATAAACGTGAAAGAGAGCAGCGCGAAAGCTACGGCCGCAGTAAGCGTCACGAGAGCTTTGACAGAGATAACGGCAGCTCCGTGAGGAGCGCAGAGCACGCTTACAGCGAATCATTGAAAATCTCAACAGATTTGGTGGGCCGTATAATTGGGCGTGGTGGCTCCAATATAACAAGGATTCAGAACGATTTCACAGTGCGGATCGATGTGGACAAGGTCCAGTCGCTGGTCACCGTATCCGGCAGTGCGACAGCGAACGTTAGCAATGCAATCGACGAGATACGCAGGCAAATCCAAAGCGATGGAGGAGGCTATAACCAGCCATCAGATGGTGGCGATGGTCGATCGTATGGCCGTTCCACTAGCGCAGGATATTCTCGATATGAGGATGGAAACTCTAATCGCTTCGAAGGCGGATGCCGATCACGCAGCAATTATGATTTTGGATCATCAGCAAAAATACTGGACAACGGCGACTTGACGGGCACCATAGACTGGGAGGCACTGAACAAAGCATCCGTAAGATAACAAAAAAAAAAAAAAAAAAAAAAATATACAAAAATGAAATTCAATTGAAAATTTGTTCTGTTAATGCAGGAAATGGCGCAGACCGCACGCTGGGCCAAGTGTCCGCCATTGACAAAGGTTTTCTACAAGGAGTTCCCAGTGGTGGCCAACCTGGCAGCGTCGGAGGTGGCACGCCTACGCCTGGAGAACAACAACATTAGCGTTTCGCATGTGTTTGAGGCGAAGCCGGGTGAGACTTTGTCAGCCATACCGAATCCCATATGGGGATTCGAGCAGTGCTTTGCCGAATACCCCGATTTGCTGGGCGAAATCGAGAAGCAGGGCTTCACGAAGCCCTCGCCCATACAGTCGCAAGCGTGGCCCATTCTGCTCATGGGCCACGACATGATTGGCATTGCGCAAACGGGCACCGGCAAGACGCTTGCCTTTCTGCTGCCCGGCATGATCCACACCGAATACCAGAGCACGCCGCGTGGTACGCGGGGCGGCGCCAATGTCCTGGTCCTGGCGCCCACACGAGAGCTGGCCCTGCAGATCGAAATGGAGGTCAAGAAGTATTCCTTTCGCAATATGAAAGCGTAAGTTGCCAGCTGCCAAGGAGTTCCACACATTTATCTTGTTTCCTTGTATAGCGTTTGCGTCTATGGCGGCGGCAGTCGTAAGATGCAGATTTCGGATGTGGAGCGTGGCGCTGAGATCATTATCTGTACGCCTGGACGCTTGAATGATCTGGTGCAGGCCGGCGTTATCAATGTGTCCACTATTACCTATCTGGTGCTGGATGAGGCCGATCGCATGCTGGACATGGGCTTTGAGCCGCAGATACGCAAGGTGTTGCTGGACATACGGCCGGACAGGCAAACCATTATGACATCGGCCACCTGGCCGCCCGGTGTGCGTCGCCTGGCCCAGAGCTATATGAAGAATCCCATACAGGTGTGCGTCGGCTCACTGGATCTGGCTGCTACGCATTCCGTGCAACAGGTCATTGAGCTGCTGAAGGATGACCGCGAGAAATTCTATAGCCTACAAAAGTTTGTGGAGAACATGGCCAAGACGGATAAGATCATTGTGTTCTGCGGCCGCAAAGCACGCGCCGATGATCTGTCCAGCGATCTGACTCTGAATGGATTTTCCACACAATGCATACACGGCAACCGGGAGCAGAGCGACCGGGAACAGGCTATAGCCGACATCAAGTCGGGCATGGTGCGCATACTAATTGCCACCGATGTCGCCTCACGCGGTCTGGACATTGAGGATATTACGTGAGTGTGCTATGCAGTTGATTCCTATTGATTGTCCCATTGATTGACATTATTTTCCGGCTCTTTAGGCATGTCATCAACTATGACTTTCCACGCAACATTGAGGAGTATGTGCATCGTGTGGGTCGCACGGGCAGAGCTGGTCGTCGCGGCACCTCCATCAGTTATATCATGCGCGAGGACTGGGCCATGGCCAAGGAGCTGATTCAGATATTGGAAGAGGCCAAACAGGAGGTGCCCGAGGGGCTGCGTCGCATGTCCACGCGCTTCGCAGAAATGAAACAACGTAAAGCAGCCGAAGGCGGTGGCGCTGGCGGTGGACGTAGCTTTGGCGCTGGTGGGCGTGGCGGTCGCCGGGATCGTTACTAAGCCGGACAACATTATGTATTATGTGCGCTAAGGCAGCAACAAACAAATTCAGACAACGCATTGAAGCGATCGAATATTCTTTTTAGTTAAGTTCCTAACTATCGCCGTATTTACAGGGTATCTGCTGTATATACAAATGAAACTACAGAAATATATGAGAAATTTAATTTTGTTTCTAATTTGCAACTGCTGTGTATTTTTGGAGCAGTTCCTGTTTGCGCTTTCGCAGCAGCGCCTCCTGCACGTCCTGCTGCGTGGGCACCGGCACGTGGGCGGTGAAGCGTGGTGCGAGCAGGCCGAGTGGATCATTTTCGGCTGCACGTGCTTTGGCATCTTCGGCGGCTTCACGTGCTGGTCCGGACAGCGGATAGATTTCATCGTCCTCCTCCTCGTCGTCAATGATGCGGCCATCGCGTGCCATTTTCTCGCGCCACTCCTGCACGGCCTTCTGCAGCGCAATCCGCTCGATCTTCTCCTCCAGCGGTATCAGCACGCCGTCCTCATCGTCGCGATAGCCATAGTATTCCGCATCGATGTCTTTCATTAGCTCGGCGCGGGTTTTGCGCGGCGGTGGCGGCGGATCCTGTTCGAAGAGTTCGCGCACGCCAGGCAAATCCTTGGCGGCTCCGAAGTATTTGTAGCCCCGATTGCCCGGCACCTCGCGGCCTTCGGCGTCGAACATTTTGGGACCATAGCGACGATAGTGTGGACCACCCAGTGATGATATTTGATTCTCCCAGTGCCGTTTCTCGCGCAGCAACTTGTTGATCTCGTCGTTCAGGTCGCGGATGCGGAACTCACCCAATCCAGCTGCAAAATGTCTTTCATTAAATTGCATTACCAAAGGCTTCCACTGCAATCACTTACCGTTTTGTATTTGTGCCACTTTCTTAGATATTTCACGTATAATCTCCAGACGAAACTTCTCGCACTTTGGCAGTTCATGGCACTCTGAGGCCAGGTAAGGCCGGCGCTCCTTTTCACCTGATTCGACTTCTTTGGCGGCTCGCCAACGCGCCAAAGTTGTCCTGCCGGCGGAGAAAGAGGTATAAATGAAATAAGTTCCATTTTCGAATGCATGCCATACTTACATTGCCTTCTCTGCATTTCTTGCCTGCAATTAATAAATTTTAATATATTTATCTAATAATTTAACTATGAAAACGTTTACTTACCATTTTTATATATTGTTTATGTTGCTATTTGTGGTGGTTGGTAGATAACTGCTACAAATCGGCAGTCACCACGACTGGCACGTTTATCGATTACTCTAAGCTGTTAAATAACAGCTGGTTTTGTCTTTAACCACTAACCATACATGGTTAGTGCTTTAACACTACAGCCGTTCGCAGCTGTTAGTTACTCATCAGACCTTGCTTCACGTCGCAGCTAGGCGGCTGCTTGAAATAACTTTAGCTAGCTAAAAGTAAATTAATTCATAAATATTATTTTTTGCTCATTAATTATGCACAATATATCGACTGCTTTGAAATAATAATAAACCAAACAGTGACCAAGTAACGAACGAAATGAACTAGCAATTGCGCCAATCGTTCATTTGTTCACTAGTTCGATTAAACTTGTTCCGATACAACACCACGGCTGTTTCGCATACGCCATTTATTTGCTAGGAAAAAAGAAAAAGCAATTAACAAAACAGAATAAAGATGTTGGCGCTTATCAACAGGATTCTGGACTGGTTCAAGAGCATCTTCTGGAAAGAGGAGATGGAGCTGACGCTTGTCGGCCTCCAATTCTCAGGCAAAACCACATTCGTCAATGTTATTGCAGTGAGTATTTTTTTCCACCGAATTTTTCCTCTTTTTTTTTCTGTGATGAGTGTAAATGGGGCGGCGCCAGCTTTTAAGCGGTCGGCAAGGGGTCAAAAGAGCAGCGTGCCGCAGGCTATGACAATGCAAGAGCCAAAGAAAGAATCCAAATAACCCAATAAACGAAATGCCTGCGGCGCGGAGAAGCGAGCGGAGCGAGAGGCGGCAAATGACAAATCGAACGTGTTGTTGTTGTTGTTGTTGTTGTTGTTTTGGTCTTTGCTATTGATTTCTCTTTGTTTCTACAAAAAAAAAAAAAGAAGAAAATGTCATGCAGTTATCAACTATATATTTCTTTCTTCATTCCTTTCTTTGCGCACCGACACCGACACCGACACAGTTAACTTCATTTAGAACATATATTTTTATTGCCTCGCGCGCTAATCAATATATTTAACTTGCATATTTGCTCAAATGACGGCATTATCAGCGCTCCAGAGTCGTATTTGTCTATGCCAGAAACCCAAATTCATTGATAATTTCCAATTGGAAACAAATATAGGCATATGCGGGCGCCTCTCCCACTGCTGTTGCTGTGAGTCATGTGGCTGCAGCTAAATAAAATTCTTAAGCTAACTCAAACCACATGCTACGAGGCTTTCCAGAGCAGCAAAACTGCGCTTGGGCGGCTCAGAAACATTTGCCTTATCTTGGATCGATTGGGTTTCAAATTATGCTTGATTAAGCTACTATAGCCACAGTGAAGCTTCTATGAAACGGCCACACGTATTGGATTTACTTACTGTGAGATCTTTGCCAAACAACATTTTCGTAGAGAGCAAAGTTAGGATTAAATAGGAAATATTTTCAAGAAATGTTTTAAAAAAAATGTTTAAAAAACTAGAAAGTTCAGACTGTTTTAAAAAGTATTTTTTAAGACAATTCTTCATACAATATTTAATTATAAAATTATTAAAAAAGTAAATAATTAATAAAAAAAAAAAAAATACGAAATCTTTGCAAAAATTGTTTTAAAAAATAAAAATTTCAGACTTATTTTTTAAAGTATTTACTAACATAAACTCTGAAACAACATTTAATTATAAAATTATTATAAAAAACAGAAAAAATTTCAAAAATACGAAATCTTTGCAAGAAATGTTTAAAAAAAATAGAAATTAAAGACTATTTTTTAAAGTATAATCTAATCATAATCTAATCTAATTTATAAAATTATTATAAAAAAGTAAATAATTTAAAATAATTCCTGCTCTTAAAACCTATTTTAAGCAAGTCTTATTCTTCACTTTATATATTATAAATGAATCTTACAAACTTCTCTCCCATTCTACTCCACAGTCCGGCCAGTTTGCTGAGGACATGATACCCACAGTTGGTTTCAATATGCGCAAAATAACCAAAGGCAATGTAACCATTAAGGTCTGGGATATCGGAGGCCAGCCACGTTTCCGTTCCATGTGGGAGCGCTATTGTCGTGGCGTCAATGCAATTGTGTAAGATGGATGCGGCTTGAGCTTCCACTTCAACTCTAACTCATGATCGTTTGTATTTCAGTTATATGGTGGATGCGGCTGATTTGGATAAATTGGAAGCGTCACGCAATGAGCTGCATTCGCTGCTAGACAAACCGCAATTAAATGGCATTCCAGTGCTCGTCCTGGGCAATAAACGTGATCTTCCAGGCGCGCTTGATGAGACCGGCCTTATTGAGCGAATGTAATTTGCGTGTATTTCCTTTCATATAATTCTATAACTAAGTGAACTTTTTGTGTTTGTTCATTTTGCAGGAATCTGTCCAGCATACAGGATCGTGAAATCTGTTGTTATAGTATTTCGTGTAAGGAAAAGGACAACATCGATATAACGCTGCAGTGGTTAATTCAGCATTCGAAAAGCCAAAGTCGTTAGATTATAGCTTAACATATATACACACACACACACACACACACAACATAATACACACACGAAATTTAATGCACTCTCTCGCAAACACATTTGAACAATTATTTAATTTGCAGTATATTAATTTGATGTAGACTGTTAATTGATGTATGAGTATAATTCGAAGAGCAAAAGTTATTGCAATGGCTCGTTATGATTGTTAGCATGTGTGCGTGCGTGTGTTGTCTAAGAGACTTGTGTTCGAGCTAAGAAGTCGCGTTGGGGGTGCTCCTCGTTAGGACCAAATATCTCGAATTGTAGTTCAAAAAATGACAGGACTAATGAAAAATAGCCAACCGATACTGTATCAAAGTGAATATATTAATAACACAAACAACTACACACACACAGACACACATACACTTATATATACTTCCTCCTGTACACAGCGAGAAATCGCATAGTATTTTGCATAATGTGCTTTCACCTCAAACAGCCGTTGAATTTGGTGTCTCTATTAATTTGTTGCTTGTACCAACAATAGTTAGGCTTATGTTTAGTGTTTTATTGGTGTGATTATATAAAACTATTGATTTTTTTATTATCATTTTATATGTATAGTTATACATATATATATATATAGAAATATACAAAATACAAATACAAATTATGATTTATCTATAAAGTTTATATTTTTGCTTAGCGAAAATTTAAAAAAAAAACAAAAGGCGTTTCAAACTTATATATATGTATGTAAATGTGTGAAAAGTACATGAAAATTAAGTTATAAAATGTTCGTATGCTTAAAGGCCATTGCTAAACAACAACAACAACAACAACAACAACAAGGATGTATAACTATTAAACAATAATATTAATAACAATAACAATTGATACCAGTGTAAGATAAATGCATATTCCGATTTGCCTGTATCATTGACTTTTGTTTAAGCAAGCGCCGGCACGCTTACTGTATGTCAACTCCTTAACACACACACACACACACCTACACCCACACTCACACACACACAGTTAAATCATGCTTATGTACAATATTTTTATATTTTAATAATCAATTTCAATTATAAACTACATTAATCTAACTGAAAAAAGGGAAGACGCCCAAAAGAAGCGAACAAAGCATAACTAATAAAGACTATTATAAAAGAAGAAGCTAAACCATAGTAGAGCAGCTGTGAGCGAACTGGCCCAACTGAAACCATTTCGAGAATAAATATTGTTTTGTGTTTTTTAACTAATCCCAAAAGTATGCAATGCCAAATCAATGAGTTGGCGCGGACAGCAGTTATCTAATAAGTGTATGTGGCATCCATATCTTAGACTAAAAGTTAGTCTTTGTGATTAACAAAATACAGTCGAGTCTCGATAATTTGTACCCCGCTAAATCGAAAATCACGATAAATCAAAAAAAAATCTATCCCCTTGAAAAAAAATTCGTTACAGTCGAGTCTCGATAAATTGAATTTCTGTGTAAATCGAAAAAAAACTGATCCCCTTGCCATTTCGAATTATCGGGACTCGACTGTATTAGCATAGGCGTGGGACCTATATTTATTTTGATTTTCTAATTATTTTCAGATTTAAAAATTTTTGTTGGTTTCTTTGAATGTTTTGTATCCAAAATTCTATTTTAATCTGATAAAAATGTCAAAAATACTTTTAAAAATATTTAAAAAATTAGGCTGACTATTTTGAGTTCTTTTTTTAAATATTATGATTATAAATATTATAAAATCTCAAAAATTTGAGTTCTTTTTTTTAATATTACGATTATAAATATTATAAAAAGTTTGTACTTTTAAAACCTTTAAAGTTCCTGGTTTTTAACTTGAAATTGAATTGAAGTTTATCAACAAAATTTTATGGAACACAGTTTTCTCTATGATTTATACTTTATGTTATATATAACTTCATATTTTGATTATTCACATTAAAAAAAACACATTTTGTTTTAAAAAATATCATGATCAGAATTGTCAAAAAAATGTTTTTCAAAATTTAGATTCCTGAAATTATTTTTATAGATTTATTGTTTTTATAAAAATAAGTATAAAAAGTAAAGTTAAAAGTGAGTTTTCAGCTTTTTTTTTAAATTTCATAATACAATTACATTTTATTCACATTAAAAAAAAAACATTTTGTTTTTAAAAATATTATGATTAGCCCAGAATTATCGAAAAAATGTTGTTTTTTATAAAATTGAAATACTATAAATTTCTTGATAGATTTTTTAGTATTATGAAAATGATTATAAAAAGTAAAGTTAGAAGAGCTTCTGCAGCATTTCAATTCATTTATTTAATTTTATTTTATTTTATTTATTAATTTATTTTTTAAATTTTATATTACATTTACATCGTACTAGTTTACTCGTATATTAATTAATTATTTATTTCAATTCTATATAAATTGAATATAGAACAGGTTATCAAGTTTTCTTTTTCCTGTTTTGGTCTAGAAACTGAGTCTACAACAGATCAGGCTGAATGCATTCTAAAATGTTTTTCCAGATCTTAAAACTAAATTATCGGGAAAAGCAATTCAAAACTTCTTTATGATTTTTCCAGATTTAAAAACTTAATCAATTGGAAAAACTTTTGAATACAGAATTTTTGATTATTTTTTTCCAGATGATTAAATTTTTAAATTTTGAAAAATCATAAAGAAGTTTTTAATTGCTTTTCCAGATAATTCATAATTCTGGAAAACATATACAAGTGCTCTCAGCATTAGCTTCGGTTGACTCAGTTCGAGGCCTAAAACAGGAAAAACATAGCTAGGAAAGTTTTGAAATCTAAAAAAAACCATTTAAAGTTCTTACTTTAATATCTTCGTACTAAAACTCAAGAGTTTTTTACTTCAAATTGAAAAGATATAGTTTCTCTAATACAATTTTCTAAATAGTTTTGCTAATAGAGATTTTTCATATAGTTTACCTAATGCGATTTATATAATCGGGTTTCTCATAAGATATTCTAACTAATTGTCTAATAGGAATTTGCAAAAAGTATCCCCAAAATGAGTTTCTAAACAGTTTCTATAATAATTACATTATCATAAAGTGTTTCTATAAACAGTTTCCGCATAGTTTCTCTAATAACATTTTATTTAGAATAGTTTTTCTATAGTTTCCTTGGCTAGATTCTAATTTTATTCTACATACAAATAATATTATATATTTTCTATGCGCACACGTGATGGTTCGGGTGTGATAAGACTATGATGCATAATGCTAATGTGGATCCATGAATCAATGACAAATGACAATATGCGCTCGTTGCGCCTGGGCAACCAAAACTCGCTTCATCAGACATTCCGCGCGTATATTGAAAATAATTTATAGTCGCATTTGAGGCGCTGCACAAGACTGGTAGTCGGATAGTCTCAATGTATGCATGTGTGTATGTGCTCTGGCCAGTGGCCACCCAGTTGTCGGAGAGCAAGTGGGCAATTGATCGATGCGATTGAATATGAACGCATAAATACTCTTCTAACCAGAGCCCTACGCACAAGACACAGACGACAAGACAAGGCTAATTAGGAATTCTGTGTGCAAAGGCTGTGTTCCTGGAATACGTGTCAAGTGCTGGCTCCAGCTCCAACTGCAGCTCTGCCAGTGTCGGCTGGCAGCGCAGTTTCAACTGCGACACGAGCCGAGTGTGTGACTCATAAGCAAATATTCTCATGCCTGCGGGCTGCTTGGGCTGCTTCCTGCTTCCTTTTGGGAGAGCGCAGCGTGCAGCGTGCATTGCGCACTGTGCAGTCAGCAAGTTCGCTGCCTAAGTCTTTTGTTTGGTCATCAAATTGAGTTAATTACACTTTTAAATGCTGGAAATTAACATTGCGCCGATAAAGATCTCAACTCGCAGCTCGCAGCTCGCAGCGCTGCCTGCTGGCCACAAGCCACATAACATAACTTGGCCATAACTTGAGCAAATCCCAACAACGACAACGACAACGACAACGACAACGACGTGTCTGCCGTCTGTGTTGCCAGCTTTGCTTGTGCTCGTGCTTGAAGCTCGCGACAAGCTCATAAATTTTCATAAACATAACAAAAACAGTTCGGTAATGTTTTACGCTAAGAAACTAACAGAAAACTAAATTTCAATTATGTTTTCGAGCCATAAAAAATTAAAAGTAAAAAAAAATAAAAAAACGGAGCTAAAAAAAAAAAGAAATTCTTTAAGCTATTATGATTATACTCTAGCAAAGGGGTAACTAGAGTTTTGTCTTCTGAGATGCAACATTTGAGAGCAGATATTTTGAATTGGATTAAGCAGAGTATATATATATTATTGATTTAGTATATATAGCGGTATGTGTGTTATATGTTTTGTAGAGAAGTCTCTTAATTTAAGAGATTTTTCTATAAAATTTAGCCTTTTATAATCTTAGTTTTCTTAGCAGTAAAACTGTAAAAGTTGGTTTCATGGAGCTGCCAAAGGTCTATAAATTTTGTAGTTTGATAGGATTTTTAGCTTTTTGATATATTTTTAATTAATTTGGCTAAGACGTGATTTTGAAGACTTGTTCTATGTGTATAAAATTAGCAGAATTCAGTTTATGACTGACTATTTACATAGAGATACTAACTTTTTTTTACAACTAAGTGCTCATGCTAAAGTGGAATGTATTGAAGTGTAACTAATGTGCAAGGATGCCTCTATCTCACGATATGTCACATGTTGATCTTGCACTATCAGTTCACGCACACCATCGTTGTTTTGTGGCACAACAACAGAATTTGGACGACCTTCACGGAATTCGTCAGCGACTGAACTACGACCACGATTAAATTATGCAAACCAGTAATAAACTGTCTTTTTTGATGGTGATTTCTCGCCATACAAAGAACTAAGTTCATCGACACATTCTTGTTGGCATAATCCACGTCGAAAGTTGTGAAAACTAATCCAATGAAAAAACTCTTGAAAAATTTTCATTGTTTTGCCAAATTGATTTTTTCAACTTATTGTAAACAAAACAATAACCAAATGTACATAATAACGTTGTACGCACATATGTGCTAAAAAATTACAAAGTTTATTATGAAGTTGTCAGGTTTGATGTATAGACATTAGTATTGCCAAATTCCCGAAATATAAATGGCAGTATAGGAGAGTAGTAGAAGTTATTGTATTATTTATATATGTTATATTATAATTTCCATATATTCTATAAACAAATTCTTGATGGAGATGAGGTTAAAAACAGAAGGCAAAGCTACTTGATTGCATCTGGATTGGATCTTGATCTGGAGATTTCCAGTAGCAATCATTGTCCCTAGGAATTTCAGGTTGACACACAGCCTCTCACTGGATACCGATTGGGCAACCCGCATAATTGTGAACTAATATGTGCAGTAATTTAAGCAGTATAATAAGATAAGAATATAATATAATAATAAGAATTCTATATTGATATCTTTGACCGACCACGGACTACGAAAAAACAAATCATTTGGAATTGATTGCAACTGGGTTCACGGCTGTAGCATTCTAAGACCTCACAGAACACAGGAGTCACAGGATTGACATTGGTGTGCTAATGGCTTCTAGGACAATGCTGCAACTGCAACCGCCCCGTTAAAGCCCTGACAGGCCAACAAGTGCCTTCGAAATTCTTCTCCAATTGTATTTTTGGTGGGACAGACTTAACTTGATATAAGTTTTTAATCTGTGCAAAATGCTAAACGTTGGCATCCAGAATTTATTTCATCAACTAAAAACTACTTTAACTTTAGGGCTATTATGATTATGATAATGAATGATAGTTTATCTTTATATTTATTTCATGTTATTCCTAATCTTGATGGGGTTCTTCCTTCTCCTTCTTCCTTTTTCATCGCATTATATAACTGCTACAGCAACAATTGCCAGTCATACGCCTACAAGAGTATAAAAGCTGCTGCATGCCGCAAATAATTCAGCTTGCCTGATGTTTTCTTTAGCAATTTGTGCGACTTGTGCTGATTATATAATGACATCAAAACATGCCCAAAAATGAAAAGATAAATATATATATACATAAAAATATATATAAATATATAAATATGTATATATATATGTATTTTTTATGTTGGCAAATAAACATTTAAATATTTTTGCAGGCCAGCCAGATAAGCACAACGGGAACGCGATCATTTGTATGCGCCGCAGTGGCCATGGCCAGGCTCGGAGCGTACCTCCTTCCGTCCGTCCGTCTGTCCGTCTGGCCGTCCGTCTGTCTGTCAGCCGCGTGACTCCTTTGATATAAAGCCGTCAGAGCCAAATGTTGGGCGGGGTGTTGACCATAAATATGCCACGGCATAATCACTATATTAATGCATAATATATTAATTAGCCAATGTCAAAGCAATGCTTAGGCATATCAGCGCCCATATCGAAGCGACATAATGTTTAAATATATTTAAATTGCAAGCACAGTGGGCAGCCACCAAAAAAAAAGTGGAAGAAGAGAGGAGAAAAAAAAAACGCTGTGGGGCCCACCAAAAGTGTGTCTGGCCAAGAGGCTATGCCACCTGAAAAGTTCCTGGAATTGCAGCCACTAAAACACAAAAAAAAAAAAACAAAAAACAAAAACAAACGAAATGCTGGCTAAAACAATAAGCCCAAACAAGAGGCAGCAGCAGGCATAAAGTTCAAACCTTAACAAGATGAACAAAAGACAGAGCCAGGCTAAGAGTCGAACTCGAACTCGAGCTGGAGCTGGAGCTTGGACTGTGCCGGCGCGTACTTGGCAGACTCGTGGGCAACAATTTTCATGTTTTTTGGGCTGTCAGTAGCAAATATCGCCAACAACAACAACAACAACAGGATACGCTGACAACAACTTGGCCTGACAACCAGCCAAATGCAAATAAGTTTGTCTCGCTGTCTTTTCAGCCGAATTGGTCGAAGTTGGCTAAGTTGGCCCGCCTAAGCTTGATTTCCACCTACAGCTATGCTCACTCTGCCTCTCACTCTCTCTCTCTTTGTCTCTCTCTCTCTCTCTGTCTCTTGTGATTTATTGTGTTTTATCGGCTGCCTCCATTTGCCTTAACACTAGGCCATAGGTGAACCATAATTCACGCAGCAATTGCTCACATCGAAGGCTGCTGCTGCAGCATCTCCATCTCTCTCGCTCTCTCTATAGCCATGGCTGCGCTAATAAAGTGCTCAGGTGTGAAGCTGGCGACTCGGCGACTGCATCTGCTGCCACTTTAATTGATGACAACATCTTGGAATTTTTGTTGGTATTTTTTCGCGAGCTGAAGTTTGTCTTGTCGCCTTATTTCACACTCGCATTCCCAGCAGCAGCAGCCCTTCGATGCCCAATAAGATCTGACTACATCTATCTCTCTCGTTCTCCCTCTCTCTCTCGCTCTCTGGCTCTCTGTGTATGTTGAAATCTGTTAAATAATGAAACATTTGCACGATACTGGAATCGTATCTGGAGCTCTCGGTCACAAAACAATCCACAACGAGCCATAGCCCAGTCGCAGTTGGTGCAACATATCGTACAAGATTTCCGGGAATTGAAAACTGCTAAAAATCGTGTTTGATTTTATACGTTCGCTGTTCGCTGCTCTTGACTGTGAAGGAACGACGACTGCCTTCAGCTGCTGCTGCTGCTGCATGCAACAACAGCAACTGTTGCTGGTAGCAACTGACTACGACTCTGACTCTGACTCTGACTGCGACTGCGACTGTAGATACCTGTAGCATCTACGATATGCGTCGTGGTTCAACATGCAATCGCAACAACAACAACAACAACAACAACAAAGCAGCTTGTTAACTAATTAAAACCGAAAATATATGCAAATCAAAGTTGGCCTGATACGAGACAAACC
The DNA here is from genome assembly GCA_035045365.1 of Drosophila leonis. Taxonomy (NCBI): domain Eukaryota; kingdom Metazoa; phylum Arthropoda; class Insecta; order Diptera; family Drosophilidae; genus Drosophila; species Drosophila leonis. The sequence continues at coordinate 725,865 of JAWNPC010000996.1, forward strand.
GAAATCTCTTTTGGCTACTGTTTTGTGCTGTGGCCCTGCCCCTGCCATAATGCGAACAACAACTAAATAGCCACAAAGCGCATTGTGCAACAATTAATTGCAACATTTTCGGTGGTCTTCACCCACCGTGCGCATTGACGAGCCACCAAAAATCTGTACTCAATATACAATCAATTCAAATGGATGCGCCTTGGCTGCGCGATTTACGACAATGGCCCCTTCAGCTACTGCCCTTTTTTTTTTTTTGTTGTTGTTAAAGCCATTTTATTGGGTTCATTGTGCAGCGTACCGCTCCCCTTGAGGGCTGCTAACTGGTGCGGGCGATCGGCCCAAGGTGCGGGACATATGTAAAACAAGCGGCCGAACAACCGCAGAGGCAGACGAGCTCGGACGGCTCTGAGCCAGTTTGGGGCCTGCTGCTCGCAAAAAGGATTTCGGAAGTGAAATTTATTTTGCATATCGCCGCGCTTGACAATGCATTCAAGTTGGCATTGTCTTGAGAGCAAAGGCAACAGGCAAGTGCTGCTTCGGCTGCTGTTGCTGTTGCTCCTGGGAAACGTTTTGCGCAACGCATTTATCAAGCTGCAGTCAATTTGGATAAGGGAGCCACGTATTGTCGATTGTCAATGGGAAATTATCCAATTTTGTGGCTTCGCATTCAATTGCGCCTGTCAATTTACAAGGCAGATTCCACAACCCGCCGACGAGTAGCTGTCAGTGTGATGAACGGCCCAGCTGTGTGGTCTCTTTGGCCAATGGGGTGGGCGGCTATGTTAATGGGCATGGCCACTGGCTGTGTGTGTGTGTGTGTGTGTGTGTGTGTGTGTGTGCAATAAAAATCATAATCGCTGTAGCTGATCAGCTGCCTTAACGTAGTTAAGCGCTGCCTTAGCCCAAAAATAATATATTTAACCCTTACTCCTTGCCACACTTGGCTCGCCAATTGCTTCCGGAGATGCGTGCCAAGTCATGCAATGCCCGATATGCTGTTATGCTCTGCCAAACTAAATGGGTATATTGGGTTGAGTATTTGATATGTAAAAGGTATTTATATGTATGTATGTATGTATATGTATAATATATCAATCTATCAATAGATAAGTCACTATAGCCATGGCTGTTGGGTCGATATTTTTATAAGTTATGAATGAAGGTTAAGAGACAGAGAAAAAAAGAAATAGAGAGAGAGAGAAGAAAAGGGAAAGGAAAAAAAAGGAACAAAGTGAGATTTAAGAAAGAGAGAGAGAGAGAGGAAACAAGACGGCGAATGAGCGAGAGAGAGAGGGATAGAGAGACGGACTAAGAATAACAAAGGGCGAGAAAGTGACAGAGTCTGAGTCGTGAAAAGAGAGAGAGAGAGAGATAGAGAAAAAATAGACTGTAAAAGAGAGAGAGATAGAGAGAGAACGATAGAGAGAGATAGTAAGAAAGAGGAACAGAGAAAGAGAGAGAGAGAGAGAGAGATTGAGAGAGAAAGAGAGTGTGATAGAGTGATAGAGTAATACCCTCAGTCTATTACTCTATCTCAAAGAGAGACAGGGGGATAGGAGTAGACAGAGATAGGGACATAGAGAGCGATAGAGATAGAAAGAAAGATCGAGAATGTGAGACAGAAATAAAAAGTTAGATTGAGAGAAAAGAGACAGAAGCAGTGAAAGAGACAGAGAGAAGAAAGATAGTTTAAGACAGCACATATATATATGAAATGAGATAGATTGAATTATTATATAATATAACTATCATAAGAATGATCTATTTAAAACTAAATTCTTGTTTCAAATTCCTAAATATTTTCCAATATATTTTCAAACCTTTCGATATTCGAGCAATTTCAAACTAAAACCATTTCCACTTGGATTTTTATTTATTAATTTTAAATAAGAATTTGAAGTCAAAATCTGTTCAAAGATCTGTAAAGAAAATGTACCCAAAATGCCGCCAAATTTCAAAAACTTCTTAAAGTACAGTTCATACGCTCAACATATCAAGGCAGAGTCTTTAAGCTTCGTCTACCATCCTTTTGCTACCTCCTCTGTTTTTTTTTTTTTGGTAATTTTTTGTATTTTATTAATTGCATCAAGATCAACTGCTGCAGTGAATGCCGCCAGCGCCAAAGTTGTGAAAATATGATAAAAAACCAAAAAAAAAAAGAAAAAAGAGTTCGCTAATGAGTATTTACCTTTCGCGCAGGCCTGGCAACGGCCAGTACGAGGTATAGGCGTGGTGGGGGGGTGGCACGGCCACGGGGCGTATGCTTAATGCTAGATTAATATCGCGAAAATTTCATGTGCGCTGAACTTAACGGCTGATCGCTCATAAAATTAATCAAGCTGCTTTAGGCTACTTTAAACGTTGCCAACATTTTGCTGCTGCTGTTGCTGTAGTTGTTGTTGTTGTTGTTGCTGTTATTTTCTGGTTTAATTTGATGTTGTTTTTGTAATGTTTTGTTATGCCTGCCTGTTATTATTTTCACATACTTTGTTGGGATTTCCTTTCGTTAACAAATTGCTTTCGTTATCGATGCAAGAGTTGAATGCACTCAAGCCAGAGCGGCCTCACGTACAGCCAGTCGTCTTATCCCTAAAGCCAGGGACGACGCGTCGTGCCATTTGTTACATTATAAAATATAATAAATTTCTGTTTTTTGGCCATAAATATGCTAGAAGAGAGGCCAGCGCGATGGACTCGTGATTGTGGCGCATTTGCATAAGTTCATCGGCAAAAAAAATGTCAATTTTAATTGAATTTCTATTGTACACGAACCGAATCGATCTTGACGAACATTTCGATTTATGTCTGCTCGTCTCACCGTCCGTCTGTCTCTTTGCCTCTCCGCCTGTCTCTTTGTAGTAATAAACATGTCAGCCGCAAAGCGAACCAACTAATTTGAGCGCTAGTTCAAAATGTTGGCTCAGTGTTTGACTGCTTGCTGCTTGGCTTGGCCAAGGTAAAACCTGATTTTTTGGTCTGCACAGATCTTGTCTGGTGGGATGCTGCACTCAGTGCTGATGCTGCTGCTGCTGCTGCTGCTGCTGTTGCAGTAGCTGCGTTGCACCAATCCCAGTCGCTAGCTTAGTGCCATAATTTATGCGCAACAACAACTCGCTCTTGTGTTGGCTCCGCCTTTTGGCCAATCAGCGTCGTCGACTATGCAGCAGCTTGTCTATGGACTGACTCTGGCTCTGGTCTAACTGTATCAGCATCTGTTTGCCTAGCCACAACACAGATTTCACAAAGTCCTGTCATGTTAATGGTGTGAAAACATCTTTCAATACACTAACAATAAGGTTTAATGGTTTAACGTCTAGTTTTGGAGCATCTTTGAGTGGAGAAGAAATATTTGAAAAATATATACAAAATATTTAACAGTTTCCAGTTTAAATTTAGATATAATAAAAACATGATATTGCTATTTTGTTTTTAAAAATATTTGTATAAAATATATAACAGCATTAAATATAGATTTAAAACCGAATTGATCTTGATGAACAACTTGATCAAATTCATTAATATCTCGCTCTTTTTTGCACAAGATCTTATGATCAAAGATGTGATTGTTGTTTTTTAAGAATATAAGATCTTTGATGAATTTAGGAATTAAGAAATCTCTCAGATCTATGATCAAAATGAAGAAATGCATTTAAATTTTTACAGTTTTGAAAACGTTTTTATGTCATATAATATATGACATATGGCATCTGATATATGAGATATGGCAACGTATTGATTATGTTTTGCATGTATAGAAGAAGCAAGCTAACATTTTTGTTGACTTAATTCGATTGAGCTCATAGTAAATATATCGAAATAGTATGATATATATTTTGATCTAAGTGCAAGTTTTGTTGACATATATCGGAAACATATTCTTAAGCTATACAATTTTATATTGGTTGACACTCACAAATAATATATTTATATGATTCATAATAACATTTTATTATATTTAAATATACTTTTAAGAACAAATCAGCATTTTCCGCTTATTGCTTAACATTTTTTTTAGGCATGTCGAGCGTTATATGTATATGCATGTAGATAGAGAGAATAAAAACAAATTTAAACAAAGTTTAAGTAATTATATCAAATATTGTATAAACGACCTTACGTATGTTTGTTTAAATATTTAAAAACAAATTTTTTTAAAATTTTTAATTCAATAATAATTTAAAAAATAGTGGATTTTTTTATTACTTTTCTTTTCTAGCATTTATTTTGAATTCTTTATATTTCAATTCTTGTTTTCATTGTTTTTTTTTTGTATTTTTTTACCTTATTTAAAATTGTTTTTATGTTTTTTTGCACATAGAAAGTTTTTATTAAATTATTAATAGTGAAATTTAAATAGATACATAATTTTGATAAGTAGTAGAGACACTTTCGAGGTGTTAAATTCTACAGTTTGGGTTTTTTCTTGTGACATTTATTAAGAATATATAATATATATAGTATTACATTCCTAAGAATTTATACACACTAGCGCAGCTAACAGCACATATACATAAATCCTCTTACAAACTTGATGTTTGTAGTATTCATATTTGATATATAAAATTGTATTATATTTGATCAAATATTTAAAAAGTTTTCTCAGTTTTGTTTATTTAAATAAAACGTATATTTCATATTGGCTTGGCTCGTCTTAAAAGAGGTGATTATCTATTAATTATAATTAGTTGCCAACAGAATGAATAAATGTTTTTTTTTAAGTGTATAGAAAATTCGTTTCAGCTATTGAATCGCTTTCCCTTTTATTATTTTATATTAGCAGCGGCATCTTCATATTTGTTGTTGTTGTTATATGTTGGCACGCTGCGGAAACATGAATTACAAATTTCAGTTGCAATTTGGCTCGCACGGAATTGCACCTGCTCGAAGGTTGCCGCTGCACCCGGCTCCTTGCCGCAGCTCCTGATGCTGATGAAGCAATAAAAATGCAGCGCGTGCCAAGCGGCCAAGAAGCCGCCAAAAAATAAAATAAAGGTGCAAGGTGCATCCAAATGCAGCACAAACACACGCACACACATGCACACGCACACACATACATAGAGCGAGAGCGAGAGCAAACACAGAAATGTAATTAAATGAGCCCCGCCACAAAAACCAGCTTAGGAATGTTGACTGTGTCCCGATTTCATCCTAAGCCCTGCTGCGCCTAGCGGATTAACGAATTTCTCGTTATGCGCTTGACTGACAGCCAAACCAGGCAGAGAGGGAGAGACAGAGAGAGAGACAGTGTGAGAGAGAGAGAGAGTGTGTGTGGAAATGGAATGCTGCAATTGTGGCTCGCTTTGATTTGTACAGCGATTTAACGCCTGATTGGCTAATGAACTGAGCCGCTTTCAAGTGGTTGCAATTCCCAGTTGCAATTGCTTCTTTTTTCTTTTTTTTTTGCTTTGTTTGCTTTGTTATTTGTCAATTGGCAATTGATCTTTTGGGCAATTGATCCGCTTTACGCTTGCGGCCAGCGTGCGAAAAATCTACAATTCGACTGTGTGCCACAAAAAAGCCACCCCGAAACGTAGCGCCGAGTTATGTTCTTAGGCAATCGCAATTCGTTTTATATATAGAAATATGTAAATTTATATATATACATATATTTATATTTATATATATACATATATACTATTTGTATATTTGATATTTTCCACTTTTGGGATATTTACAGAGCTGTTAAGAATTCCATTTGAATGGAAATTCAAAATGGGTTTTTGTTCTGAAAACCCATTTTGAATTTCCATTCAAATGGAATTTTTAACAGCTCTGGATATTTATAAGTAATTTGAAAGGCATATACAATATGTACATACATACCTAACTACAATATATACTTATCTCATCATATTGATTGGATTTCCAAAGTTTTGTGTCAAGGAAAGAAGAAAACTGTGCTTCTTCTATGCACGTGAGAATATATATGTACGTGTATCTAAGAGATATTTTGCAAATTGTTGAGTTATACCTATATACATATGTACATGATATTGTAAATGAGGTGGAAAGTTGAGGTATTTCAAACGTGAAATATTTGGAATAAATAAAATGTTTAAAAAATAAAAAAAATTTCAATTTTAAACTCTTTAACTTTTAATAGTTTTAAGATATTCTTAAAACATTTTACTTTTATATATAAGTATATGTATGGTGTATTAAACATTGGGCATTAAAAGTTAGCTACAGATGCTATGGGTAGAGCCACGATTGAAAGTGAAATATTCTAGATAATTAAAATGTTTTTGAAAAACATAAAAAATTTTATTTCGCTGCTTTAGCTCTGAATCTGAGTTTGATTTGCTTAACAATATAAGTTTCATATCTATTTTGTATCGAGTTTTGAGTAAAGATCAAATTCCTGATAGTCATGTAAAAATCTTCAATAGAAATTTAAACTCTAAAACTTTTATGACTCTCTAGAGAAATACAGACATGACTGATAGATATGGATAGATGGACAGATACTTTATATGAACAGTAGGTAACGTAAAATGAGTTTAAAAAATCTAAAAATTAAATTTAGTTTCTTTAGAAATGCTTAAAAGCTATGAACTTTTTACATACAAGAATGGTAAGACGCATGAATGAAAAAGCTTCCGGAGCGAATCCAAAAATTCATCGATCGTGATGGGGACTACGTCGAAAAAGAGCTAATAGTTCAAGCTTTCAGATTCTGTAATTGTTTTAAAAATAAAATAATGTTTACTATGTAAAAAAGAGTTGGAAACCTTAATTTACGGACAGCCCTCTTAATGAGGTTTGAGGAAAAGGTAAAATATATTGAAGATTTGACAGCAAGTTAGAGCTGCTGTGGAATGAACAACGACTTAGACTACTACTACTATTTTAATGTCTATTAACATATATGTTGTATACACATGCATATATGTATGTATAGACGGACAGAGTTGTAGATGCAATGATACGGCAGATCAACAGACAATTCTATATACAGAATCAAATTGTTGCTAGACGAACTCAGCAATTGCGGCAATTGATAACTTAGAAATCTTCCCCTAGCCTCTTACTTATGCAAACAAATACATAACTATTATACCCCACACACTCCTCTTGTAATGGGCATACAAATCTGCACCAATAAATTGTAATAAATTTCCACGCCACGATTTCCATCTAAATGCTATTTTAATTGTTATCCAATATATTTAATAAGAAATGAGCTGCGTGCCACGCCCCCACCACGACGGACACTCGACTGACTGGCAGCGATAGCTGGCCGGTACACCGCTGTAGGTGGGCCGCATAAATCTGCTGCCTTAATTGCAGCTTACAGCTTGGCCAAGCTTGGCCAAGCTTAGCCAGCTTAGCCGAGGAGCTGGCACATTTGGCATACTCGAAATTGATTTCGAGAGTGCGAGTGTTTACGAGGCGCCGTAAAAAATCGCATCAAATCGAATCAAATGCAGGCAAATCCCGGCCAGAAGCCGAGGCACGTGTAAATAAATTGCCAACGGTCAACCCTTTGGCCATCAAGCGTTGTCCTTTATCATAGCTGCCCAAATGCCCTCAGCCCTTCCCTTACCATATTTCTGCACTAATCCCGGTCAATAAAACACAATTTTTGCCACTTGATGGCAGCGGAAAAAGGAAGAAAAAATCTAGCTTAGCTACATTTACTTTTCAATTGCGTTACGGACGTTGTTGGGGGGCAGAGGCGTGGGCGGGGGCGTGGCTGGCATATCTGCCAAGTGTAGCTAAATAAATAAGTATTGTGCCAGTTGAACTGTGCGACAACGAACGAGTAACGTCAAGTTTTATGTTTGTTTATCGCTAAACTGAAAGCTGGACACTCGCAGCTGGATAGCCGGACAGTCGGACAGCCGGACAGCTGGACAGCCGTGCAGCTAGAAGCTAAGCTTAAAGGACAACCAGCAGCAGCCACCCACATGACTATAGAATTTGCTTGTCTCTGGATTTATGCGTTTTGCCTTTGGCTATTTATTTTCTTCAGCTATTTTCTTGATTTGGCAATTTTCTGTGCATTCAGCCATGAAATTGAGTTGGCAATTTTTGAGAAAAAGGGTTTTACGATAGACACAGAGAGAGAGAGAGTGCGAGTGGGAGAGGGGCCCATCAAATGCTGTATTAACTATGCTAAAGTTAGTTAGAATTATGGGTTCTTTGCTGGCGATGCATATCGCGTGAGAGTTGCGATTTTTTTTTTTTATGGCTCATAACAGCCCTAATTAAGGCCATTGTCAAGAATGCAAGTTGCAAGTTGCAAGTTGCAAGTTGTGACTGCCAATTGGCAGATTTTGTGTTGCATGTCGCCAGGGTTCAGTCGCCCATTTAATTGTCATGTTGTGCATTGAGAATGACAGCGTTTTTGGCCGCTCAAAATGCGACCATCGCACGTGAAGCGACAATTATGCGCGTAGCAACATTGCGCAGCTAGCAACATTCTGATGCCAGCAACATGTTGCTACGCACATATTGTAAATGAGTTTGGCTGCAAAGCTGACGCAAAGTGGCATAATTACATGTTTCGATGACAAGACCTGCTAGGTTTGTTCACGCGCTCATTGAGGGAGGGGTAGGGCTGTAGGTTCGCTCAGGCAAAGGAATGCTGCACGAATGACCAAAAAATACAACAAAATAAGAGAATGAAACTGGGCAGGCAATTGCATTTTTGGTTACATTTCGCTCACGTTTCGGCGCTGCAATTAAAAACGAAACAAGCCAAAGGAAAGAGCCAAGGAGTAACAGTCCAGCCGCGTTTAGCCAACTATGAAGATTTAGATAAGCGCCTCATTTTGCTAGCCGCTAGCGCAGGCCCGACTCAAGTTGGCCCGGTCCGGTCTGGCCCGGCCCTGGTCAGTTTTCAGTTTTGGGTTCGGTTTTTTTGTTCACGTTTTCCATTTCATTTCGTGTGCCCCTTGCCTGGTCGTGGCGTTGGCTTACCATTTGGGCTAAATTGTCGCTCAGACCTTGAGTGTCCTACACTTGCATTTAAATTACAGCAGACGCATTTTATATATTTCTGCCTCCGCTGGCTGTTACGAGGGTGTAAAAGGTATGGCCTACAAAAATTTATTTGTCATAATGTAATTTTAAATGTTCGTTCGCTTGCATTTGCTAATGACTTTTTGGTTCGTCCAAAACATTTGCTGCAGCTGGATGAACGAAGCTAGCTAGCATCGCTGGTAGAGAGAAAAGAGAGGGGATGAGGTGCTGGGGCAGGGGCAGGCACACATTTTGTACAAATTGTATGCCACCCAATCAAATACAAATCGGCACCCACCAACACACAGGCCACGCAAACGCCGTGCCGTTGATCCACAGTGGGCCAGCAGTCGTGGTCGTTGGCAATCATCGCCGGCTGTAATGATTGCAAACACAATCTGGCCATGTTGATCTCTGCTTAGGCTTGAAAGAGTGGAGTGGAGTCGTGGCACAGACGTTGGCGCGCACGCCGCATAAGTTTTCCGCAGAATTTCCCTCAGTTTTCTATTGCCCGCCGCTGTGGTCATGACTTCGCCGACTGCATAGAATTTCAACAATAATCGCAGCGAGCGGCTAACAAACCAGCAAACAAGGCGAAAACAACACACAGACAACGGGCCAACAACAACAAAGCACTTGGTATCATCATAATCATAATGCGCATAAGCCGCATGGCAGGGCTAAGAGGCGGGCTAAAGGGGGCGTGACGAGTGGAAAGAGGGGAAAGCAAAGAGCGGGCGGCATCGGGAATTCATTCCAACGAATTCGCAATTCTGCGAAATCAAATTGCACAAATATTTCTCTTATGCAATGCAACAGAGACAGAGAGAGAGAGAGAGAGAGAGAGGGCGCGCGGTGGGTGTGTGTGTGGCGATCCCCCTGAGTTGCCATTGCCAGCCAGATGGGTTCCAACTAAGTAACTAAGCAGAGCTCCGCACAACAACAGAGCGCAGTCGCATAGCCCAGTCGAGGTTGCCCCGCTGCCATTGTGGTGGCCATTGTTAGACATAGACACACAGACACCACAGATGGTCGCCCAAAGCGTGTTCCCGGTTTACACGATGCCAGCAATTGGTAATAAGAAAAGCTGAGCTAACTAAATTATATGTTATAAATAATTATTATAAAATATTTATTTTTATAAATAAATTTAAAAATTACAAAAAAAAAAAAATATTAATTTCGCCCCCGGGTGGACTCGAACCACCAACCTTTCGGTTAACAGCCGAACGCGCTAACCAATTGCGCCACGGAGGCGGTTGATCAGTTGGTGGTAAAATATCAAACATTAAGCAAAACCTAACCTTAACAACTAAAGCAATTTAGCAAAACTATTTTCTTTGTATATATTGTAAATATATATATGTTTTATAATCTAATCTACAATATTTCTTATCAACACACTTTTTTTTTTAATTTTACACGTTATCTTCAAAAAATAATATTTATTAAATATATAAAAAAAGACTATTTCAGACATTGAATTCCGTTGTATATAATTTTTTCTTCTTCTTATCAATAAACTTGTAACCAAAAAGGTAAGACAAACTAAATAATATAATAATATTATATACAGAAAATATTTTGGCTCATCAACAAATTATACCGCATACAAATGTTAATTTATTATTTGATGAAATCAATTAACAGTATTAAATAATTATGAAAAAATAATAATATATCTATTTTCAGTTAATTACATTTATTAAATAAATAAAAGAAATTATTAAAAAATTTCGATCCTGCCAGGAGTCGAACCTGGAATCTTCTGATCCGTAGTCAGACGCGTTATCCATTGCGCCACAGGACCGGTGAATACTACCGCTGTTTTCTTCTGTACAAGATTGTTGCTATAAATAGTTTAAATTGTTTATTCATGATTTGTTGTTGTTGTTGCTGAGTCGTGTGTGCTTAACGAGCTTATTTGCATATTACTTTATTATTTCTTATTAAGTTTAATGAATATTGAATTAAGAGCATATTCCGGTTTTTCCATATAATACTCACAGCTGTTGCTAGTTAACTGTTCTCAGGTCTCTGTTATCACGTACGCTTATGCAAAGTGTTCTCAGTGTTATGAAGCTATTCTTAGTTTTGATATCTGTTCTCAGTTACATGTGTGCATAATATTTGCTTAAGCATGCTGTTCTCGGACTTAAGCATTGTTGTGGTAAAACTGTTCTCACTTTATATTTATTTATTATTCTTTACTATTCTTAGTTTTGTAGACTGTTCTCAGTTACATGCTTAAGCAAACTGTTCTCGGACTTAAGTATTGTTGTGGTAAAACTGTTCTAAGTTGATATTTATTTATTATTCTTAGTTTTTGGTGAAGATTTTAATGAATTAATGCTTAATATTATATATTTTGTAAGGCTTGCTCAGTATATATTTTAAATTATAATAATTTCTTACTGCTTTTTAGCTTGCTTTAGCTGTCAACTATAAAAATATATTGTTATCACGATCTGGAACTCTGGCAACTTCGTGTAAACTTGTGCAGCGTCTTGCAGTCTCCTGTGAACGTGATAAGCTCGAAATCAACCGCATCGTCATCATCTTCGTCGTGGTGGCGGCGGTGGCGACCGCCACTGCTGCTGCTGCTGCTGCTGGCAGAGAATCCAATCGGCATGGTCGTCGTCGTTGTTGTAGCTGTGGAATTACAGCCACTCTAATCTCTCGACAATTGTGGGCGCACACAGCGCGCAGGCGCAGCGAAATCATGCGAAGAGGAAATGAAATCGCGCAACTGCAACTGGCAAACTGGCAAACTGGCAACTGGCAGCGCGGCGAGCTGCAGCGGGCGTACAACCAGAGAGAGAGACCCCAAGCAGTCTGCGATGCTTTTCCTTAATGCTTTGAGTGTTTGTAAGTCTGTTTTCGGCTGGCCATGTAGAGTCCGGGTCCTGATCGTGTCTGGCTTCTAACTTTGGGAGAATTCCTTTAAATGGTTTTTATGCTGTTGTTGTTGTTGTTGGTATCATTTATGTGTGTGCGGCTGCTGCAGCTCAAATGAATCATACCAACGGAGCTGAGCTGAGCTCCTCCCTGCTGTGGCGTCGAGTGCCGACTGCTGCGACTGCTGCGACTGCGAGACCTGCACAAGATGTGTGAATTTTTTTTATTTTTCGTTTTTTGTTGTTTTTTTTTTGTGAGCTGCCACATCGACTCGATCTGTGGCGAAAGGAGTGAAAATTTATTGAGCTGTGGGCGCGCATTATTCATGGACTGCACCAGTAAACGGCGAGCGCAGCAACGAGTCGGGGCAACACCAAAAAGTAGGCGACACCAGTTGCCGCTGTTGCTCGGGGACCTGGTCGCCGTCAGTTTGGGTTAACAGGTTAATGTTGTCCACAGGTCTGCCAAAGCCATGGCTAAAAGGAATAACAAAATATATATAAGAAAACTATGCGCTATTGTTTCACATGAGGCACAGATCGAAGCCACTTATCGCCTGTCAAATGTAATCGATGATATTGTTGCTGTGGCCGTTGCACCTAATGATGATGAAAGTTAGTTGCTGCTGCTGCTGTTGCTGTTGCTGTTGGTATCTACATCTAATCATCTCAGTGTTTTACACTTGCCAAGGTGTTGCACGCTTATCACCTGGGCTGCGGTAATTACAACAGAAATCTTGTCGAAAACAATAATTCGTTTTGGCTTAATTTCTCGGAATATGTTATTTATGCCTTCAACTGCGCTGGGGCAACATGCTTGTGGCGCATTTATCGTGTTGCATCAATAAATTGCCCAGTCGAGCTGGAGCAGGAGCTGCAGCTCAGGTCTCAAACATTTCATAATATTTACAATAAACATGCAACTGCTAAACGAGAAGGATTCTGACCAACAACAACAACAACATTTGTTGTTGCACAGTTGCTGGCAACATTTAGCGCATCATGTTGCGTGAAATTTGACACTTTAGCCATGTTGCTGCTGTTGCTGTTGTTGCTGCTGCTGATGACGACACAGTCAAACTGCCAGACACACGGGCAACATTTGAGTTTTGTCTTGTTACGGCTGCTGCTGCTGCTGCTGCTGTTCGTTTTGCTGTTGCTGTGGCTGCTGTGTCTGTTGCTTATTTATGTGCATCAGGTTTTTAGGCTGGCATTGGTGCAAAGTTGCTTTTGGGCGCTACCGAATTTATGTGCCTTTGTCATATTTGCTGGCGGCCTTATAACAATAATACACAAATATGGCCAATGCGTTGTCAACAGCTGCAGAGTCCGGCTAAACGCAGTCTCTCCAATTGCATGCAGCGCACAATCAAGCGACAAATTGATCGCACTCCGAGATAGGCAAACTCTCAAGCAACATGCTTGCTGATGGTCTGCATAGGCCTACAAGGCAATGTACCAAGGACACACAGACACTCAGCCAGCCAGCCAGCCGGCCAGTTGGACAACCTGAACCTGGACCTGGACCTGGGACTCGGGACAACGAAACTAATATCTGTGCAATGGCCAATGCCAATTTTCCTATTTAATATGCCACGAATTGACATGGCCATTGCCATTAAGCATTTGATATGGGCTCCAGTTGGTTACTTTGCCTTGCTGGCTGTCACATTACACATGGCTGCAAAGTCAGACATTTGGCATTTGGGCTTAATTTAATCAAATTAGCTGAGAAACGAAATTGTTAGCCTAATCGAAATCGAAAAACAAATTGCATGCGTAATGCATATTGCAATTACAATTACAATTGCAATTGCTGACTGCAATATGTTCGAGCAAATGCAATTTAAATAATTAATAACGCACACACAATTTAATTTCATTAGGATAATTCTAATTAGAAAGAGGAGCTGCTATTGCTGTTGCAGTTGCAGTTGCAGTCGCCCTATCGCCTGTGTCCAATCGCTGCCTACAAAGGCCCAATGTTGTGTGTGTGTGTGTTTAAGCTGAAATTTAATTGAAATTGTTGCTGTCATTGTAAAATTAATGAATAGACAAACAGCACACACACATACACACACTGCTGCACATTCATAGAAAAGCAATTACATTTAACAGCTGCCTGGACAGCAGCATTGATGAGCTTTGGCTCTGATGCAGTACGATAAAATGGCATGCACATGTTATATATTACATATATATATAACACACATATATATGTATATATATATATGTATTTGTACCACATTATATAATGGCTTTAGCTGATAATGCCGTAACAACCAACAGGCTAATTAAATTGCCATGCAGCTCAGGCGTTGACCATATTAAAATCCATTTAAATCTAACAAATGTATCGATATTCTTTTGGACCACTGGTCACACTGCTCCTATCATAGTTAATCATCTAAAGAAGCATTTTGTTTGTTTGTCTCCCTCTCCACCTCTCTCTCTCTCTCTCCCTCTCTCTCTTTCGCTCTCTATGTGCGTGCTGTGTGTCGCCATTGTTGGGCATACAGTTCCAATCAGATAAAGCTGCAGCCCAAACGCACGAGCGCACAAACCATGGCCCTGGCAGAGACAAGAGTCAAAAGGATGAGCAACTGTAGGAGCGGGAGACGAAGGAAGGCAACAGAGCACAGTAGAAGGCAATGTGGAGGCAGTGGCAGTGTTATCGAAACGCTGTTGCCACTACCACTAATTAGTTAATGCATGACCAAATAATTGTTGCCATGGCTGCTTTTGTTTTCTATATATATATGGGATAATATTATATATATATATATATATATATTTATATATATGGGATAATATTATATATATGTATATATATTAATTTATATATATAAAGCTAAAAGTTGAATTTCTTGTAACTACAAATTACAATAGAATTCTGTGAAAACTTTTCCATGAACAACTGTTGGTCAGGATGTAGAAAATGAAAATATTTATTGCTTTTAACTTATCCATCTATAAGTTTAGAGCTAATAAAATGTGGGTCATGTATTCATATATTCTTGATATATGGCCATATGAAATATTGGTATCAAGAGTATTTAAATGCTTGACACATGGCCAACATTTAATGAGCACTTATTTAAAATATTTAGACAGTAGGAATGATAGTATGATTTCTCTGTTGTTTTATAGTTCTGAAGATAGTTATATAATATATATTATTATAATCTGGATAATTTTGACACATAACAGAATGAATTCTACGACGTTTTTTGCTAGAAAGACTTGAACATAAAATCGATTATGAACACCATTCAAAACACTTAAAACAAACCGGACATTAAATATTAGCCCCTTCCAACCCGATGCACACGCACTCACATTCAACATTTCAAGAATACGAACAAGAAGACCACAAAGACACTTTCTGGACCAATTAACCAACCGACCAACATGTAAAACATACACTTAGGCATAACAGCTTCTAAAAATACAAATAATTCTTCGTCCACAAACCCACATCATCTCTTTGCTTTCAAAACAAAGTCAACAAAAAAAATGTATCTCAGCTAAAATTCCGCTAAACTTCATTAACTAGACTGGATTGATATGGGCAGAATGTGAACTTCATTTAGACACCAAAGTATAAAAAACCAAACAAATTGCAGAGACATTGTTAGAAAGTTCTTGCATAGCAGATAGTTCAGATAGTTCAGCTACATATCTTCATTTGAGTCTTCAATTATGTACATATATACCTTAGTGTGCGTCGTTGAAGCAACAAACAGGCGAACCTGCACCTAATGGAATTTTTTGCTCTCAACATCATAAATCTTTGGTACCAAAATTCTTAGTAAAATTCGAAATAAAAATTAACAATATTTGCTCAGAAAAAAATAAAATAAAAGTGAAAAGTAAAACACGAATTGAAAGTGAATAAAAGTGAATAAAAATTATATAACATCTTATTTTCTGGTCACACCAATGACAAGAAATAGTTACGTAGAGCTGAATACTGACTTGTGAGTAAACCAATCTTTGCAACATACTATTCATCTCAGACAGAAAATAAACTCATTTGGAAATAATGCCACTTTCGCATGTTTTGATAGTTTTAGAGGAGATGCTAAAAGACATACAAAAGAAAATACAATAATTTCATAATTAAATTGGCTAACTTAATAATATTATATATATAGAAATAGACATCTAACTAAATAATTTAAAGTATTTCTATAAAATAAATATCTAAATAAATTACCAAATGCTATCATTTTAACTGGCTATCAATAACAGCTATAGCTTCCAAAATATACAAATAAATTTGAACTGACGAAATATAAACAACATAAGTATTGATGAGCTGTGTTCTTGCCTACAAATTATAAATAATTTTTCAAAAGTTCATAAAAATCTCATTCACTATTTTTGAATTTTTTTGATTTTAATTTGAGCTATATATATGTATATAAAACACCCGATATGTTCAGCAAAACTGAAAGGTATTATGTGTTTAGATTGCTCACTTTATAGATTGAATTTGCTGTGTATATTTAATATATGTTATATAATGCATTGATCATAACAAATCATTATAAAATATTTTTAATATAGTTGTTTAGATCAGGCATAGTTAAAGCTGTTATTGATTAACATATGCCGACTATTAGCTATATAAACGCCTCGCTCTATTAATATGCAGCGAGCAGTGTTGTTGGTGCACAGCGAGTAGCTGCCATGTCACCTATGTATGTAGCAAGCGGAACCAATCGAACTAATCGAAATGCCACCACATTTGGCCCTCCTCTGCCGTCGCAGCCCAATCAGATATTTGATAACGATGCGAGCTGAGCGAGCGTTTCGACCAGGTCTAAACACTAATTAGCTAATGCATGCCCAAATATTTGTGACGGCTGCCTTCGTTCACAGGGCCATTGATTTATGCTCATATTTTGGGCGGGTTATGGCTAGCTGCGTGTGGCAGGCGCATTTCCCATGCATATCTAATACAATACATTATATATATAGATACTTATGTGTGTGTGTGTGTGTGTGTGTGTGTGTATATAGAGGCCTTATCATAGATGCTGATTAACTGATTTATATGGCTAGTAATTTGTAATGCATTGATCACTGCGCATTCGAATCCATAACTGATAGACAGCGGGTTAAGCTAATGTCATAGTGTCTCGTGAGTATGTCTAGCTAATTACACCACATATGTATATATATAAATATATATATGAATTATTTTCGCCCGAATCACAATGTAATTATATAACAATTATGGGCGTGGTCAGGCAGAAACTTTGTCGCATGTTGTTGATGTTGACTTCCAATGCAATTAGACAAATGAGGCCGCTCTCAAGAGTGGGGGAACTTTGGCTACACGGAACTCTCGTGATGCTGAGTGCAAGATCGATCTATATGGTCACTATATATATATATATATCTATATTTTGTGCTTGGCTGCATTTAACGTGCACTTAATTGTTGGCTCAATTACACTGGCCAAAACAGCAGATGCATTCGCCATGATATCCATACAAGGTATTTGTTATATTGCTATTATTCTATTAAATGGATGCTTGATGATGAGCCTTGCGTGCCTTTATATATATCTGTATACATATTTGTATATACTCGTACATATATATGTGAAATTTGTAGCACAAGGTGCAACGGAAACGGATGCTCGTTGACAATTAAGTGACATTAGCCAATGCGCATTGATACGTGGCTTTAGCGAATCAGCAAATTTGCCTAGCTGGATGCCGCTTTTATGGCCGCTAGACACGCGTTGGCCATTAATTAGCGCCATGCCCATAAAACGGGGAGGGCAGTCTAGTTTTTAACTACTCATAAACCTGGCTCTAAGGTACTTACACATATAGTAGATACATATATATATGCTTATGGGCCGGCTTTATGGCCAGACTCGTAAAACAAAAGACTTAGGCAACGAACTTTGTCGGCTTTCGAATGTATGTTGCTCGTGTTGCTTTTAACTGCTGCTGCCGCTGCCGCTGCTGCTGCTGCTGCTGCTGCTGCTGTCGTTGTCGTACCAATAAATTAACATGCCATTTCACGCCTCAATACAAGCTCATAACTCATGCGTTCAATAACGAACAAATGCCGCATAACAAATGCCCAAAAACTCAGCTCGCTCAAAGAACATTCAGTTGGGCAGACGCGCGCACGTTTTGTATTGAAGACGCATCGAAATTTAAAGAGCAATTCATAAGCATAAATGGGCATTAGATTATTATTATATGTACATTGGTCTGCACACACACGCACACTCGCTCAATTTCATTTACGATTTCTGTCCAATCATCTGGCCGCAATTAATCAAACTCTTTGCCCGTCAAATACCGTTCTACAATTTTCACTCACACAATTAGAGAGAAGCATTTGTTTATTATTTTTTTTATATTTTTATTTTTTTTTCATAAATTATTTTATTTACTTTTTTGTTTGTTTGTTTTTTGTTTTTTTTTTTGTAATATTTTTTTTATATATTTTCTGGTGATTGCCTTTAAATTTAAATAAACGTATGTTTTTTTTTGTATTTTTTTTTATATATTCAACTATCAATATGGCCAATTACAATACATTTATCGCATATGCTTACAACATACATACATACATATCAGTAGCTCTAGAAGTAGGTATACATATACATATTACATATATTTGTTTTTGTTTTTTGTTTTTTGTTTTTTGTTTACGCACATAAATTAAGTTAAAAACTAAATTTGTTTTATATGTACACAGAACTTAGGCGATTATTTTGTAGTTATATAAATACTTTCACTTCTTTTTTCTTTTGCTAAAATTATACAAAAGTTGCTAACAAATGTGTGTATTTTTTTTATTATTATTATTTTTAGTTTTGTTTATATATTTTTTACAAATTGCCTTTAACATTGAATTGATTTAAAAGTATTTGATGTTTATTAATAAGACTTAGCCCTAAACATCGAACATATGCAGCTATATATATATAGCTCTTTATATATGTACATAATGTGTATATAGTATATATTTATATATGTCTTACATACACTGTCCTACAATTTGACTTACTTTTGTTTTACTTTTGTTGCTCTTCCTCTTTTTCTGGCTATTAGTTTATTTAAATTTATTTTACATTAATAAAATTTTGTTTTTTCCTTTTCTTTTGTTTATCACGTCTGTTTGTTTAATATCTAATAATTTAACTAATTTACAGTTTAAAGTATTTTTGCAATTTACAATTGCATTGCATTAATAGGACAAACATTTTGCATTTGCTTCTTTTTATACAAAACATTTTTTTTTCAATTTTTTTTTATTATAATTTGTTTTTTGTTTTTGTTTTTTGGACGTGCATTTTGTATAAGTTAATTTTAATGCTTAGTTATCGTTTAGTTTCTGTGTGCTTGTTGCTGCTGCCCTCTGCTTCATACATACATACATATATACATATATTAATATTTATGAATTTTTGCTTTTTGCTTTAATTTATTATATATTTTATTTTATTTGTATTTAGTTTTTGCTTTTGTATATATTTATTTTGTTGTTTGCTGATTTTATGGCAGTTCATAAAGCACAATTAAATACGCCGAATTTGCGTTAAGAAATTAAATTAATTAAGCGAAAAATAAAAACAATGAATTCATACAAACACACGCACACACAATCACACACACTCACACACAGTCGCACACACACACACACGCACACGAGAGAGCAATAAAAATAATATGTGCGGCCCTTTAATTAATTTTAATGGGCTTTTGTTTTAACTGCTGGCCGACGACGAAAACTTAAATAATTAAAAATTGCACGCAATGTTTACAATTAGGAATAGCCAGCACTTGACTGCCCGCACGCCCGCTGCCTCCTCGCCAGCTCCCCCACAGACAAGACAGTGCCTAAAAGTTGAGTAGGCATTCACTTGCTGCATGTCTAGAAGGTCCTGGCTGCTGTTGCTGCTGCGGCTGTGGCTGTAGCTGTAGCTGTAGCTTGTGTGAGTCCTCAGTTTGGCATTGTGTTTGGAAATCGAAGTCAGTTTGTGTGAAACGTCTCTAGCTGAACAAGTTGCTGTTCAAGTTGTTCCCGCTCCATCACGTATAGTCAGTGCGCCAAGTGCCCTGCAAGACGCGAACAAACAAAGGGAAATCCCAAATTGAAACATTAATAAACAAAGCTCTTATACAACGTTCTCTCCCACTCTCTCTCTCTCTCTCTCAGTGTTGCTCTTATACTCACCATTGAGCTGAGACCCAAGTGATAGGGCTGCGAGTGGGGCACAACGCCGCCACCTAACGAACCGGCCGTAGAGAAGCCACCCTGAAGTCCACCCGAGGCGCCCAAAGCGCCCATGCCGCCGGTATACCAGCTGCCGTGCATGTGCGCATGTGCTGGATGCAGTCCGCTGGAAAGGTGTCCATGTTGCGCTGGAATGAATAGCAACACAAAATGACGAATATTCAATGTTAAACACTCGGTCACTCAATCAGTTTTGGTTGTGATGCTTACCCATGGAGGCTGAGAAGCCGCCGCCAAAGCCCTTGGACGGATCAAGCGGCTTGAAGTCGCCCATGCCCAGATGGCCGCCCATCGGCAGACAGCCGCCGCCCAAGCCCTTCTTCTTCTTGGACTTGGAGCTCAGCTTGCGATTACGCGTTTGTATGCCCTCCTTTTTCATGGTAAGTGGACGATTGACCTGCATGAAGAACAAGTGGAGGAGAAGAAGAAGAAGCAGCTGTTAGTAGTGGGTGTTGCAACTAGGGGGAAAAATCAATAAAGTGTGTCTGCTGCTGCCGCTGCTGCTGCTGCCCGTCGGCAACAGAAATGGGTCAAATTTATGCAAATTCATTGCGCGGCCCTTTTTGGCCGGAAATGCCGCTAACTGCACACGCTGTCTGTTGCAACGCACTGTGCAACAGCGCTGTGTGGCAGCAGTCGGGAACCGGGAAGTGAAAATGAAGTATTACAAGCATTTCTACACGATCAGATAAGCGACATTTGCGAATGCGATTAGTTGGCGCTGATAGCAAAAACGGACGAGCGACGAACAGCGGCAGGAGTGGAGGGGGAGGAGGAGGACCAAGCTACTTTTTCTCTCTCTCTCTTTTTTCTTTTTTCATTTTTTTTCTTTTTTTTTTGTGAGTCGCTTGGCCATTGTTGAGGCTGCCCTGGCTGCCGCTTCATATGCAATTTCTTATCACTTGCGAACATCTAAGCGGCGGCAGCAACAGCAACGGCAACGGCAACAACAACAATTGCGCTACAATTACAATATTGAGTTACCCATTCGTCGACGACAAAGAAAAAGTTACATTATATATATATATATATATATATATATATATAGTTATAGTATATAGTCGTTGCTCGGTCTACCTGGGCGTGAATTACGACATTGTTTGTGGCCCCTTTTTTTGTGTTTGTGCCCAGAAATTGTTAAATTGTCGAGCAATTGTTTGAGCCTCTTGACGAGATTTTCGAGGGTTGATTGTAATGTAATGGAGCGCAAACAAGAGCAAACGTATCACTTACAGTGGCTGCTCGCTGGGCGCGAGGGATGCTGCCGCTGAGTTGGACGATCGGCAACGGTAATTGATAGTCTCTGGTCTGTGCCGCTCCCTAACGTTTAGCACAAATTGTGGCAATTAGCTCAGCTCAGCAGCAACAGCAGCTGCTGCTCAAAAGCTTTAATTGATGTGCAGCAGCCACTAAACAAAGCATAAAGTTGTTAATGTGCTGATCGCACAGGCCTAGCTCATTAAGGGATTCATAAGAAACTGCAGTCAGATTTTTATGCATAAAATCTTAATCGAGCGTGCGAGCTGGGTGCATGCAACACGCGCCGCTGCAGCTGACTTCGCAAAACTGACAGCCAGCCAAGTGGGTGGGCTGACAGAAAGGGCGACATACAGAGCTCAGTGCCTGTTGTTGGCAAATTGACTGAGACGCTGAAACGGCGCCAGGCGCTGCCTTATGCAATAAATATATCCTATATATATATATATCATTCTAACGCCCCAGGACACTCAGCAGTTGCACACACACACAGCAGGAGCTGTGTCTATAGATAAGCTGATAAACTGTTAACAGGATGCGTGTGTGCGACGGCAAGTGTCTGATTTGGTCTTAATTAGCTGTTTTCCAGTGAACTGCGTGAAGACACGCGTAACGACCACACCGCCGCCCCTCCGCCCCACCTAAATAGAGTGAAGCTTGTGATGTGAAGTGCAGTCGGCATTTCCATAAAATGTGCCAATCACATGGCCAGATCGCTCAGCCAAAGAGGCCCACACAGGCTGACGACGACGACGACGTCGACGACGATGGCGGCCAAATGACAAACGAATTGAATTGAAATGAACTGCTACAGCTAGGCAACAGCAACAACAACAACAACCACAGCAGCGAACACTGAGCAATGCAAAAAGCGCGCTGATTGGCATCTTATCAAGATGGGACACTGTCCAATTGAAAGAAAATTTTTGCAAAATAAATTTCGCCGCTATGAATGCGCGCTGGCTTATGTGAGTGTGTGTGTGTGTGTAGGCCATTAGCTAGCAGACACACACACACACATGCTAGCCACCCAAAGCGACAGCATTTATAGTTTTTCTTAGTTTTTTTTGGCGCATTGCTCATACGCCACGTTGCAAGCAGCCGCCGCCGCAGCCGCAGCCGCTTTTAGTGCTAAGTTTATAAATCAGATTAGATATTTAGAGCACACATACAATGTATAAGGCTTGTGCCCGATGCTTTGATATAAATGTATATAAATGTGTATGCCTCGACTCTAACTTTGCCTTTGACCAGGCTCAATTAAAACATTTTGCCGCCGCCTTCGATTTAACTGCAGCTGCCACAAACACACACACACACACGCATGTAAATAGCAAAGCCAAAGCCTAATTAGTTTGCGGCTGCACAGGTGGCCCATCATTTTGCTGTGTCTAACACCGACTGACATGTAAATGTGCTAAAAGTTCAAGTGATTTTTTACTTGCCCCCAAAAAAACTTTTGGCCACATTCAACAAAAGTCATTAAAAGCTGACTGCAGGGCACGTTGTGTAGAAAAATGTAAGAAGGAAACGAAGACATCGAAAGCAAACCGTTTGCTTGAGTCACTATTGTGACTGAGGTATACCCTAATAAGAGAGTTTTCTTACTTATGAAAGGGAAAAGTAATCGTAAGCTATACGAGCACAAAGAGCTTTATGACTAGTAAAGAGAGTGAAGGTCGTTAGAGTATATAATTTTATGACTTAAACAGATTCTAGTTTGAATTTCAAGAGTATATAGAAATATATATATATATATAATATATAGATATATATATAAATATATAGAAAATCTTTCAATGGGGTCTATCTAGGTGGAAGGCAGATGCCCTTTGCAACTTGGAGAATTTTCAGAAAACTCTAAGATTTGATTAAAGATAAGAAAACATTCGAAACATAAAAAATATGCCTCAGGCATGCTGCAGTTAAAACAAAAAACACAATATTGAGCATGTCCAGAGGCAAGATATTTGATCTTATATTGAACCAAGATACTTTATTTCATATTGAGAATAAGCAGAGATACTTTAGCTTATATTGAGCAATAGGTTAGATACTGTATCTTACATTGAGCCAAGATACTTCAACTTATATTGAAAATAGGCAAATATAGTTTATTTCATATTGAGCATAAGCCACGATAGCCGCGCATGCCGAAGCCAATATACTTTATCTTATATTGGCCATATTCATAAGCAACATACTTTATTTTATATCATCATCAAGCATAAGCAAGATACTTTATCTAAAATACCCCTCTGAGAATATATTTCATATTTCATCACTTATCTCAAGCATCAGTTTCTCTAAAAACATTCACCTATCACCCTTCCATCTACCGCATGCTAAATATTTTCTTTTATTTTTGCTTACAGGGTATACAAATCTCAGACCCTAAACGCTAAAGTTTTTATGCTGGCTGGTACATGGGCTAATGAATATTTAATAAGCCAGAAGTTGGTCAGAACAACCCTCAATTGTGGGGGGCGCCCCTCAGGGCGCGAAAATGTTATTAAATCTAGTTTCCACATGGCTCGACAGCCTTTATATCATTGGCTGCATTTCCGCACAGGGGTCGAGTGGGGGGATGGGGCAGTGCTTGCCACTCGGACTCAGTGAGCCGTAGTCTATTACATAAATTACGCCAATTTCTGGGCGCTCGTCGTTGCCGTCGTCTGTCGCCGGTTGCCGTCGCACGCGTTGGCCATAATAAAATCAAAGCTTATCGCATTTTCACAGCCAAACACCAGACGCTTATCTTGCAACAGCAACAGCGACAACAAACAGGAGCAACAACCACGACGGGCATCTTTAAATAATCATCAACAATTCATCATCGGGGTGGCTGCCGCTGCTGTTGCTGTTGCAACCTGCCACCCTCCGTGGAAGCCCAAAAAGAGGGCGTTGGGTGTGCAATACACTTCATTTTTGTCACTGTTAATCTGTGTATATATATACATATATATATATGTGTGTGTGTGCGTGTACGTTTCCGCTGGAATGCTCGAGTGGCCCGAACCGTTGTTAAATGTTGCGTTAAATCGCTTAAGCGCTTAACGAGGGTTAAAAGCGAATCGCAAATCACAAATCGATATATAGCTTAACTAACTGCTGACTTATATGGATAGATAGATATATATACATATATATGTATATAGATAGATAGCAATTTGATTTTCCACTTACATTGTGCAGCTTGTAGTACAATCCGCAGGCATTGCAAACCGGCTCGCCACTGGCATTGCGCCGCCAAAGGGTTGTGGTTGTGGTCTTGCAATTGGCGCAGGATGTGCCCGCCCGCTTGGCCGCGCTCTGCAGCGACTGCAGCGTCTATAAATAGAGAGAAAAGGAAATACGCAAAATTATATATTTGATTAGTTAGTTTTATTAATGTATTGTTAACGCGATGTGACTGCTGAATTGATTATGCTAATGTCATACGCCCACAAATATGTTGCTTGCGCTAATTGAACGGTGCCAAAAAACTAACGCAGCAAACAAGCAGACACAGAGACAGAGAGTGAGAGGGAGATGGAGAGGAAGAGTGCGACACAGGTATGTGCTCTGTGCAGTTCCTTTTGGCAAACAAAGTTGCTCGACACACCAGGCAACAACATTTTTTAAATGGCATGCGGACTCCAACTTGCTGCCTTTAACAGCAGCATCAATTCATTAAAATGACAATTTTTACAAAACTGCCCAAAAACAACAACAACAGTAACAACAACAACAACAGCAACAACAACAACTGGAGAGCATGTCTGCGCCACGCTTAAATTTCCACGAATTGGCTACAAGAAGCGTAGCCCCAAACTGCAGACCCAAAACATTTTGTGCCTGGACCGAGGCGAACAGCAACAGAACGAGAACCAGAACCAGAACCAGAGTCAGGCCCCAAAAGATCTTGGAGCATGTTTGTGGCTGGCATCTGGGCCTGTGCAGCTTCGAATGCGACTACAGCTCTCTTGGCTTATGTTCATGTTGCTGCTACAGCAACAACAACACCAACAACAACACCAACAACAACAACAGCAACGGCAACAAGGCAAACACATTGCAACGAGGCCCTAAACTGGCGTTGATCATGTTTGACTTTGATTTTTAATTGTTGCCTCCTGCCTCTGCGACTCACCTGTTCTGGTTGTGTCTTGTGTGCCACGCTGCCACGCTGCCATTAACATAAATCAGAGGTCATGCCACAGAGAGGGCCAGTGTGTGTCTGCATACTTTTTGGTGGCACTGTTGCCGTGTGTTAACGAGCTTGTAACAATTTCACATACAGACAGCTGCGATTGCAGCCCAAAAAAACAAAATAAAAACAAAACAAAATCGAAATTCGAAAATGTGCGAGAATTCAAAATTCATTTGCAACGCCTACAAATCGCGGCAGCAAGCAACCAAGTTGTGGTAATTATGTGGCAGCCACAACGAGGACAAGCTGCGACCAGCAAATGCCTAAGTGAATGCCTATATACATACATATATATATATAAATTAAGTTGTTAACATGACAGTGCAACAAAATGCACTAAACAGGCGAATGCCACAAAATGTTGCAAGTCTCCAAACTGGTCACAGTTTGTAGGTGCTAAATTTGCAGCATGTTTAAGCAGGCGCTGCTTAACTAAGACAGTGCCTCCAAATGTGGCAAATAAATCAATGTCAGGCCGGGGCCACGATAGAGAGAGAGAGAGAGGGAGTGGGAGTGGCAGGTTGTGGGGGCAGCATCGCATTGACAAACTGTCAAACATTGTCAAACGTGGCGCATTTTAATTGAAATGCAAAAAGCGCAAGCGCCAACACTCACACAACAACAACAACAACAAACAGCAGCTCGCATACAAGATGGCGCTTGCGATAAATAATACTATACAAAAGCCAAAGACAATACACTAAATTCCCATATATAACATATGTATATAGCTGTATATATATATACATCTATATATATATTTGAGTTTGTCTCTGTGTGTGTGTGTGCGTTGAGCTCATATATTTAAATTTCTCAATGCGCTTAAGCATGACAAAATGCCCTTGCTGCCCATACTACACTTAGAAAGGGTATTATAATTTTGTTACAGAATGTGATAAGTAATAAATATAATATATTTATAATAAATATATAAATATAATATAATATACATAAATATATCATATGAATATTATTTTTTCAAATTTTTTATGTATTAAATTTAAAAAATAATATTCTTATGATATATTTATATATATTCTATTATATTTATATATTTATGAGTGGGAAGCTGTTTGTTTACCTATGCTACTTCAGCTAGCTTAACAGTTATCAAACTAAAGGTATGATTGCTTGCCTTGGAACAAAATCTATACAGGCTTTCTAAGCCTATAGAAAGGCTTGTATTAGCTTCACAGCTTTTAAGCTAAAGGTTTGGCTTATTCTTGCACCTGCTACTTGATATTGTCCATTTAGAATTTATGTACTATATAGCTGATGTCAAAGACTGTTTCATAACTCTTTCAAGAAAGCTTAGATGGCAAGTAGTCATGCATGATCAGTTATTTTTGTATATCTATTAATATCAATTCAATTCTATGATCAAACTGTGTTAGTCCTTTATACATATATGTCAACCAAATCTCATACAATATTAAGTACAAATATAAGGTTTAAAAGAATTTAGTAAAGAATATTTAATGAATGAGTTTTCATTTGTGAAGCATCTTTATAGAATACAGAATAATAATAATAGAAGAATAATAACATAATTAATAGCTATATCAGTTTTCTTTAACATATTAAAGATTCGTCACTCAAATCGTTTTTGTTTTGTCTAACCTGTCTTAACCTGACATATATAAAGCATTAAATGAGTTTTATCATAAAATGTTATTAATGATAATAAAGATATAATAGGTTTACTGATAATGCATTATATTAAGGCAGTTAACAACTAAACACAGTGCTAAGAAGCTTCACTGTTAGTCTAATGTATAAGCAAAAATGCTTTCACTAGCTACCAGAAATCATCACCAAGTGATGCTCCATCATAAAGAAAATCATGATATATATTAAAAATCTTATATATAACTTATACGCCAGAGTATTTGCTATTCGCCATAATGCAATGAGCGACTTCTCATTATCATTATTATTATTATTTGTATTTTTTTGTTCATTATTGTTGCCAGCTTGCGTTGATTTATGACAGTTGCAACTGGCCACCAAAAAAAAAAAATGAAAAAAATGTCTGCAGTTCACAAAATGGCGTTTGCTTGAATTTAATTTTGAGCTTTGAATTTTAATGTAAAATTTTTGTTTTTCCTCTTTTGAATTGTTTATGTAAAATGTGTATGCAAATTGTGTTTTCATTTAGACAAAAGCGCACGAGGCGCATTTAAATATTTAATTGAAATTGAAATTGTGAAAACAAACGCAATAACAAAAATGTGCCACGAAAATTGTGTAAAGCGAGTGAAAAGCGAGCGAAACAGTAAATGCTTTTGTATATATAGGCGGCTCGTGGGCGGGGCAGAGAAAAAACGGGGGAAACCGAAGGGGCATGTGAGGAGGCTGGAGCAGGGGGAATGGGGAGGTGCTGGGTCAGACAGCCGAGCTACAGTTCTATTTATTGCGCAGCTTTTGTGCGCTGGGGATGGCAATGCCCTTTGCCATCTAAGATATCGCACCAAAGACGCAGCTGGCCAAAAGCAAGAGCAAGAGAGCTGGAGAGAGTGAGAGAGAGAGACAGCTACAGCCGCAGCCGTTTGCCCAGAAAATGTTACGTTTATCTCAGTGTAACATCTTTTACTTGGGGGCACACAGTCAGCCGCTGTATAAGTATCTGTATCTCTAGATGTATCTGTATCTGTGTGTGTGTTAGTTATATATCTGCAGCTGTAGCAGTAGCTATGTGTGTGTGTGTGCGTGTGTATTACCCCACTGCCCACGTTGCGCCGACATTTTATCAGCTCATTTTTTTTGCTCTTCTTTTTGCTTTATCTAACAAAACATTCATTAAATTGTTCGCAGCCAGCGCAAAAAGTCGTTTGCAGTTGCTGTCTGCCAACCCTCAGCGCTTTGGGGGTTGTTTTGGAGCAGCCCCCCACACACACTCACAATACGCACACACACACACAAAGAGAAGATGGCAAAAGATAGCGCCCAGATCTCAGGCAACAGCGCAACGAAAATTTCTATATCTGATGCTGGCTTTGACTTGGGTAGCTGTCAGTTGGTGGTTTGGGTGGGTTTTGGGTGGCTGGTTGGGTGGCTTGTTGGGTGGCTTGTTGGTTGGCTGCCAGCGCCAGTGAAATGAAATGAAAGGCAGAGGCGCAGGCACAGGCACAGGCACAGGCACAGGCAGAGGCGAGGCGTAGTGCCAACAAAATGTCTCTGCCATAACAGTTACATTTAGACAAGAGTGCGCTGGGTATATAAATATATATATGTATATATATAGAATTTATATATATACATACATTTATATATATACATATATATGTATATATATTGCTGAGTGTACTGTGAAATTTAATTTAAGAATTCAAATTTCATTTTTTGCGGCTGTCCTAGGCTCTTGCAGTCTGTGTTTGTTGTTTTTTTAACTTTTTCCTTTTTTTATTTTTTTGATATTTCTTTTATATCCTGGGCTCATTTCCTTTTTGGCCAAAACGGATTCGTTGTTGCGCACAGCCACATGCTGTTGGTAGCTGGGGCGTGGCAATTCAGGCTGTTGCTCTGGTATTTTATGTTTATGTTGTTGTTGCTCTTGTTGCTGTTTGAAGGGTTGCCCGCGCACAGCTCGTTGATTGGCTTGGTCTTATTTTTCGTTTATTTGAGGCACATTTGCCTAATTAATACATCAGCTCGACTCATTTGCTGGCACGCACAATATATAAAAACAAAAAAGCGAAAACTATTGCTAAAAATCACACCTGCTGCTTGGCTAGAAAAATCAATAAAATGTTTTACGGAACAGGTATAACAAAAGCAACAGCAACAACATCAGCAGTAATAGCAAAAGCAACAACAACAACAACAAATGTTGCTGCTGCTACGACAAGCTATTAATGTCGCTCATTAATGCTGCTCAATGAATTTTACGAGCCTTTTGGAGCTGGTCACAACTTGTCGCAGACAGAGCCCAAAAGGTTTCGCTCTTTTGCATTTTAAACAGCAATAACAACAACGGCAGCGACAACACTGACACTGACAGCAACATGGTCAAGTCTAGGCTAAAACAAAAGTGTAGCCCGCGATTTGTGAAGGCATGAAAATCGTCATTAATATTTGTCACTGGACATTGCAACTGCATATATAAATTATATAGAGCCTGGCCCCCTTTTGGCCAGCTGCTGTTACCAAAATGAATGTGGTCTAAACACGCGTCCTGCCAGCGGTTGGGGGCTGCGTGCCTGGCCACATTTTCACATATTGTCTGGCCAAACTGAAAGGGTTAGAAATGCAACCCTTTTGCCCTTAGCTGCAAATTATGCCTTTGCATATTAAATAGATTTATATTGTGCTGTATGTTTTTTTTTTTAACCCGTTCGCATAAAGCAGTTCGAGCAGTCCGAGCAGGCTTTATGAGCCAGGGGCGCCCTAACAAGCCGGCCTTAATCATCACAGACTCCACCAGCTCTGTCTCCCTCACTCTCTCTCTCGCTCTCTCTGTCGATCAGTTGGCTTGTGAGAGCCTGTTTCATTATATTATTGGCACGCCCTGTTTTGCGGCTGCGGCTGCGCTTCATATCGTTAATTTTTAATTGATCTGCGCAGCGGCACAATGTTGCAGTCAAGTTCGTCAGCTTGTGCCTCAAGCAGAGAGCAGCCAGCCAGCCAGCAGGACACTTATACAGCTCGCTCCTCTGCTATGTGGCCACATTTCAAGTGCATTTTAATGGCATTAGGCTGCCCACTTGATGAAATGAGCGCGCTCTTAACAAGATCCTAGCGCCCCACAACAACAGCAACAACAACAAGAGAAGATGAGCATAACAAGTGAACATATTGCCAGCCAAAAACGAACTAAAAAAGTCGGGCGACTTAATGCGCTCGATTGCGTATACGCCCCGTTTGCAGAACGTGCATTGAACTTTTACTTTGGCTCAGTTGGCTGTTGCCCTGCTTGCTTTAGTTTTGATTCGTTTTAGCTGTTGTTGTGGTTGTTGTTGCTTTATCGATCGCTTTGACTTTGACTTTCATTTGGCGCGCATTTTTTGGTAACTTGATTTATACGTGAAGCGTCTGCGCCTTGCATTTAATTTTTGGCGTCACTGCCTCCAGTTTTGTTAGCCTCGTTTTCTGCTGTTGTTATTGTTGTTGCTGCTGCTTGTGATTTTTAATCGCGTTCAGCGCGAAATTCCCACGCCAAAGGGCTACCAATTCAATTCGATCCAGTTCACGTCTCAGTCTATCGCACATATGGCGCACACACAATGCGCGCTCAGCAAAAATGTGTTAATTAGAATTTCGTATAGTTAACTATTTAGCTCTCTCTCTCTCTCTCTCATAAGCTCTTTTTCTTTCTCAATTTTGATAAGCATATTCTATGCTCGCCCCCTACCCGAAAAAAGTGTCGAGTCAGCGTTTGTCAATCACTTGACGCCCGTTAATTTTATTGATGATTGTGACTTTAAGCTCAGCCAGTTAGTTGGCTGTTATGGCTGCACAGTGGGATGCCTAACATTTGAAATACAAATCTGGAAATCTGACACGCTTAACTGACAGCTAGACAACTATGGCACACCGAAGACAAGTTGCTCTGCCTAAAAGTTGTTCTTAAATGATTGAAACTATTTCTATTATTTATGAAAACTTTTTGAAAATATTTATATTACATATTTTTAAAATTTAAACAACATTTTTTATGACAATTTTTAAGTTTATACACATCTCAGCTGTTTAAAAATTTTACTATTATTTTCTTCTTTTTTTTTTAATAAAAAATAAATTCATATTAATTTGTAATTCTTGCACATTTGGAAGGTGGCAAATTTTAACACTTTCGTGTGATTTGAGTTGAAATTTATATGAAAGCTTGTTCTATAACTGTCAGCTTATCAAATTTATGCCCGCCTTTAACATATTTAGGTATTTTATATAAATAATACAAAAAAAAAATGCAAAATCTTGTGACTAAGTTAGAGCATTCCAAATTGAAATTGATGTATTTAATAGCCGTTAAATGGCGACTAATGCAAAGTGAGTGGATGCTCATGTTGTTGTTGCTGTTGGCGTTGAAATACGCCTTTGATAAATAATTAATTAAGCGGCTTTTGTGAGCACTTAAATAAAACATTTATAAATGATTGTGTCAAGTGTTGATGTGTTTATTGTTACAGCAAATGCAACAACAACTGCAAATGGCAATTGCAAGTCTTTGCATGCAAATGATATGAGGCAGCGTAATAAGCATAAAAATAAACAATTTTGCAGCGCTTAACAACAATATATATATGTATACGAACAACGGCAAGAACAACGAGCCAACGTTTTGTTCAATTTATTGTGTGAAAATTCGCATAAATTAAAAAAACAAAAACAAAAACAACTGAAAGTCGACTGAGGCATAAATATTATGCAAAATGCAAGCAACGCCCCTGCCCATGCCATGCCCCTTGGGCGTCTTGACTGACTGCTTGACTGACTAACATATGCCGTTTATATTTGTATATTTATATAAGTCACGATTGCCAAGTGCAGTTGGCTGAGATGCGCCTAGCTCTGACTGACCTTAACAGCTGCTTCGCCCGGCACTTAACATGCATTTGCAATTAGCCATAGATGCTGCCAGCTCTGAAAATGTGACAAATTCATATCGAAGGTTGCTGAGAGAATAAAAAACAACTGAAGTTTTTTGGGGCTTGGCCTGGACTTGGTCATAGAGCCTGCGGCTGTGTTAAGCATTTTGGAGTTATAATTAAATGCAATTATTGAAACGCCAGCGGCCAAGCCAAGCAGCCAAAAAACAACAATGAGAAACGCAACAACAACTGCAAACATATGTAAGCGAAGGCGACTGAAACATTGTTGTTGCGGCTGCTGCTGCTGCGGCTTGGCTGGCGGCTTAAAATACATAAATTAAAAATTTGCATTGTTCTGTTTCAGCAAGAGCAACGGCAACACAAAGCAGACAATTTTTGTGCTGCTCAAAAGTTACGACTTGTTGACTGTTTTCATACAATTCGGAAATTTAATTAAAGGCAACCGAAGCAGACAATGAGATGCGCAACAGTCGGGGCAGGTGCAGTTGCAGTTGGAGTTGGAGTTGGAGTTGCCAATGGGCAATGGTCAATATACACTGTATGCAAAGTCTTGACCCTCTCTCGCTCTGTTGCAAAATCAATACAATTGCCACCCAGCAAGTCAGCAAAGTCAGCGAAGTCAGCGAGTCGATGGCAGCGCGCGCTCGCTCTCTAAAACAATTGAATTGCATTTCAAGGCAAATGCCACAGGCGATGCAAGGACATTGATGGGCCGCATCCTGTTCGCCGCGCACATTTACAGTCGCTGCCATAAGTCAGCGTCAGCGGCACATAAATTTTAATTTGTTGCATATTTTGTCAACGAGAAATCAACAAACACTTCAGACCAACTTCACTGGCTCCAGCTGTGAATTTCTTGGGAATTCCCTGCGCTTGCCCGCGCTGCCACGTCAGTCTGAGTGTGTGTGTGTGTGTGTGCGTATGTGTGTTTGTGTGCCTTCTTCTACTTATTTGATTTTCATCCAATAATGGTTTATTTATGTTAATGTTATGCAATCAAAATGCATACGATTTAAATGCCAATAAAAAATCAACGCGACGAGCCAAGACACGAACCCGAACTGCATTTAACAGTTGTTCGTTGTTGCTGCTCGTTGCTTGTTGTTGTTGTTGGTTATTTTGTTTTTACGCATGTTTAATGGACTAATTTTGTATAGGTCCAGCTCGCAGTGAGCTGTACTGTTGCTTTCTCTTTCACACGCAGTGACAGCGTGTGAGTTCGTTGCTTAAGTCTTTCGTTTATGCTGTTGCTGTTGTTGCTGGTGATGTAGTTGGCGCCAGGGCAGACCTTCGGACGGACAGCGTTACATATATTTTCATAGTTTGTTGCTGTTGATGCGCGCGCCCGATAAAAAACGATAATGTGCCTTGGCCAACAGCGCAGACACCAGACAGACAGACAGCGAGAGAGAGAGAGAGATGACAACAAATGTTGCGAGGCTTCTCCAATAACCCACACAAAACAACGAGCGACCGCTTGGGCTGCTGCCTGATTATGTTTTTAGTGCGTTAAGTGATAATGATGATGCGCCTTGATTGTTATCAGCCAAAGCGTTCACTCAGCTCTGGCTGCAGTCGTCCAACAAACTGCAATCAAGACGCCAGCTATTCAGAAAAATAATAATTAAATACATGCTCTCTCTCTCTCTCGCTCTATCTCTGTCTCTATCTCTGTCTCTGTCTCTGTCTCTGTCTGTGTGTGTGT
The DNA here is from genome assembly GCA_035045365.1 of Drosophila leonis. Lineage (NCBI taxonomy): Eukaryota > Metazoa > Arthropoda > Insecta > Diptera > Drosophilidae > Drosophila > Drosophila leonis. The sequence continues at coordinate 759,702 of JAWNPC010000996.1, forward strand.
GTGAGATCGGAGTGTGCTGCGTTTATGTTCCAAGAATTATTATGACATTTGAGAACTTTCACGCTGCTTTTTATGGCTTTTGGCGACAGAAACGTGCACTGAGATTGATGCGCCAGCAAATTCCCAAGAATACAGTTTATAAATTTATTGATCAATTTGTGGCAATGTGTGGAAGCTGTACACAGCGGGTGTTTGCATCTCAGCCTTAACTAGCATTCACTATTCAGAGGAACTTACCAGTCTTCGCTTTGGCTTGATCAGCGGCCGATTCTGTCCGTTCATTTTGTAGTAGAGGCCACAGGCATTGCACAGATAATGTCCGGTGCCATCGCGTCGCCACAGCGGCGTGGAGGTGGCACCACAGTTTACGCACTCGCGGCCCTCTGCAAGCGAAAACACACAAAATTTGTTAATAAAATGAAAAGCAGAAAAAAATTATATATAAGCTAAAATTTGGTTCAAATTGGAGCTGAGTGCAGGCAGCAACAATGCGCCAGCTTGTTAGGCAAAAAAAAAAAAAACAATACAAAGTAGCAGCAGCAGCAGCAGCAATAACAACAGCCACTCGCTGTGGCACACATTTTTCAGCTGTTTCACAGTCTTGTATTTTTTTTTTGCTTTTAGGTTTATTTCAATGCTTGTTCGTGGCAGCGTTAGCGGGTATATAGGCTGGGTGCATTGTGGAGACTTCAAAGGGGATATAAATATATTATATAGGCTTGAATTTGTAGTAGGTAAAGTCTTGTGATAAGGTGTATATGGCCTTTGTGGGCGTGGCATATAAAGCAATTATATATTTTATATTTTTTTAAGATTTCTTGTTGTCCTTCGCCTTCATGGGCGTGAGTATTGATTTATATATTTATATATTTTGTATTTTCTTAAGATTTTATTTTATTATTATTATTTTTCTATTGAGTAGTTTTTATAGAACATTCATGATATAATTTATAAATAAGATTAGTTAAACAAGAATATGCCACATAAATAAACAAAATATTGTTCATAGAGCTCTCAGCACTAAGCACTAAGAACTCAGAACTCTTTTCTGATCTTAAAATATAAAATGTCTACAAATTTGAATAACTCGTGTTAACTGCTTTACACAACCAATAATAAACTCTACATAAATTAATTTTCTTCTTCAATTAGACAAGTATTACATAGTCGTTTACACCCGACAGTAACATGTTAACTTGTATTTTTTGTGAGTGTTTTTTCTTTGTTTTTTTGTTTTTTTTTTTATGTTTTTTTCTGCTGGCATAAAACGCATGGAAGCGGAAATGATGGATTCGCTGGCACTGTAGCACTGCAGCGCTGCCTTCCTTGCTGACTCTACACATTTTAATTAAGCAGCGCCCGGTTCTAGTGACTGCAATCGGGCCCCGGCTCCAACCCTCTAACCCTCCTACCCAGTTTCGGTTAGCAGGCCGCAAACGCAACTCATTTGAATAACTTTAGGCATAATTTGTAAGCGACTTGACCTGACTTGGGCCCCGAGAGCATTTGGCTTTGAAAATGAAGTTGCAAATGTAACGCGTTATTAACGTTCATATTACAGTTGGCTTTTGTCTTTGTTTCGACTCGCGAGTCTTTGCTGCTTCTGCTGCTCTCTAGCATTTAATGACTGCCACTAAATGGGCTTCATTATATCGTTTGTCTGTTTGTTTGTTCGCTTCAAATTGAAATTTAGTCATAAGAAAAAAGAAATAATAAAAATAGAGTCAGCCTTAACAGATTTAACGCTACTTTTTGGCCCCCAAAAACAAAGAACCCAAAATATGTGGGGCAATTTGAACTGGCATGGCTAAGTCTGAGTGTATGCCTACTTTTGTACGCACTGTAATTAATTAACGTTTCGTTTTACATGCCCACATAAGCATAACTTTTATTCCTTTTCAGCTTTTTTTTATTGAATATTAGCTCGAGTCACACCCAAGTGTGGGCGAGGGCGATGGCAAGGGGGGCGTGTGTGGGGTGCTCATTAAGTGCGTTGTCAACTCGTTGCCTGCCCAAATGCCATTAGAGACATTTTGATGACAGTTTTTGCTGTTTCGACTTCTATTTCGTTGGCTGTTTTAAGAGCCTTACGTGATTTGCTGCTGTTTATACTCGCAGCGACTGCCACAGCAGGACAATCACACGTGTCCAGCTGCTGCTGCTGCTGCTGTCCAGTTGTCCTGTTGGCATGCCAAGCATTTTGTTTTTGAGCTTTCAAAGAAATTAAATTAAACGTTTTGCGTGTTATGCGGCCGCCGCGGGTGGCTGTCCAGCGCACCATGCGCACCACCCAACCACTCGCCAGGGGCGCGCGCGTTTAATAAACAGTTCATTTGTTTTCATTTAATCGCAACTTTACTTTGCTTTTCACTACAAAAACAAATACAGATATATATATATATTTATTTTTATAGTACTTCATTTTATCTTTGTTTTCTTTTGTCTCTGTGTACGACTTTTTTAATTGCCGCACATTTGGCACTGGGCGTTGTTTGGTTTTCAGTTTCAGTTTCAGTTTTTCTTTTCCTTTTTTTTTCTGTTTGTAATTTTTTTTTTTTTTTTGGGGGGCCTGCGTAACAAAGGCCCAAAGCCAAATTGCCGCCAATCAAAAAAGTAACACCCACTGTATAAAAATTGCATAAATTATTTGAAAGTCGTTAAAATTGTTTACAGTTATTTGTTTGACTCTTTGTTTTTCTTATCTTTTTTTTTTTCGTGAAATATTTTATGTGCAGCGTTTAATTCTTTTTATTGAGTTGTAGATCGTGGATCGTTGTTGAGTTCTTAATTTTACTTCAATTTTCGTATTGAAAATATATGTTTGATATGTAATTAGTTTGGCTCAGAGATTGTGAAGCTGTGGAGTTGTAGAGTATAGACTGTGAACAGACTGTTGACTATAGATTATATAGATTGTGGATAGACTGTTGACTATAGCTTGTATAGACTGTAGACTGTGCACTATAGATTATAGAGCTCTTACAGTTTTATATTGAATTTGCATTCATATCTACAATTTTTCAATATTCCAGTTTATCAACTGTAGATGCAGCACTCGCAGCTCTTTGTTTTCATTTGCTGTTTAGTTGTTCGCTGATTTCCGTTTTGTGTTTATATTTATAGTTCACTGAAAGCTATATTGATAAAATTTAGATGGGCATGACTTTATATCTTTCTCTTACTCTCTCTCTCTCTCTCTGTCTCTCTCTCTCTCTCTCTCTCTCTCTCTCTCTCTCTCTCTTTGTCTATACCTAATTATTTATATATATCCCATTTGAGCTCTTGTTAATACTTAAATATCTTAGGCAAGTTTTATATAATTTTATCTAAAGCTCTTCACAGCTTAAGAGTTTGTCATGTTCCTAAACTGTCTCAATTTCTGATTCTAAAACCTAAATTCCTGAGCTTCCTCTGTACTGCCTCCACTCAGCACTCAGCTAATCAAACTCGTAGCTAACGACCTAAGAGTCTAGAATCACAATCTCAACTTAATTTCATTCAAATTTCCAACAGTGAACTCTTTTGTCTAACATTCTTATGACTCCACCCTATCAACAGCTTGGGCTACTGCGGCGCACAGTAGCCCAAGTTGAGTGCGGAAAACTTTATGCATTTATTGGCTGTGATAAATCCGAATAGAGGTCGACTTTATATATACATATATATATATATATATGCAGGCCATATTAAGCCATAAAGTGTGGCTTTTGTGGCATTGTGAGTGGTTGTTCTTGCTCTGGCTGTTCTTTTTTTCTTCTTTCTTTATTTTTTGTTGCTTTTGTTCTAGCACAATTCCAATGAAGTTCGCTGTGGCTGCTGCTCCAAACCACTCGCCAGTTAATAAATCAAATGTGTTAATGATGTTTTTACCCAGTGTGCCCACTTTTGACAACAAAGGCAACACAAGAGCCAACAGCCAACAACAGTAACAGCAACAGCAACAGCAACGACAACGATGGCGATGGCGACAACTACTGAAGATTTTGCCTGAAGTAGACGTATCCGTAATATGAATCCCACTATGGGTTGGCTATGGAGTATATGGCTGCTATATGGCATACACGGCGCACGCGCACAGCTTCTCACACTCACTCACTCACTCACTCTGCCTCTCTCTGCCTTTTGTTTTAGAACATTTTTTATATGATTGCTGTGCTGATCTACAGGATCCTTTCGCTCTCTCGCGCTGTGTGTGTTTTTCTTTTCTTTTCTTTTCGTATTTTATTTTATTTTTATATGGCCATTAAATGTTTTTTGGGTTCTTTGTTGTTATTGTTGTTGCAGGTTTGTTTTTGTTTTGATTTCAATTTGCCTGTCGCCGGGCTGCTGCTGCTGTTACTGCTGCTGCTGCCGTCTGGCTCCATCTGCTCTTTGACAGTTTTTCACATTTTATTTATTTTCATTTTCATTTTCCACACAACACGTAGCAGGTTGGGCCAGATTCTCGCTTAACCTATGATTTAGTAGCATGTTATAACTGTTTCTCTTGTGGTCCACACGGTGCACAGACAGAGTCACAGACACAGACACAGCCACAGCCACAGCCACAGACACAGCCACATCCACACGGGCACAATCATCCGCAGCATTGCGTTGTAATTTCTTGGAAATTTGTGCACACTTTGGTATTTCGTTTTCGTGTGCTCTTCTTTGGGTTTTTGGTTAAGGTTGTTGCTGCTTGATGTTGTTGTCTTTTTTTACGGCCACGGGTCCGTGTGACATTGTCTGGCCATGGGCCTGAACCCGAAAACGTAGCCCAAGTGAGCGTAGCATCTGAACCTGTTTTTAGGGCCTGATTTGGCATTAAGGTCTTCGGGGCTATATGGGATGTCCGAGTTTAAAGGTCTAACTAACTGTGGTCGCTGCTTGATTTGACATTTGGCGTCAGTGGCCATAATTGTCTAGAATTTATGTCTTGTACCTTTTCAGAGACAACAGAAATTCCCTTTAATTTGTTAGTCGCATGTGGGCAGGCCCAATGCGAAGGGTCAACTGCAGTTTTAATTAGTTGCCGTTGCTGTTGTTGTTGTTGTTGTTGTTGATGTTGCTGTTGTTTGTTGATATTAATAAACATTTATACTAGTTAAAGGTTACTTAGATATATACATATAGACAAAGTTTGACAGTTACAGCAATAGACAGACAGAGCAAGAAATAGAGATAGATAGATAGATAGATAGAGAGAGAGAGAGAGAGAGAGATAGACGTTTTACTGGTGAACAAGACAAAAGACACATGTGGATGTGTGAGTAATAGTTTGTTGTTTGTTGAATTTGATATATTATTCTTTTTTTTTGCTTTTAATGAAAATGAAACAACAACAAAATGAAAATGATAAAAAGTTAAACAATTTATATATAGATGATATATATATATATAAATACAAACTAAAATGCAAGCTTAAGTAAAAAGTATGAATTATTTACACACAGAGAAGAGCAAGAGAGTTGCAGGGCTCGATACAACTGGGAGTTCGTGGCTGGCTGGCTGGCTGGATGGCTGGGTAACGCCTGTGGCCATGCCACGCATGCCTCAAATAAGCAGCAAGCGCCTCATTTTAAGGCCACAGCTGTCAGGGCGCTGGACAAAGGAACAATGGACGCGCGCACAAGAAGCTCATCCCTGCTGTTAAGCTGCGCCTGCAGATCGGACTGAGACGGACGGACGGACGGACGCATGGACAACGGCTGATTGAGTGAAGGTTGCGCATTGCATAGAGGCCTGGTCCATGGACACTCGCATACCCATATCAATTACTTAAAGCTCATTCACAACATTTTTTATTTTCACCTGACAAAAGCCCAAATGGCATCCAATCAATTTGGCCAGGCGCTGGCCAAGCATAAATCCTCAGCTGCGCATGGACATGTCTGGCTAAATGTCTTGGCTTGGAACTGAGTCTTCGGGAATGCGACTTGGTTGGCCCATTGATTTGAGAGCGGGAATGAGCGTGAGAGGGGGAGAAGGGTGCTCAAGAAACGAGCGAGAGAAGCAACCAACACATGTTCTTGCGCCCCGAAAAAAACTTATCGCTAGCGATGCGATAAACGATAAATAAATACAAAAAGAGACAGTGGAGCGTGGATTGGGTCGAGGATCGTTGGCTAACGAACGCGCCCGCAGCCAAAGCGAACAACAACAATAATGTTGCAGACAACGTTTTTGGTTAGTTAAACAGCAACAACTCCAACAACAACGACAAAACTGTCGCCTGGCAGCGAGCAAATGAAATAATATGAAGCGCAGGCAAAACATTTTGTCAGCGCGCAGCTTCCTACATTGCATACAAGCTAAAGATACAGCGGCTACAGCCACAGTTGCAGCTAAAGATACAAAGGTTGAGATATACAGGCACAACAAAGAGCACTGGGCTACTTAGCTGGTTCACATGCCAACGTTTTTGGCTTCCTCATTTGAGCTGAGTGTTAAATTAACATAGCTCTGTTAGCTAACAGTGCACTGTTAGCTTAGACAGCTGTTTTTGCTGTTGTTGAGGGGTTGCAACTGCAACTGCCACAAACGACCCTCAACCCGCAACCTCTCACGCATTGTCGAGCGGCTATAAAGTTGTCGTTGTCGTTGTTGTTGCTGTTGTTGTTGTTGTTGTTGTTGTTGCTGGCAGCGACATGCGAAACCGGCTGAGACGGCGACTGTGAAGCAGGTGCAGCAGCAGCAACAAACTTCCGCAGCGAATGCCAGAGCGTGAGTGTGTGTGTGCGTGTGTGTGTGTGTGTGTAGCAGCAACATGAAGTAATTAACAACTACAACAACAAAACTACAACAAGCTGATGACGCAGCGCAGCTCAGCTAAAGCGTTGACAATAGCATTGAAGTTTTTCGTTTTTTTGTTTTTGTTATTTTTTTTTGCAACTGCTGCCAGTTAAGCTGCCGCTACAGCTGCTGCTGCTGCTTCTTCTTCTTCTTCGTTTTTGCTGGTGGCGTATACGCAATGGGCGTGGGGGAAATCTGAATTTGCCTGACTGCATACAGGAAACATGACCAAGTGGCGGGAATGTGGCCAGAGCCATGAAGTATTGTGCAGAGATGGAACTAAACAGAGGGAGGCAGATAGAGATACATAGAGACAGAGAGAGAGAGAGGAGAGCTCATGTCAAGTGCCGCTGAAAATGTTGAAGAGTTGGTGCCACAGAGTGCAGTTAAGTGAAGAGCTTCCCACGTGTGTGCGAGCGTGTGAAACGAAAGGAAAACCAAAAGCCAAAACAAATGAGTAAACGAAAAGAAAAAAAAACTTAAGCTAAAATTAAAAACTAAAACTAAAACTAGAAACTAGAAACGTAATCGATAAGTGTTTGCGCACACAACACAGATCTAGTAAATTGTTAATTAAGCAAATCGTTTATCGTTCAACAATCAATCGAACAAATTAACAAAATCAATTATTCACCCACACCAAATTATCTTTTGTCTTGCTTACCCGCACTTGTCCTTGGCTTTGTGCGCACGGGCTTCACATCGAGGCCGATGTTCAGGCTGCCACCGCCACCACCTCCGCCGCCGCCGCCACTGGAGCTGCTATGACCACCACTGCTCATGGCACTGCCCATGCCGCTGCCCATGCCAATGGCACCACCAACACCGCCACCAGCACCACCGCCACCGCCACCGCCACCACCACTGCCATGCAGGCCCGCACCAGCGCCCGCCTGACTGTGATGACTGTGGCTGTGATGGTGATGATGATGCGCCGCTGCCATGCTATGCCGCACAGCGGCCGCTGCCACGGAGGAACTTTGGAACATGTTGGCAGCGGCAACCGCTGCCTGATGCTGCGCCGCCGCATGGTGATACGAGGCATAGCTGCTATCATAGCTGTTGGCATTGTTGGCCGCATAATGCGCCTGGGCGGTGCCATCGAACAGGCCGTTCGATGTCGATGCGGACACAGAGGCGGAGGCGGTTGAGGAGGCATTGCTGTTGCTACTTTGCTGCTGCTGCTGTTGCTGCTGCTGCTGTTGCTGTTGCTGCTGCTGCTGCTGCTGCGACGTCGCTTGACTGCCGGCGCCGCCGCCGCTGCTGCTGCTGCTATTTGAGCTATTCGTATTGTTCGTACCTTCACGCTGTTTGGGCGCCGAGGATTGCGCCGGTCCGGCGCTGCCCGCGTGCGCTGCACTTGGACCGCCATTCTGTATGGAGGGCTTGATATCCAGCGCACAGCTGGCGTCCGTCAGTGAGGTAGAGCCCGTGGCCTGCTGATGCATAAACGCGTTCATGACGGCCTGCAACGGTATCAAAGCAAACAAATTGAAGCGAATGGGTTGCATTGGGACATTACAGTCAAGGTATGAATGCTTACCTGATACTCGGATTGGCCGGTTTGTACGGAGTCGGGCGTGGAGTCCTTTGGCGGTGTCGGTGGGAATGGAAATGAATGCTGGCCGGCCGACGTTGTCTGATGGCTCTGCCCCACCTGGCCCAGTTTGTGCTCCACCTGCGGGTCCTGGGGGCACGCAAATTGACTCATGCCCCAAGCGCTGGCGGGTGCAAACGATTTGTGCTCGCTGGCCAGCCAGGGACTGAGCGGTGTATGAAAGTGCGGCCGGCACACTTGGGGCGTGGCATGTGAGGAGGGCATGCGGGATGCTAAAAAAACAGATAGAGAGAGAGAGAGAGAGAGAAGAAAAACATAAGCAAAAAACCACACGATAAGAATTTAATAAAACGCGCCAAAAAATCAAGTTAAATGCAGCATTAAATCAATTATGGCCAAAATTTATAACGAAGATTAACAGCCTAAGCCGAGATGGGTTGGGGTTAGGGGAGGGGGATTTGAACGTGTACAAGACGCAGACCAGAAGCGATAAAAAATTCATAATAAATGACGTTGTTCTCTTTTTTCGAGGCGGAAAAGCTGCGTTATAATTTATGAAACACCAGCAACAGTTGCTGCTGCCGCTGCCGCTGCTGCTGCAGTCCATGGCAAGGCTTGCGGCCTTAGCGCACAACTTTGCATATGGCCAAGGCAGAGAGGGAGCTCTGGTTGCTGCTGCTGCATTGTCATAAATTGTTTAATTTGTATCATAAACAATCGCGTTAAACTTTTGTCCCAAAGCTAAAAAGATCGATCAGAGCGGTGCGCGCAACTGCTGGCCGCGCTGCCCTCAGACCGCGAAATCGCGCTAACCTCGCAAACCTCGCCAACCTCAAAGCCGGGGCTTTGGCTAAAAGTGTAGCCTAAATGTCTGGCAGTGTATAATTTAGCGGACACCAAGTGAGATTTATGTGCGCCAATGCTGCCGTTTCCATAGTTGCAACGCATCGCTGCAACGTGCCACGCCATGCCACGCTATATGTATATGTATATATACAACATATCCTGCAATTGTTTGCAGCAGCCGCAACAGCCGCAGCGAGAGAGGGAGTTTGCACTGCGCACTTATTCTTATTATTATCATTAATATTGACTCCGGCTGCAGCTACGAAACAGCTCGCTGTATTAGCTTTGGGGCTTGTTTGTATGTGAAATTATTTTTGATTATGCAGCAGCCTCTGTCGAAGCTGACGCCGACTTCAACTGCAACTTCGACTTGGATTGCCGTGCTTGGCGCGACTTGGCTTTGCTCTGTCCAACAGTAGGTCATTCAGTTCAATGTACGCCAAGATGGATTAGTTTGAAGCTCAAGCCCTAATCTGACAAATTGAAGTTAGCCAGCAACAAGTCGCATTTCAGATGCTCTATCCTTTATCAATTGCAATAAGCTCAAACTGAATTGAGTTGAAGTTCAAACATAATGAGTTCATTGTCAGAATTCATATTCCAATGAAGATTTTTGTTATATAATTTATGCTCAAATACACTTGAAGAAAATAATGAAGAAATGTCGTGGTCAACGCATAAAAAAAATAAGTAAATTATTGAGTTTAAGCCAAATTTTTGTTATAGCCAAAAATTGTATTATCAAAAAAATTTCAATTTTTGGTTTTTGTAATTTTTATTTACAAATTTTTTGTACATTCTTTATTTATTTTGTATTTCTTGTATATTTACAGGCTTCTTTACCCAATAAGCAATTAGCAAGTTTACAACATTTTGTGGCAATTATTTCAAATTTTAATTTTAATTTAAGAAAAATTATTTTTTAAAACTTTTAACACACAAAAATTGAGTAGATTCCCAGATTGTCATAGCTAATTCAGGAATCACTCAGGCATCTATTATCAGCAATTGAGAATTCTAAAAAATTCTTCTTCTAGTGAAATCTTCTCTCTTTTGTCCAAGCCAAAGCGAATCCACTTTCTGCATCTATTTCCATCAATGCCAACTATACAAGTAGATACCTTTTGCTTATTTGAAGTATGTTAAAACTTCTTTTAAATATTTTCAACTTAATTCAAGTCTTATTTTTATCAATTTTCAGGAGAAAAAAACAACTTTTGATTCATGCTTCCTGGAAATACTAAAAAGTAATGCATAAAATCATTCAATCATTCAATGTAAGCCAAACTCAACTCCAGTTTCTTTCGCTCAGTGCACAAAGTTCTGTTTGCTTGTACTTTCCCAAGGGTATACGAGGCTGCTGTTGCTGCTGCTGCCGATCGATGGCTGTGCTGCGATAATATCCATTTGATTATCCTAATAACAGTGCTTTAGCGGGCATATTATATGTACGTGTGTCTGATTATAGAAATTATGCACAGCAGCCGATGCAGAGGCAGACACAGACGCAGTCCCAGTCTCAGTCTCAGTTGCTGTTGCAGTTGTCTGTCTGCTGAGATAGTTTTCTTCTTTTTGGGATCCATGGCAATGCCTCAATTGTAGCGGCTCGTTACAAAACAGGCACTGGCCAAGCACAAACTTCACACTTTTGCAGCAGAGACAATTGCAGCGACGTGATCAGGCAACGAGAGCTGCAGCTGCCAATGCACTGATAAACCAATATGAAGTCGTCATCGAGCCAGGCTAAGTGTATATAATTTTGGGCTGCCCAAATAAGCGCATTCGATATGCCAAATTATATGTGCGACGGGGCAAACTTTAATTGCGGCCAATGAAAACTTTCAATTTGCGATGGTGTTAACGATAACAGAGCGCTGTTAAGGCTGCTGTTAAAGCGTGCATGAGTCACTGTTAGCTGTTGTTGTTGTTGTTGTTGCGGCGGCTGCTGCTGCTGCTGCTGATGTTGTTAAAGGCTGTTGGCATCTTTTTGTATAAAACAATTCGCTAATAAATCAAGCTGAGTACAGCAATTAAAGTTGCAAAAACATACACACATACAGCGACATTTTATTGTTGTTGTTGTTGTTGTTGCTGTTGTTGTTATTGTCATTGTCGGTATGCAAAGCTCGTGCTGGTGAAAAGCGGCGACGTCGTCGGCGTCGTGCCCTTGGCCGTCCCCCAAAGCCAAAAAGCCTGGCTGACACGTTCTACACAACAACAGCAACAGCAACAACTACAGCAGCAGCAGCAGCAACAGTAACAACAGCAACAACTACAACAACAACAGCAATAAACAAAGCGCTACAATAAAATCTGCCTTTAATTTTTTGTTGTTGTCGAAACAAAAAAACATTTTGAAGTTTTTGGCCTGAGCTTGATTTCTTCAAACTGACAGATCAAAGCCACAAAGCCGACTCATGTGTGTGTGTGTTAGAGACACTCCATAAAGCGACGCTTGGACATGTGTGTGGCGTTTTAAAAGCGTTTGACAAGCGACTCAACTCGAACTCAACTCGAGCTGAAGTCAACTTAAAGCCAAATCTCAACTCAGCGCCTGTACGTCTAAGCCCTGTCTGCCAACTCAGCCAACTCAGGCAGCAGAAAGAGCGTACCGAAAGCGCCTTTTAATTGCAGTTTCAAATGGTTGTTGTTGTTACTGTTGTTGGCCAGTCGGCAACGTGAATGACATAATTAATTGTATGCACAGCCAGCGAAGCACTTAGCTCGACGTGTTTGACATTTGAAGATGACAATCCCTGACAGAGCGGACAGAGCGGACAGGAGCTGCAGCAGCGGCAGCAGCAGGTGATGGGCGATAGGCGAACCCATTGGCCATTCAATTAACCAAAATGCAACAAAAATGGAGAGAAAAAAGAAAAACAGCAGCAGCTGGCTATGGCTATGGCTATGGCTATGGCTATGGCAATGGCAGCGCCTTATCACATCTCATTTGAATGATCAGCAGCAGCGGCAACAAAAGAACTGAAACCTCAGCCTCAGTGACAACTCGATTCAATGCGCGAACATCTTGATAAGCGCGCTAGGGATGCTATTAGAGTTGAAGAGCAAAATGTAACAGTTTCTTCTTTATGTGAGCAAAAAAGGATTGCCAGCTCTTTGGTAAATTAAATTCACACCAATACGGATTAGGGGTGCGAAAGAGAGTTCGTCTTATCGCAGACGGCAAATCAAATCGCCAAATGAATGCCAGTGAGTAAATGTAACGTATGTCAGTCAGGCAGTCAGGCAGTACGGCAGTTCGACAGTCACTCTGACAGTCAGTTAGATCGGCTCAGTCACTCGCTCTGCTTCAGCTGCTTCCGCCTGGCATTAAGCCACAATCAATCATATAATGAAATGAGAAAAAAAAGGCAGCCAGCGGCTGAGACAGTCGATCCAGTGTCTTAGTGAATCCTGCAATGACCCCTCGCTGTTGCGCGTTGCCGTTGCCGTTGCTGCAGGCGCTCGCTTAATTTATAACCTGAGCGACCCTCGCTCTTGGCCAGGACTCGAATGTACACTTTTCACCTGCCTCTCTTGTAGGCGCGTGGCTCCAAAATGCGGTCAAGTGTCTCTGCGAGTTGTGCTGCTTACACCTGCTCCAAATTTAAAATGCGGCAAAGCAACAGCAGCAGCAGCAACGGCGGCGGCGGCGGCAATAAACTATAACGGATTCCAGTTTTTAGCCACCACCGTAGCAGCATAGCAGTTAGCAGGTAGGTCAGTTAGAGGCCGCAAAAGACACCTTGACTCAAGTTGAGCTGACGTTCAGCTGGGAGCTGCTCTCCGAGCTCTGCGAGCTGTTTAGCATTTTGCGCTCTTGTTTGTTTTAATTATTTCTTTGCTTTTTCCATATTTTGCTAGCTTGGCGCATATTGCAGCACAGCTGAGTTGCGTGCCAACTGCCTGGCTGCCTGGCTTCCTGACTGACTGGTTGACTGCTTGACTGGCTGACTGACTGACAGGCTGGCGGCTGCTTTATTAAGCGCAAACTGCGCTGCCATTGCCATCTATATTATTAACACTTTATTTGCGGTTCTCTGTGTACAACGCCCCCTGCTTCGCTCCTAGTCCGCCTAGTGAGCCTTCATATCCGTCTTCGGCTGCTCCAGTTGCATGCCAGCTTATCATTAGTCATAAGTTGTCAATTGTATTTATGATAATGCGTTTAATAACTTAACCACGAATTCTCAGTCAGACAGCCAGCCAGCCAGTCAGCTTCTTGCCACGCAATTATGCCACAGCATAGCCCCAGAGTTATTTCTTGAATATGTTTTTTATTTTTGTAAAATTTGAATTATTTTTTAAGCATTTCATTTGTTATTAATTGCTTAATGCGAATTGCTCTTAGGGCAGCAAATATTATAAATAATATGCAACATTTTGTTCAACTAGATGATATCAATCAATATAATGCATTCCGCTTAATGAAATGGTAATTTTTTATAGATGAGAGTACTAAGTTGGCTCTGAGTAATTAGTATTACTACTAAATATTCATAAATATATAGCGGATGAAGGGTTCAAATGTTAACATGGCTTAGCTATTTGAAATAAATTAAATTGAAAAGAATTTACGTTAAATACGTTTAGAATATGTCAATAAGATGACATAAATTATTTAAAAATGTAAAAAAAAATTTAAAAATTCAAAACAAACAATTTTTATGCTCAAATTTCATACTTTCTGAATACTTAAGCTTTAAAGAAATATACAGCAAATTACAAATATTACAAAATATGTTTGATAACATTTGACATTTATATTATTAAACAATTATTGAAGAGCTCAAAAATATCTTTTTAAAAATTAAAGAACAAGAAATCTAAAAATTTGTTATAATACTAAATGTTCTGCCTTTTAAATGCATTTAACTAGAAGTTAAGGAAAATCATAAAAACTGATCGTAAAATATGTAATTTGAAGCCAAAATGCAAATATTAAAAAAAACTTATTTTTTCAATTCAGAAATATTTTTCAAAAAAATATAATAAATTCTGACAACTATTTTTAATGTTAAGTATTAAAAAAATAATAGTAAAAAAATTAACTAATTTGTGACAGTTATTTTCAATGCCAAAGATGATGAATTTCAGTTTATATTTTTTTAAGAAATATTTTTAAAATAAATTGCATGAACATATTAAAAATATCTTGAATATAATTAAAATTTAATCACAAAATTCAGTTAAGCAAAACTCATTTAGATGTTGAATTTATCATCAGGTTATATTGCATGACAATTTTTAATTATTTCACATATTATTTGCGCAATGCCAATAAATGTTAACAAATTGAATAAGCCAAAGCTGAAAATATAATAAAGCTATTTATGAAGTGAATGTGATATATTGTTAACATGTATTTGATCTAAAAAATTTCTTATAAATTTCTAAAATATTTACAAATACCAAATGCAGTTGGGTAAAACATATTTGTTGATTAAATATTCGCTTAGAGAGTTGCTGCTAATTTCTCAAGCATTTTTATGAACATTTTCTTTTTTCTAAACCATTTTTTGTTGTAGTTGTTGTTGCTGACATCAATTGGAAACTGGAGCTGTGCTTAACAAGCATATTTAGCTTAACGTGTGAATTACGTGGCCTGACTAACTTTTGCATACGTGCAGCAATGTTGCCGCAAAACATGTTGACAAGACGACAGCAGCAGCAGCAGCAGCGATAAATGTTGCCGCACTAAATAAAAAACTTGCAGCAAGGCGAGGCAGCAGCAGCAGCAACCCAGCCAAGTTGAGGGTTTGAAATGCGCCATTTTTGTTGCCATTTGTTTGCCTTTGTTGTTGTTGTTGTTGCCGGGCCACACCATTTTCTTGCAGCTTTTTGTGTGTGTTTCTGTGTTGTTTTTTTTTTTTTTTCATTTGTTATGGTGGGTGCTGCGGCTGGTAAAAATGTTAATAATGCGGCTGCATTTGCTGCAGCAGTTGGCGGCAGTTGCACGCGCACTCATTTTGTTGCTGCAGCTGCAGCTGCAGCTAGCTAGCCCGTTTGCTGATCCTTTTTGGCCAGCACGCAAGCATAATAAATTTATGCAAATGCTAGACCGAAGTCTAGGCGAGTGATTGGGCTGCCAGTGTCACTCAGTCAGGCTCAGCTTATGCTGACAGTTTTTGCACTGGCCATTCAAAGGCATTGCTAATGAGCACAAACAGAGAGAGAGAGAAAGGGAGAGTGAGGAAGCGAGGAAGAGAGAGGGAAAGGATCTGTAGCTGCTGTCAGGCGCGCCTCAAATGCCTTTGGCGCACTTATGACAGTTCGAAGCGTCAGCAAAATCATTAAAATTGACAAGTTTTTATAAGACACAGCCAAATTTGGTCAGCCAAAAGCCAACAGCGGCCACAAACGCAACGTTTGAAGTGTTGTTGGGACAAGTTGTTGTTGCTGTTGCTGTTGCTGCTGCTGTTGCTGGACCACCAAGGCTGGCTGGCTGGCTGGCTGGCAGTCAGACCAAGCGGGCGCTGCTTCACATGTCATAAATAAGAACGCGTTGACATTTATCACAACAAAGGGCTTGGAAGCTGCAGGCTAAAAGAAAGGGAATAAAAAAACAAAAGCTGAGCTCCCCCAACTACAAAGAAAAACGTTGCATAAATTCATAAGCCTGAACTTGAGAAATTCAATTGATGCGACAACGGCAACGGCGACGGCAACGACGGCAACTGTTGCTGCCTGGCAGCGTCCACTTTTCGCATATTAATAAAATATTTTATTAAACACACGCGCCGCCGCCGCTGCCGCCGAAGGATGCTTAGCCAGGAGCGGGAGCAATATTATGCTAAACAGTTTCTACCAAAAAAGGCTGCAAACGAAAATCGTGCCGGGTGGCTACGTGCAGCAGTTGCAGCCGCAGCAGCAGCAGCAACAAATTTTTGGCGACACACTCGTATGACATATTTTTTCTGGCTTGCTTTTTGGCCAAAAGAACAAACAGCAAACAACGCATTATTATTTGCCTTCGTCTTGTATTTGTGTGTTTTGCTTTTATTGCTGCATTGTTTTGAGTCGAGCCAGAGTCAAGCAAGCATTTATGCTAAGCAGGCTTGCGGGCAGGCGGGTTGGCGGGTTGGCGGACAGGCGGCTATAAGACATCATTCTATGCAAACTGGTTTCAGTTCAAAGCTCTCAAATTTCTTCACAAATTTTCGCTGCTCATCGAATGCTAATGAGCCAGAGGGGGCGTCATTTGTTAGCGAAATACATGGTTTAGGTCTTACACCTGATCCGCTTGACCAGGTGGTCTCGGGTTGTTAGCGTATGCTGTGCTTTCCTTCGCGCGCTTCTTGGTAAGATTGTTCTATTTTGATAGTTGAGAAACGCTTCTTGGAAGCCATTAAACATTTACTACTATTAAACATTTACTATTGGCCATTAAGCATTAGGCATTAGCGATTAGCTGCCAAGCGCGTACAATGACTTCTCTCGCCCGGCTGATTAATATGCCATTCGGGGCGCTCGCAGTCCCTCTGCTCTCGGCTAAGATCAGTTAAGGCCATGTCGCAGCTCGAACTGCCAAAGTCATTTGTAAACTTGACACTGCCAAATGCAGCAGACAAAAGCGGCTAACAGGCAAACTGGCAAAACGGCTGCACAAATGTATTAGCAACAGTTTATCAACTGCTGCTGCTGCTGCTGTTGCTGCTGCAACTGCATGTTGCTGTCGTTGTTGCAGTTGCAATTGCATTGACAGCGGGGGCGACAACGACAGCAGCAGCAGTTGTAGCCATCGCAGCAGCCAACAATGCGCTAATATTCAATATTGTAATTGCAGTCACAAATCGTGCTCAACTGCTGCAGACGGCCTGGCAACATGTTGCTGCTGTTGCTGCTGCTGCTGTGGTTGCTGCCGTCTGTTGTCGCTGTGTGCATAAAATTAATGAATGCTGCTGCTTTGCGCTTTTGTATGTTTCAGTGTCGGCATATATTGACCGCTCGCTGTGTTAGACAAATAACAGCAACAGCCATGTTGCTGGCGTGCGTGGCAGCAACATGCGTAAGCTTTGTTTGCCCCTTGTCATTATAAATTGCTGGCGAGCAGCATTTTGATTTTACAAATTAATAATGAACAGCAACAACAGCAACAGCAGCAACAAGCACTACACAGCAACAGCAGCTCACAGTAGCAACATTATTGATGATGCACAACAGACAAGCACACATACACACACACACACACACACGGGCACATTTAGCTGTGTTGTTCCAGGAATCTGCAGCTGACAAATGACAAGCGAGCGGGCAAAAGGATGCCAGCTAGCTCAAAGACTTCCGGCCTAGTTCATCAGAAGCCTTGGCAAAAAAGCTCTCAGAAGAATGCCGCAGCCGCCATCTTGGCGAGGCAAGATTGATGCCAACAAAGCAGCAACGAGGAACGAGCAACCGGCAACTAGCAACTAGCAACAGGCAACAGGCAACAGGCGACATTGATAGTGATTGAAGGACAGCTGTTCACACTAGCCACACTAGCAAAGAGCCAGCGGGCAAAACGAAATGTCAAATTAGAATGCGAAACGTGTTGGCAATGGGAATGTGCTGAAGTGCGGGGCAGCTACGTTGCAGTTGCAGCTGGACAATGGAGCTTGTGGCGGCACCTTTGGCTCAGCGGCATGCAAAGTAGCCAGCACAGTCAGCCAGGCAGCCAGTGAGGCGGCGGCGGCGACAACAACGGCAACGGCAACTGTTGCTGCTGCAGTGCAAATTAATTGAAGCATCGCAGCAATGTCAACGACAGCAGCAGCAGCAGCAACATCACGTGTTGCATGTTGCATTCGGCGTAGGCAGTTAAAGTTGAAGTTGAAGTCGAAGTCGGCTGTTCAGTGTCTTTGGCATTGGGGGCCAGTGTGGCAGGCACATTCTTATAATTATGTCATTTAATTAAGCAAAGACAGTTTGCCGTTGCTACGACTAATTAAAACATCGCGCCAGCAGCAGCAGCAACGGCAACATGTGCAATATGAATGACCGTCCACTGTCGAATGCAATAAACAATATGCAACATCTACAGAGACACAATAGCAACAGAAGCACAACAAACAGTTTGCCGCTGCATCATACGATGTAAAGAATGCTTCCAGGAATTTGGGTCATAATTAATGTGGCATGATTTCAAGACATTTTAATCAAAGCGAATTGAGAGGGCAACTACAGCAGCAGCAGCAGCAGCAGCACCAGCAGCAGCAGCAGCAGCAATAAGCAACAAGCTTCAAGGTTTGTAATACCTTTGAAAAGTGTCACAGATACACACACACACATACATTAACACACTCACACACATATATAGACAAAGCAGTGGAGCGCATTTAAAGTCACATCAATCATACGCAGCGGTGGCCCAGCTGTTCAATTGCAATACCATAACTCATTTTTATAGGCCGCCGCCACGCTCCCAGTGCTCAGTTCGCTGAAAACTTGCGCACCGGGATTAAGATTTGCGGCCGAGATTCCAGCCATGCCCAGGCTCAACGGCTCGACGTCGCAGTCACTAAATTACAACAACTATTACACACACACATACAGACAAAGAGCGAGAGAGAGAGAGAGTGAGAGCGAGCGGGCGACAGGCCGTGCCCGACTGTCTGGCGTGCTGGCATTGCTGTTGGCCTGCAGCCTGTTGGCCACGTCTATTGGTATATGGCTTTTGTGCTTTTGTATGTTGGCCGTGTTGTAATTTCTTGGAAATTTCTGTTTTATGCGCGCACAACTTGGGCCAGCGCGAAATTTATGAGTCTCTGGCTGGCCAAGTGCAACACCTGGTAGCAGCCAGGAAGCGGCCTAGCCTTCACTAGCCAACCCCAAAGGCTCAGCGCAAATTGCATTCAGCTTGGGCTTCTGCTTCTGCTTGTGCTTGTGTTTGGGTCTGTGCTTGAGCTTTAAATGGACTTTGATATTGCTGGGCTGAATGGGCCCGCATCTATTTGATATCCCTTTTGTGACTTTGCCACTGTGCGTGACATTTGCGTTAAGTGCGTCAAAAGTTGTGTGGGAATATTTGCAACTTCAAAACAACAGACGGACAGACAGACAGACAGACAGTGAGACAGCTGAACTGCCAAAGTTTTCATTTGTCTGATTTTGCCAGCGCGATAAGCAACAAAGTTGCAACAACAAATGAAAATCCACGACAAAAATATTGTCAAAAAGTCGAACTGTTGCTTGCCTCGTCTAACCCATGCTCAATTTGTTTATGGCATATGCTAATGCGGCGTGTGTGTGTGTGTGAGTGCAATGGCAATACGCACGGCAGAAAACCGTTAGCTGGCATGTGCTTGTGTGCGTGCGTGAGTGTGTGTGCGCCTGTGATTTGTAGCTATTTGTGGATGCATGCATGTGTGTGTGTGTGTGTGTGTGTGTGTGTGTGTGTGTGTGTGTGTGTGTGTGTGTGTGTGTGGGTGTGTGTGAGTGTGTTTGGCAAAGCCTTCACATGCTTAAAATGCATTTGTTTGCTGTCTCTGGCTAATTAAAAGTGCATTTAAATGATTGCACTCGCACAGGAGCTTGAGTATGCCAATTGTGCTCAGAACGAAGCTGTAATACGCTTGACATATGCTGTGATAGATGTAGAAATGAATGAATATACAATATATATTATATATGTTTAAACTGCATGCCTTAGCAATAAGTTTTATATGAATTCAAATTTGCAAAAAGAAAAGGTATTGAAGTTAAATTTTCTATATGCTGCTACGCTTAAGTCAATATAGATGCCATATTTATTTCAAATGTAATGTAAAAATTTTATATTGAATATATTGAGATATTTGCAGCTAAGTTCATAAAAATAGTAGTGCGCTTGAGCACTTAATTATTAATATATTCCAATTTTTGTTTCAAATAAATGTAAAAATTATATATTGAATATTTTTAAATATTTGTTGCTGTTCATAAAAATAGTAGTGCGCTTGAGCACTTAATCTAATACAACTTAAACACAACTTAATCCTATTTGGCCTTAAATTTCTTATAAACATTGTATTATATGCAATACACACATATTATATTCCAAATTTAATAACACAAATTAAAAATAAAAAAAAATAATTGATCTCAACTTTGTCCTCAAACAATTTGAACTCAATTATTTTACAATTGATTTACTTGTACTATATACATATATACATACATGCATATATACATATACATATGTACATACACATATGCTATATGCAAACTTGATAGGAAATTCATGTGACCCGCTTCAGCAGCTCAACTTTTGGCTAACAAATATAAAAGTTTGCCGTGGCCATATTGTTGACGCGCTGTATATACACATGTTCAAATACATATCTGTATTTTATTTTTCATCGAAAAGGCAACCCAGAAATAAGAAATGAGCAACAATAAATACGCGGCCAAACAGAGTCAAAACAATACACAAAAAAAAAAAAACACAGAAAAAACAAAAAAAAAAGTTATTGCCAAATTTTCGGCATGTTTGCTTTTGAAATTTAAATTTCACAGGCTTGTTGCTATTGTTGTTGTCGGTTTTTATGGCTTGTATCATAAAAATCTCAATGTTTTGTATGTGTGCGTGTGTGTGTTATGTGTAAGTGAGCGCGTCAAAATACATTAAACTGCATAAGCAAACGCGCAGCAGACATTTGCATGAGTGTGTGTGTGTACGCCTCCTTTACTACTCCAACTATTGTGGTAAGCAGCTCACTCATAATGCCAACTAAATTGAGTTACTCTGTTCAATTCAGCTTGTGACAACTCCAACGAACCCAGCCGCAATGTGACACATGCAGACTAATGAATTTTAAAATCAACGCTCGCCACAGGTGCCCCCAACAAGAACCAGCAGCAACAGCAACAGCAACAGCAACAGCAGCAGCAGCATCTCAAGCCGACAGACTGTCTGGCTGTCTGTCAAAATGGCAGACAAAAGAGCGCGATTTGAATGCGCGTTTTGAGTGCATGAATGAATTACAGCAGCCGGATCAAAGCTGGATCGCAGATGCTGAGATGCTGCTGCTGCTGCTGTTGCTGCTGGCATGAAATCGAATCAAGCATCAATAAAGTGCGCAACATGAATTAAACATAAATGCAAACCGAAAGGGGGGGGATGGGGCAGGAGTGTGGGTCAGGCTATCCCAAAAAGAGCTGATTGATCACTTGCAGGCAACACCCGCCGCTGCGAGCTGTCTCCAGTGAGCGCTCGCGTTCCACATTCCGAGCCACCAGCAAACAAACAAACGAATGGAAAAAAAAATTTTAAATTAAAATTTTCGCACACTTGAGGAGCAGGAAATAAATTCAACGGCAGCCGCATCGATGCATGTCACGTCCGTCCGACCGTCCGACCGTCCGTCTGTCTGTCGGATTTTACGTGGAACTGTCAAAAATGCAGGCAAAAGCTGCGCTCAGCTGAAAGCAACAATAACAATGAGCATGGCTTTGGCTTTGCCAACTGCAACTGCAATGCTAAGTGCCAAGTGAAAATGGATTTTTTTTTCATTTTTTATTTTTTTATTTTTGGGAGTCAACTGTCAAAAGTGACAGCAGCAACAGCAGCAGCCGTTGCCTCTGTGGCACCCACTTTTTCAAATTGAAAACTAACTTAGCGGAACCCGAAAGCCACCAAATTTTTGGCCTCAAAAACGGGGGCAATTGTTGTTGTTATTGTAGGCGTGTGAATCAAGAAATTGTTGTCGTCTGCTGCTGCCGCTGCTGTTGCTGCCATAACACTAATGAGCATAGATAATTTGTTTCTATTTCTTCTTCTCGTCTACAAATTGCGCGCAATTAGAAAACATGGAGCTGCCAGCTGGGAAAAGTTAAGTGAGCCAAGTCAGAGTCTTAGGCTGGTTATGGCCCCAGCAATTGTCAGGCTGTAAGTGAGCTGTTTACAGTTATAGTGAAACCGTTAAAGCTGACGCCACAAATCGTAATTTTTATATTTTTTTTTTGTTGGCCAGCAAACAGTAAACCAATGCGCGACCAAAGCACAGCTAAGGGATGCAAACAGAACTCAATTGCTGTCGCTGTTGCCCCACCCCAACGCCCTGCTGGCAGCCAACAGGAAACGACATACAAAATACAACAACAACAAAAAGAAGGCGCGAAGCAATCGATTTGTGGGCTGAGCCACACATGAAGCATATAAACTCCCAGCCCGGAATCACCCCCGGCACACCGCGCGATTCATTAAAAACGCATTAGAAATGACATTAGGACAAATGTAGCCTCGGTGCGCCACTAAAATTACTTAAACAATAAATAAAGCATAAAGCACAAATCGTGTTTTGGGGCTGTTTTTTTTTTTTTTTTGTTGGATATAAACTTACTGTGCTGATGATAGCTGGGATAGTAGCGTCGATGGTGTCCATTGCTTTCGAGCGCATAGAAGGCGCTCATGTCGCTCGTATCCAGTCCGAGGCCGGCGCCAGCGCCGCCTGCACCGCCGCCGAGGGCTGCGCCCACACTGCTGCCCGCCGAGGAGGCGCCGCTGGACAAACTGTGATGGCTGTGGGCCAGGCTGCTGCCGGTGCTGCCCAAGCCGTTTGTATGTGGAGAACCGCCGCCCCCACCACCACCGCCGCCGCCGCCGCCGCCTAAGCGCGGACTGTCATACCAGCTGCGAGCGGCAGCCTCCGCTGTTGAGGTCATATCCATTTCGAGTATAATTTTGAATGTTTTTTCAATAGATCGTGGGCGCGCAAAATTCTACAGAGAAACTCTATCTCTGTGCTGCTCTCACTCCTGCTCACGCTCTCGATCTCTCTCGATCTCTGTCGATTGATTGATTTGGTTTTTTAATAAGCTTCGACGCTTTTCAACACATGTTTATGCACGCGTTTTGCAGCACTGCATTAGCTGTAAATGATTTGATTTTCAGTTAGAAAGAAGAACTTCATTGTCTTTTGGCTGCGATTTGAACGGTAGCTCTTGGTTGCCTTATCAGCTTCACACCTATCCACACCTACCTACACCTACCTACCCATTGCTTATCAGACTAACAAAACTTTATATTTTTGTTTCCAATTTCTTTTTATAGCGCGCGTACAGTTGGCACTTGGCTTTGGCCAGGTTGATTTACAATTGCGCGGTAGCCTAAGCTATTATAATTATTACCCATATATACGTATGTATAAATGGTACTGCGATTAGAGTTTTCAGTTGGTGCATATGCGTAGCTAGAGTGTGGGAAAAGGGGGCTTCGATTGCCTGCCATGATGGATGCCTGACAAAGGCATCGGTAGACACAAATTTGCAGCAGTTCTCCCTGGGGTTCTAATAGACATGTCGAAGGCGGCACAAACAGTTTACCTTTGCCTTTTTGGCCATTGTTCTGCATTGTGTGCGCTGTGTGCACTGTTTATAGTGCAGCCTCCCTAATAGACTCAAAACAATGTCAAATCATGCCGATTGTTTGCTTGAAATGCTGTGACTGGTATGCAGCTCAGGTATAGTTAGGCAAATGGGATGGCTAGCAGTAATCAATCTAGCTATAAGCAAATCTAAATGGGATATATAACATATAGTACATAGTATATGTATATAGTGATATAGTTTATATAGTATATATAGTGTATATATTATAGTCTGCCTTTCTAAGAGATAGCTCAAGCTAAAGCATATCGATTAGCATATTAATCGATTTTCATATACATCTATACAAATACTTATATATATATAACATATATATGTATATATATAGATACATATATTTCTACATATACCTATATATATTGTATATATATGCAAGTATATATACAGCTGTGTTCATGAAAATAGTAGCGCGACTATAAAATTCAGCAACAAAATTATGTGTTAAACATAATATTTTGAAAACAATTTATATAATTTTAATTAATTTTAATAAAATTTATATATATTTTTAGTTTATATATATTTTTAATTTATATATTTCTAATTTATATATATTTTCTATTTATATATATTTTCTATTTATATATATTTTCAAATTATATATATTTTCAATTTATATATATTTTCAATTTATATACATTTTCAATTTATATATTTTTTCGCACTACTATTTTTATGAACACAGCTGTATAAATCCGTATACTTCTATCCATATCTACATATGTTTGTATATATTTAAATATATACATATCCATAGTCAATGTAGCTAACGATCTAACTGTTTTGCATTGTCCCATAGCTCAAGCTATCTCTTCATATATATTCATAGCTTAAACTATTTTTATATCTTTTAATTATCATATGACATAAGTATTATTTAAGTAGTTTCTTCGGCAGCGATTGTAAATAAAAGTTACTATACTTTTTTATAACAACATAAAAGATAAGAATTACTTTAAATAGACATATATATGGAATCGATTTTCAGACTGATTTGTCATGCATATTCAAAGTTTTTGACACACAGTAAACAAAAGATAAGAGCCCTAAAACTCTATCTGAGAATTGCTGTTAATTTTAGAGTTGTCTGCAAATGTTTTTAGCCAACTCGAACAATAGATCCTCATAGATTGTTGAGCTGCATACCTAGCCTGACTCTGTCGGTCTGTGTGGCGCTACAACTGTATCCTGCCGCTGCGACAACTTGTTGTGTGGGCGTTTGACGCCGACGGCAACTCTGCTTGTGGCATTTGAGTGGGTAAAGGTGTGCTGCCTGGTGACTTCACCCGGCCGCACAATTAGCGCTAAACATGCGGTTTATATCCTACGCTCGACTAGGCCCAATTAGATGTTAGTTCTGCATTTACCGCCCGACGCATCACTGAGCAGCAGCAGCAGCAGCAGCAACTATTATCAATGTTTAGCTATGTATCTACAGCTACGTGTGCTTAGACAGGTAGCTGGGCACAGCAGAAAAAAAAGAATGAAAAAATGAAAAAGGAATGTATATAATGTTTGAAGAATTCTCTTATCAGACATTCTATGTATGCCTCATAGTATCTATCTGTTGGTTGTATCTCTTGATGTATGTGCATTCAGTTCTTGCCAGATTTTTATCAATAATTTTTTTTCGACTACTTTTTCTGTTTGTATTTGTTGTTGTTGCTGTTGCTGTTTCTTTTGCTGTTGTTTGTTTTGGTTTCAACCAAAAAATTATTAATAATAAAAAAGGCAGCAGCAGTTATTGTTGTTGTTGCTGTTGTCTCAAGACCTGTCCAGGTTGCTGTTGTTGGTTCTCAGATGCCTATCGCACAATTGACAATTGCGCTACAAACAACCAGCCAAATGATGATAAGGCAACATAACTTTCGACTATGAACACAGCGCACTGTATATATATGTATTTATATATATGTATATATACACATTTATATATATTTGAGTCTTTGATTTCGATTGTTTAAAGTTTGACTGGGCCACGAAACTCAATCAATTTATCAGAGGCAGCGATAGCTGCACTCATTTGTTGTAGTTGTTGTTGTTGATTTGGGGAAAACACTTTTCATTAAAATGTTGGAATTGATAGCAATAAATTGATAAGCAAACTGTCAAATATTTTGTACCCCAGCCCAATCATTGACCATGAGTAAGACGGGCTATGAGTTTTCGTTTTTTTTTTCCTTTCCTTTTGGTATATTATTTCATATTCCATAAGTTTATATTCTTATATTTCGGCTATGCTGATAAGCACCTGCGCTGCAGCTACGTTCAAATCGCATCGATTGCCCGCTTGTTTTTCATTTGGATTCAACACTTTTCTTTGAATTATTATATTCATAAAATTTGCATAATTTTCTTACATTTTTGCACACATTTGTTAGTCACACATTTGTTTTGTTTATGTTTTCTTGTTGTTTGTTTTGTTTAGCTTTGACTTGGAAACACTTCAAGATTTTTTCGCGCTTTTGCCGACGCGTTTTTTGCAGCTTAGCTTTGGGTTGGCGTTGCCGCTGTTTATTGATGTGGGGAATTGTTGTTGTTTTTATCGTTGTCGAGTAGTTGTTAGAGTAGTTGCTGTTATTGCTGTTGCAAACGCGACGCTAACGTATACGTAATACGTAGAGCGTGTGAGCACACGAAAAACGAAACGAAACGAATCGGAGCGAACGGGCGAACGAGGCACGAGCAAACACTTCAACGGCCGCAGACCAACTGAACCACGAGCGCAAAACAGGAAAGCCAGCGGCAGAGACACGCGCTGCGTTTGTGTGCGCTGGTGTTGGTGTGTGTGCGTTTGCTTGCGCGTGTATATGTGTATATGTGTATGTGTGTGTGTGTGTGTGTATGAAACTCGTCTGACGAGGGCCGGGCTTTGGCATTTGGCACATACAAGATGGTCGCGGCTGCAAGCGGCCAGGCTGTGCGTCGAAGCGAGATGGCAATACTGTCAATGGCAATATGTTTGTCACTGTTTGGCTTGCATGCGGGGCGTGTTTTTTGTTTGTTATGCACGCGGGCAGGTAAACCGGTTTGTGTTTCGTTTCGCTTGGCTGTTGTTGTTTGTGTTATTGTTGTTGCAGTTGCATGTTTGTTTGCTTGTAGGGTTTGTCGTCGTCGTTGTTATTGTTGTCGCTGCTGCTGCTGCTGCGACTCGTCATGCTCGAGTGCATCGTTCAATAATCTCTCTGTGGCACGCCTCTCTGCGCTCTGCGCTCTGCACTTGGCACGGTGCTTCAACGTCGACTCGCTCATGCGCCAGGTGAGGCTTCGGCTCTAGCTCTGGCTCCGGCTCCGGCTCCGGCTTTGGCTTTGGCTTTGGCTTTGGCTTTGCCTGTCTGTCGATTCGCTCTCTCTCTCTCTCGGGTCTCGGGCACTGCTTCTCACTCTGTTTGTGGCACAGCGTTTCGGCCACTGCTTTCTGCTTTCTGCCTCTGCCTCTGCCTGTGCCTTTTACCATTGCCATTGCCTGGCTGTCAAACAGTGACAACAATCATCGATCGTTCCGTTTGTGATTATGTGGTTTATTTATGGGCTTTAACATGTGTGCAGATTTGTCTGCCGATTTTGAGTTATGCATACGAGTCGCACAGTTTCTGTCTGAGTGTAGGTGTTTCTCTCTCCCTCTCTCTTTCTCACTCTCTCTCTCGCTCTCTAACATTCTGTGTGTTGATGTTTTTGTCGCACATAAAACTAAATTTGCATAAATTAGCAGCTGGAAATTAAGCTAAATACACAATTATGCCTATGTTTATGCATATAACTGTACACACAACACACACATACACACACACACATACACGCTCACACACACATTTAAGTATGTTAAATAGCTAATAAGCATAAGATACTATAAGACATTTGGCCTCCAGAGCTACAGCCTCTGTGTCTTCATCTGTGTGTTTTTTTTTCTCAGACAACAGCATCTTTGGCAACTATCTAGATAGAAATTATTAATATCGAGCTCATATTTTTTGTGGTTGAACAACTTGGCAAGTTGGCTGCCGTCTTCAACTTTGGAGTTTGTGTTGCCTCAGTACAGCTGCTGCGCATAAACAGCAAACACTCACACACGCACACAGACAGCCAGACAAAGGTAGAAATGTGTATGTGCTTGTATATAGGAAGCGCTGCTACGTGAGCTGCTTTTTGAGAGGCGCCGAGGGTGGGGGGCTCCATCCCGCATTGATTTTCGCTTTAAAAAGTTTTTAATTTTTTTTTCTGCGCTCGAAACTTTTTGGCAAAAGGGTTAAATGCTGCGATTGTTGTTGCTTGCACCTGAAATCGAGCGCAAAAGTAGCGCAAAGACTTTTTGCAAGTGCTCGACTGCCTGCCTGCTTGCCAACCAGGATGCTGTGCCGCAGCTGGACCAACTTTCCCAGGCCCGATCCCCGCCGAAAAAACATATTTTGAAACATTGCATACTCATTTCATAAGTTCATGCAACTGAGATAGAAATCTGAGTCGTTCGCCTTTTCTTTATGCCTGCGAGCAGTCAAATTTGTGTCAAGCGATTGCAATATCAAGACTTAAACTCGATCTGAGATATGTAGAGGGAACAGCATGAGCATGAGAACAGACAGCCACACCAAGCTAGCTTGGTTGCAAATAGGTGCCTCCAAACGGAACTAATACGATTCAAAGATTAATTATAGCAGCTCTATCTACACATTGCCTTCTCAGACAACAACAATTAGCTAACCAGCTAAGGATAATCAATATGAATATGGCGCATGATAAGATTAGATTCGTAATTAGAGTTGATTTTTTGGCAAAACTGAAATCTTATCTATTTTAAAGGCCGTGAGTGTCTGACGGAAAGATTGTTAAATGAACTTTTTAGGAAATGCCTAAAAATCAAAAAGAGATAACTGCAAATCTTGACTGATAATCGGAATCTGAAGAGTTATTTCATTTGTCATAAAGTTTTGAGAGTTCTTATGATTAATGGTGGAAGAAAACTGAATGCTTTCTTAAGTGTTTCCTTATACAGAACTCATAAATTATAGAAGTACGAGTGCTCTAGTAGGGAGTGCTCGACTAGCAGATACCCTGCATCTTGCACAGAGCTGATATTTCTTCTGTTGAATATGAATATATAATAAACAACACATGTAAACACACATACACACGCTTGAGCTACGTGGACTTACATGGGCTTTACTTTGGGAAATCAATTGTTGAATAACTTTTGCTCTACATAGACTTTGTTAATCAAAATTATCACAAGAATCTAAGCAGTAAATTTAATATTTCTATTGAGGTATCGAAAAAAATGTTAAGCTCTTACAGCTACCATACAGGAATATAAATTTCAAGTCTCTAACTTTCTGGCTTACGAGATTTCTGCGTTCACACGGACGGACAGATGGATGGATAGACAGTCGGACAGACAGACGGGCGGACGGACAGATGAACATGGCTATATCGACTCAACTCATTGTCCTCATCAAGAATCAATATACTGTATGGAGTCTGCCACGCCTTCCTATGTCTATTAGATATATTTTCACAATACCCTTAATAACCAGAATTCCCATTTTCATGGCTTCACTACCTTTCTTAGGTGTGTTCTTGTACAAAACTAATAAATTATATTAAATATATAAATATAAAATATATAAATATAAGAAAAATATGAATTTTTCTATTTATATACATTAAATAAATATAAATAACAATTTATTACATTTAATCACAGCTAAAGCTCAGCTTAACTTTTATAAATTAATTTAAATAAATTCAATAAAAAAGTCATTTATAAACTGGAAATCTTGGAAAAGAAACAAAAACAAACAATAATCATATTTTAGCTCGTTTCAAGTTAATTGAACTTAATTGTTCTTTATTGTTTGGAAAACTTGTTTGCATTTAACAGATTGCAGATAGACTAGGGAGACAAACTAACTGGATTTCTGTCGATCTCGACACGTACTAAGCTTAACGGTTATTTAGCATGTTGTGTATTTTTTTCTTTAGTTTTCTTTCTAATTTTTTGTGGGTAATTTTCTCCGACTTTCTTTTGATTTGCGCGCACTCTACGCAGAAATCATGAAGCATATAAATAGCGCTCGACCTGTAAGGCTCTGGCACCCACACACACACACATACACACACACTTGTATAGTTGAAAAGTACTTCTAATGCATATTTTTCCAGCACGTGCGCAGCTTTTCCGTTGTCCAAAAAGTCGCCAGAGCGAGTCAAAGCAGAGACAAGGCCAGAGACAGACATGGCCCCACTCCCCTTTGCAATAGCGTTAGCCATGTGCAGCGCAGCGTATGGAGTTACCCAGCCCCAGCTCTTTAGACCAACAACACCCGCTGCCCCCGCCCGTTTCCCCCTTCTTGCAATGGGCTGAAGCCGACGCACGTTGCGTGTAATTTTGATTTTAATCGCATAAAAATGTTTTGTTTATATGTATAATTTAGTTTTAACAATTTATGTTAACCTTTTGTTACCATTTTTAATTTGCCGACTGTCTATGCTGTTGTTGTTGTTGTTGTTGTTGTTGTAGCTCATAAGCAGCAACAATTAAATGCGCCATAAAATTGGTTTAAATACGCGCTCGCCATTTAAATGTATCTATGAGTATGTATGTATCTATACATGTATGTCTATATAGATAGTTGTATTATAAATGTACGCTACGCGACATATAGACAGTTATTATTATTGTTATAATCATTGCCATGCGATAGAAATCAGCGACATTTTTACAGCATTTAAACAAAGCATAAATTCTGATTTAGCTCCAAAACTGTCGCAGCATCTGCCTGCCTCTGCTCCTCAGCCTCTGCCTTCGCCTCCGCCACAGTTTCTCGTTGTTTGCATTCATATGCTGACCGAATAAAAATCATAAAAACTACAAATAATATCAACAAATAAAATGCTATTTAAATTGCCAGTCGTAATTGCAAATCTCTCTCTGTCTCTCTGTCTCTACTGCCTCCCCCAGTCTCACCCCTTTTTTTTTTAGCCCCAAACAGCGCTCCACATTACTATTGAGGCCATAAATATGCACGCCACGTTCTCGCTACGATCCACAACTGGGCTGGACTAACTTTTTGTGTTCGAATCTCTGTTTTTTTTTTTCTTTTTTCGTTGATACATTAAGATAAATAATGGATTGTTCTAAAGCGCTTACATATGAGACACTGGAATGCGCTTGATAACATACTTTTCCCCAGAATAGATAGCAAATGCTTAAGATAATTATAGACACTAGCGAACTAGAACAAGTTTTAAAAAAAATGCGATTACAAAGATATAAAATAAATGCTAAATTTGTTGGATTAAGAAAGTTGGCAAATAAAATTCTCCAAAGGTTTTATCTAAATTTTAGTTTTTCTACAGAAATGTTTAATTATTATTGAATTGGGTTAACTGTATGTTGGCTTAATCTTATCTTAGCTTTGACTCAAGGCCGTTTCAACGTACTTTCAAATAAAATAGATATATTTCTATGTAAGTTATATATTTAGTTAATCAGAGCGATAAAGCTGTCGGCGCATCCGGTCAGCGTTCATCTTTCTATCTATAACTATATTTTATAAAAGACAGATATCATATCATATATTGCTATGAAGCCATAATTTGTATTTTATTTATAACTATATTAACTGAACTGCTCTTTGGAGTTAGTTGGATGCATGAAAGATATGATATGAGAACTTTGGGTTTTGAAGATAGATAACTGAAGAGATTGATAAAACATAGAAAAATTCAAGCAAATGCAAGTGAATTGAAATGAACTTAAAAATCAATAAAATTAGTCGAATTTAAGCATTTCTCAACTTTTCATAAACTACTAAAGTGATTGACATGCAGAGAGGAATTCAATCAAATGCAAGCAAATTGATATGAAGTTAAAAATCAGTAAATTTGTAAATGTTTTTAAGCTATTTCCAAATTTTGATAAACATCTAAATAGATTGACAAATATTAAGAAATTATTCGTATAAACAAATTGATTTATATTAGAGTAAATGAGCTATGAAGTTAAAAATCTGTAAATTTGAGTATTTTTTAGTTAGCTCTTGTTGAAATGATACCCAATTTTGTTTTATTTTAAAAAGAATATAATAGAGTCAAATAGAAAATAAATTGTAGCAGCATAGCTCGAATGATATAGTAAATATTCAACATTAAATACTCAATACACTTATACAATATTCATTCATTTATAATTCAATACATTTGAAGCCATCAATTGAAATTTGATGTCTAAAATTATAGCAAAAGTCGAACTGAATTTATTTATTTTGTTTTTCTCTTTTATTTATTTATTATTTTTGTATTTATTTTTTATATTTATTTAATAATTTTTTATTTATTTATTTATTTGTTTATTTGATTATTTATTTATTTAGTTTCACATTTTCCAACTCTTGACTGAGAGCTTAAGCATTAATAGACATGTGCAACAACATTAAAATGTATTATCTTTTTTTTAACAATTTATTCTTTTGCATTAAGTGTCTTAAGCATTGAGGAAAGTATCATATCACAGTATAGACGACAGACAAATATAGTCTTTAGTTTGCAGTTATTAACCAATTCATAACCATCGAGGCACATGTGCAGCACGCTTAGCAAGTAAGAAAACAAAAGCAAACAAATTAATGTTTAATATTTTATATATATTTTTTATTATATTACATAAAATAAGTAGATTAGATTTTCATATTATATATATTATTTTTATTATTATTATCATATTATATATTTGTTTCTGTATTAACTGCTCAGCTCCAAGCTATTGCTTTCATATTTGTTGTTTCATCAAGTTTTCATATCATATTAAAATCAATTTTACTTGTGAAGCTAGCCCAAACATATATTATATTAGTCTTCAGTGGCTGTCCAATCATCAATAGACACGTGCATCACCCTTGGCAATAATCAGCAAACATTTTGCTTAGCTCTGCTGTTGATTCTGTTGCAATAAATACACATACACATAAAGATGTGTATATGTATATATATATAATTTAATAACTATAACAACAACAAATGCAATTGCAATTGCAATATACGACGAGGCAGTTCATATGTCATGTGCCACTTTTGTAACTGCAGTGCAGTTGCCTAGCTTCCTCTCTCTTTATCTATCTCACTCACTCTCTCTCTCTCTCTCTCTTTTAGCCGCGTCCAGTTCGGGCCACGCTCTAATTTCATAATAAACTGGCTGGCAGCCATTGCAACAATAACAACAACAACGAGCGCGAATGCATGGCTGCCAACCTGCAACGGCTAGAGTGAGGTGGGCTGGGGTGGGCAGTGGAATGGGGAGTTGTCGCCTACCCAAAAACCGCAATGGGTGTAAATTTCATGGAGCGGCATGGCATGGCTGAGCCTGGCGGCACATCCTGTGCAGCTCGTAAGCACCTCATGCGCCAGGCTATAAATGTAAATTGCCTAAATGTGCAAAAGCTCGAGCATAGACCATACGTTGCCCGCACACTGACACTGAGGGGGGCGTGGGGCGGATTTGGAGGGAGCTGTAGGCTGTAGGTGGGGCATGGCTCGTAAATGAAATCAGTTGGTGCGCGAATCCTGCATGGGTCAATTATGCAAATGTTCGAAAGGCTCGTTCTCGACCTCGTCTAGGCACACACACATGAACACACACACACACACATAGACATAGACATGCATGCAGTTGCACATGCACATGCACATGCACATGCACATGCACATGGCCATTGCATGTCCTGTCCAGAACATGGACACATGTGCGGCATGGCGAAAGTGATTTGTTGTTTGGCAGCGCAAATCTGTTTTCATATTAAGTATTTTAGCGCAAATTAAGTTGAAAATGGGCAGACGAAACAAGCGATCCAGACATTTTTAATGCTCTAGCTTAGCCCAGAGCAGCCCAGACCGCTGCTCAACCAAGCTGTCCAAAGCCCACCAGCAACAACTTTCACTTTAGCCCCGCCCGCAGTGCTTTCCATTTCGCAGTTGAGGCTGTCTGTCGCATTAGCCAGCCAAACAAATGCCCGGGCACGTATGCAAAGCATGACGCACAGGACAGCTAAACAGACAAGGCCAGTGGAGAAGCGCACAGACGCACAGCCACAATGTGCGCTAACAGGGCTGGGGGGTTTTTTTTTTTAAATGCATCCCTCTTTTGGTATATATACATACATGTACATATATGTACATATACATACTTACGTGCATCAGGAGCGGATTAGTAGCTGACTATATCATTGTGATCTGAAGTATGAAAATGATATGGAAAGACGGCTAATGGAGCTTAACTTAATATTGGGAACTTGAAGTTGTTGCTAGATGAAATGATAAAGTTTATTTTGTTATTTTTTAAGCAAGCTCTTGAAATATTATTTAAAATAAACACATATATTTAAAAATTGTACAGTAAGTCAAAAAAGTATAGGCTTAATAGCAATACTCGATCTAAAAATGCTATCAATTTTGATGACTCAGCATGTGAAAGTAGAAATGAAAATATTTATTAATTATTTATGACATATTTTTAAATATATAATATAATTTTTTATATATACAAAAACTTATTGATTCTTAATATGGGAAATAAAAGTTCAAATATTAATATCTAAGCTTTAAATAAAACAAAGAAATACAAATATATAACGAGCGTAAAGCCTAGATGCCGGAGATTTTCATACTGAGTTTTTAACTTTATTTTTAATAGATTATAAGCACATAAATAAATAAATAAAAATTAACTATTTAATCAATACAAATAATTAATATATAAATACAAAAATAACATAAATATATATGATATTAATATAATATATAAATACATATAAATAAATATGTTTAAATTGCTAAGCAAAAATACAATACAAATACATAGTTTTTAAAGTTTTTATATATAATTTTAAAATGTATATAATAATATATATATATAAATATATTCATTTATATATATATTTTATTATATATATTTTAAAATTTATATGTATCAATATTTTTTAAATTAAAATTTAAAATGTCTATAAATTAAAATTTAAAATGTCTATAAATTTTAATTTAAAATTTGTATATATCCAATTTAATATATAAGTTGCATTTATTTCTAATAATTCTCATAGGAAAAAAATATATTTTATAATTGAAAAAAATTAATTAATTTAATTTTGATAAATTCAGAAAATTATTCTTTACCTATTGCTAGGCTTCTTCTGTAAGCTGTCTGTATCTATCTATATATTTAATTGAATTGTTGAGCTGAAAACTTTTTACAATATATTTTAATAAAATTTATACAATTTATTTGCAATGTATTATATCATTTATTATATAATGAATCATACTCATAAATGCATAAAAAAAAGCTAAGAAAAAATCACAAAAGACTTGAGTCTTCGCCAAGGTACAAACTTGGTTTCTCAGATGAATTATTAATAATAGTCTACATAGTCTGTGAGTAGCTAAGAGCAAATAATAGTGTTATAAATAAATGTTAATGATTTTTGACTTAATAACATTTTATTTATGCATTCAATTAAATTATTCATGCATTCATTCATTTTCGTAAAAATTCATTTTTTTTTAGTTTTTAATTCACTTAAGTTATAAAGTGACTGATATAGCACGATTGACAGTTACGTGCAATCGAGCATATACGATAGTTTTATATAACCAAGTGGTTAATCGTTGCCTCACTCCGACCCTGGCTGGGACTGGTGGCTGGGGGCTGGGGGCTGGCGGCTCTCTGGAGGGTCTAGAGTAACAAGGTTCATTGTTTGCGCACAGTCTGCGCAAAGTTTTTGCCAATTCATGAGGCGTTGCAGTTAGTTCAGCTTCTATACAATACGCTTTGGCAAATAGCGGACAGTCTGCCATTCATATGCATGCGAGTTTTCCGCTTTTCCGGCTGGCAAACGTAACGAACTACGTGCTACACAGCAGAGCCCGTCTGCCCATACGGACAGACAGGACATGCAGCCAGACGTGGCAGTTGTGGGGGCTACTTCCGCTGCCGCTGCTGCTGCTCCTGCTCCTGCTGAAAGCTTGGCTAAGCACCTGAGCAAACTTATTGTTGGACTGCGCATTGTTTGCCAGCGTCGCCGGTGTGTTGAAATGAAACCAAAAACCGAAAAACCGAATACGTCAAGGTTAACAGGACAGGCTGACGTCCCTGCTGGACGGCCACGCGGCGGCTAAATAACGAGGTGTCTGCCAGGATAATTTTACGATTTCCTATGGCAATAGCAAAGCGAACAAAGCGAACAGCCCGACATGCATTTTGGCCAGCCCTTACGACAAAAGGCAACGCCCGTCCATTGCCCATTAAGCAATCTGGCACTGGCCCTGGCCCTGGCTCTGGCCCAGTGACAATCCGTTCAACACCTCTCCACACAGCTCAGATGAGACGCTATCTTCAAAAGAGAGCGAGAGATATGAGATGAACAGAATCCAGGCAGATGAAACACACACATAATGCGAATCTCTTGCAAATTACTTAAACAACAAAATCTCAACTGATGGTCGATGGTTGCTAAAAGCCGCCGCGAGAGCGACAGAGACAGAGAGCGAGATGAGACGCGAGCGATAAACGTGAGCGATAGACGATAAGCGATAAGCGCTTACGCATTTCTGAGTGCGAAAGAAGCGATTCGCTGTATGCCGACCAGGCCAGCGGCGAGGGGTAGGCCATATGTGCTAGAGCATGCCTCAGCGACAACAACAAGAACAAATGAAATGTTTTTTTTTTTGTTTCGAGAGAGTTTTTGCGATTGCGCTGATCAGATAGGCGATCGTGTGCGACGGGGCGTGCGGCAGAAGGGAATGCCAAAAGCGAAAGGGAACTCAAAACTGGGCACAGGCAAACGACAAGCGGCAACTGCGAACTGGTAACTAGTAAACTGGGAACGGGGAACAGGGAACTGGAAACTGGAAACAGGGTAGCCGTAATTTGATGTCATATTGTGTCACACACAAAACAGTATGCGAGATATGCGAGAGATAGGCAGCCAGATCCTAGGAGCCATGTCAACTGCGATTTACCTGCCAAAGGCGGCAACTACATAGGCGCAACTGCCAAGCCGAAGATCTAAGGCGTCTCCGAAGGGACTTCGACTACCGATTTTTGGCGACTGTTTGTTGTAGGCGGGCGGATCTGCCACTCGAATGATACGTTCATCAGCGCATTGATTACATCAAATGTTGTTGTTGTTGTTATTTTGTGATTTGTTTTTTTTTGTATTTTTATCGAGAATCGCATTTTTGGATAACTGTGGCTATATTTGTGGCTGGGGCTAAGCACGCGTGGCTTGGACGACGGCGCTACTTTAATGGACACTCTTGTTGTCATTCCTCTAGATGTTGTTGTTGCGGTTGTTGTTGTTGTTGTTTTTCACTTTGAGCATTTACGAGCGCTCTGCAGTCGCTGTCGTCTCTTTGGCTTTTATGATAGTCGTTGCGCTGCGCATACAAATGATTTGATTTTGATGTGATTTTTTGGATGCGTGTGCTCCGCTTTGGTCATGATTTGGAGTTACTTCATTTGTCACTTGGCCATTTTAATGCGTTTTCCTGGGAACTCTGGCGTCGCAGACCGCAGCAGCCCAAAACCCAAAACCAGCGCGTCGGCTATTGACTTTGATTTTTATGACTGAGCTCAGCCCAGCTCAGCTCAGCCCAGTTTCAGTTCCAGCTCCTGACGCGGCCAACGCCTAATTTCACTCGAGTGCTACGATTCAGCACTTTCTTTAACCGTTTTTACGATTCGACTGCAGATTGTCAGCGCAGGTTTTGTTGTTGGTTTTGTTACGGACCTGTTAATGAGTTCATTTTAAGTAGTCCACATTTGGCCATTGGCTATTGGACGTTCTAATTTGGTTCGATTTGTATCTGAGCGCGCTGTTTAAGTGCCTTTTAGCTGTGATTAGTTTTAATGACTAGTTTTCGGTATACTACTCAAAACTATTGGGGTTTATCGTTGGTGCCCCCGATAACGCACGAGATCGTAATAAATTGCTTTTACTCAACCAATGACTAGAATGCACCACTCGACGCTGTCATTTAAATTAAATTGCGTTTTTAATGAGACCGAATAG
Organism: Drosophila leonis; assembly: GCA_035045365.1. Classification (NCBI taxonomy): domain Eukaryota; kingdom Metazoa; phylum Arthropoda; class Insecta; order Diptera; family Drosophilidae; genus Drosophila; species Drosophila leonis. The sequence goes on from JAWNPC010000996.1 coordinate 797,277, forward strand.
TCAGCAAACAAACAGAAATGCGAGCACACTCCAACAACATTTGTTAGCCAGCATTGATAAATGTTGGCCAAAAAGCCGTTGGCACCTAATAAGCCAGTTTTTGACAGCAGTTGGCAACATGTTTCAATGAAGCAATTAACGCGCTGCGCTCAACCACAAACACGACAGCAGCAACAACAACACCAAGAACAACGGCAACAACCACATCCACAAGCGACCACAAAAAAGCTGTGAAAATTGCCAGCAAATGAATTGAACCAAACATTTTGCGGAAGGACATCAAAAAGTAAACATAACACAATTTACATACTTCTGCATGTGTGAGTGAGCATATGTATGTATATGTGTATGTATGTATAGATGTGTGTGCGCGCCTAAAAGGCTGCAGCTGTCGACGTTTGGCCCGCATAAAGCAGACGCAGCGCTTATCACAGATGCAAATAGCAAAAAGTGCGACAAACACAGCGTGCGCTTATGTATGCATGTGTGTGTGTGTGTGTGTCGGCTGCTTTAGGGCAGCTAATGGAGACAAAAGACGTCACACACACACACACTCTCACACACAGAGCAAGCCAATGCAAATATTTTTGACGTTCACTGAACTTTGCATAGAAAATTATGCAAGCCGCCGTCTCTCTCGCTCTCACTTGGCACGCTCTTGTGCGCTCTCCTTACAGTGTCTCTATGTGTGTGTGTGACAGCTGTGTGACCAAAATTATAGCAGAAAACTGCAGCTAACAATAAAAGCGAAACGAGCCACAGTCAAGACAAAGTTTTCCTGGCTGCTGCTGCTACTGCTGCTGCTGCTGCTGCTGTCGCTAAATGTACCATTTTTAATTTCTTGCCATCGACAACAACGAACATCTGCAGCGTCGCACAGCATAGATGTTCGGCACATTGCGCATGCCCGCGGCCAATGAGAGCGCGTCTGGCAAACGCCGCCCAAATCAAAAATGGCGAGTTTAAAACAGAGAGCACATGCCGCACAGCCTAGAGCTGTCTCGCTCTATCACACGCAATAGCAGGCAAGCGCAGGCCTGTCGCAAAGGCAAGCAGTGCATGGCCAAGCAGTGTATATGGCAATGCTTTGGCTGATGCGACAAACACTTTTCGTTATTTTTGCCGGTCATCTCAGCCAGCTCATCATCCAAATCCGACGACCAACAGTCGTTGCTGTTGCTGTTGTTATTGCTGCGGTTGGTGCTGGTGCAATCCTTTTGGTATTTGATTTCAATTTCAATTGTGGCGCATCCTTTGACGTCGCCATTTTGTTTGTTATCAACAACGAGCGCTGTCGCTTTTGTTTTCCATGATAATTGCATTTGTATGTGTATTGATGTCTCTACTGCCTCTTCCTCTCACCCACTCCTTCTTTGACTTTTATCAATTTTTACTGATTTCTTGTTGGCATTTGCTTTACTTCTTTTTCTTTTTTTCCCAGCCAGATTTCTGTGAGCTTCTGCTCGACATAGCGTGCAGCGCATGCAGATTAACTTTTCACCTGTGCGCGGGCTGAGGGGTCGATGGGGACTCAGCAATCAGCCAGAGAGTTGTCATTGCCAGCCAGTCATCCCGTTGTATGTGGCTGGGTGTCTGCTGCTGCTGTTGTTGTTGTTGGTGTTGCTCGTTTTTGATTGAATTGCTGTTTGTTTTTAAGCCGCTGCTGTGGCTTTTTATTATTTTGCTGCTGATTCGCAGTCAACGAAAACAATGTGAAAATTTTAATGAAAATTGCCGCTTGACTTGATTCGAACAGTTGCGCTCAGTTTGATAATAGCTGCGTTTGCCCATTTTCATAATAATTGTGCTTAAATTTGCAACAATTGCTCAGAGCCAGAGCCAGAGCCAAGTGGACGCCAGCCTGTGCGATTTGATTTTTGGCAACAGATTAGAGCCAATGCCCAAAAACACCCACCACAGATATGATACCAGCCAACAACGGCAGCAGCAGGCAGCAACCACCGATAGCAACCCTAAATAGAAATCCAGCACCAGCAGCAGCAGCAGCAGCCGCAATCCCAGTCTCATATCATTTTGATCGCAACGTTCTATTAAATTACCAAAAGCTGTCGCTCGTTCAAATGCCACAAAACTGAAAAAGGCAACGGCGACGTGTGCAGCACAAGTTGCAGGCATCAATTGTGTGAGGGGCTGTTGGGATTGGAATTGCCTGGTCACAATTGAGATAAGATTGCCAAAGCTGAGATACAAGATATGTCATGTATCGCACGTTTGCTAACCGAGTGGGGGAGGTAACACGGAGAGAGACAGAGAGAAGGAGAGGGGGGAGGACACTCTGTGGCATATGAAAATGCATCAATTCCAAATTACATCAAATTCAAAGTCTCGCAGCAGCAACGTCGACGCCAGCTAAATAATTATGAAAGCCACAGCATCAGATCAGAGATAGAACATGCATCGAATATACACACATACAACAATCTAAATAGATATGAAAATGAGTGTGTGTGTGTGTGTTGGGCGTGCATAATAGAAATTTGCATGCGCAATTATTTGAACAAACCGCAGCAATTATACGGCAGCAACACGACGCACAGCGGCAACAGCAGCAATCGAGACAGACAAGCTAATTAGCAAAGAAGCAGCAGCAGCAGCAGCAGGAGCGACTGAGGTCCTGTCCCGTGCTAGCCCAGCTATACGCCTCGTCTAACCAACCGCAACGAATCGATTTTTGTATTTTATTACGCGTGTTGCTGCTGCTGCTGTTGCTGCTGCCGTTGCCACCAGCAATTTGTGCATCGTTAAGGGTTAGTGCAACGCCAACATTGTTTTGATTTGTTGTGACATTCGGCGAGCTGGGAAAATGCTCAACGAAATGTTGTTATGCAAAAATTAGGCGCATAATTTTATTGCAATTTTTATGATCGAGCACGACGTCCGGTCGTCGGGAAACTGGGAAACTTGGCCAACTTGATGGCTATTTAATTGGCCTGTGAGAAAGTTCTTGCTGTTTCTAATTCAAAATTATTGCCATTTACAAAAATACAAATTATGAACACTATGAACATCTTCCCACAATATGTGTGTTGCTTCCCTGCAATTATCATAATTTCACATGAAAATCCTTTCCAGCATTCATTGGAGAGAAGAATAGAGCTCTACACCTGACACAGCCCAAGAAATGTTGAATAAATGGTTGATGAAATGCTTTTCATGTTTGGCAACACAAACAACAACAACAACAACAACAAACACTGATTTTAGGCACTTAAACAACAACAACATTGAGAGGAACGAGGTCGAGTTTGAGTTTTCTTTTTTATTCTTTTCTCTTTTTTCATAACAATGCGTGGAAAATTATGAAAATTGCGTTGAAAAACTGTCACATCATCGTCCGATTTTGTGGCACTCAGACTCAGGTCCTGTCGTCACATCGCGTCGCCTTGCCTTGCCTCGCCTCGCATTGCATCGCATCGCATCGCATTCGCTTTGAAGTTGCACATCCTTTTGTCCGCTTGCATTAGAGAGACAACATTCGAGATCTGTATGCTTAGGGGAGCATAGAATTACACTAAACGAAAAAAAGGGCACAGGACAGCAAACAAAAAAAAGTGTTCCATTTAGAGATGAGCTCGTGACATCGTTTGGGATGCAACAGAAATCACGAAATAACGTAGAAACTAAAGAATAGAGAGAGCAATGCATAAAAGAATGCTGCAGCCAGGCGACAAATAGCTGTAAGACTTGAAAGTTGTCAAGTTTTGATATGCATATAGTAATTATAGAAGCGAGGATGGTCTGGAAAGTTCAACTTAATGTGTTGATAATGGTTCTTGATAATGGTAACTTGAGAGCAAAGCAATATATTTACTTCAAATAGTACATATATTTTGTTAAACTTAAACATTATTGAACTATAAGATAATCCTCGTTTATATAATGAGGAGTGCGGTAAGATACTCTATAGACAGCTAAAAGACTAAAGCTGTAGTGCTGTCTTTCTTATATACATATACATCTGTGTTCATTAAAATAGTAGTGCGACTGAAATGTTGAGCACAAATTTTGTATGATAAACATAATATTTAAAAAAAAAAATGCATAAATTGAAAAAATATATAAATTGAAGATATATATAAATTCAAAATATATGTAAATTGAAGATATACACTAATTAAAAATATATTTATTGTAGATTGAAGATGTACATACATAAATTCAAAATATATATAAACTCAAAATATATGTTATTTAAATTAAAAATATAATATAAAAATTGTTTTCAAAACATTATGCTTATCACAAAATTTTGCTCTCTAACATTTTAGTCGGACTACTATTTTTCTGACCAAATATATATTTAGAGGCCTATATCATTATTTTGTATTTGTATTTCTTTCATATGTGACCTTATGTCTTCCTTCTTAAGTAAGTAAAGACATTTTTCTTACATTTTTATGCTCTAGCTCCATTTCAATATAAATATATTAGCTTCAAACTATATATCAACCAGTTACAATAACAGATTATTCAAAACAAATTTTATATTCAAAAATCTTCAAGCTGCTTCTTATTGCAACTTAAAGAGTGTTCAATCCACAATTGAATTGACTGATCTTTAGATCATCATAATTTATATTTTTAAATAGTATTTCAGTATATTTCACAAATTCTATAAATTTTCAACGACGCATATTTCTATTTCATATTTCTTAAGTTTAACAGATAACTGAGCAATAAATAACCTGTAAGCTTAGCACCCTGTGCATAAATTCATTTTAAAGCTTGAAAAATTTTCTTGATATATTGAAATTTAAAAAAATTGTGGTTGGTTCAGTTATGATTTTGTAAAGAAAAATGGGCAAAGGCTTCCATGTGCACCGTCAACTCATGATCACAAACTATAAATAAGGCTGCTCACATCAGCAGAATCTTCTGCATCGCTCTGACTATTCACCAATAGTCAGACTCCTCTCTAATAACTAACAATTGCTGCTGCTGCTGCTCCCGCCTGTTTTTGTATATTGTTTGTTTTCGTTGTTATGCCATACACACTCGACATAGTTTTCGTTGAGGGCTGGTTGCCTTTTGTTGCCGAAACAGGCAAAAGTTATTGAAATGTCGCCTCAAAGGCAGTCAACACTTTTTGGTTGCGCCTGCAGCAGGTTGCAATTGCCTCAGCAGTTTACTACAATTGTCAAAGCGAATGTCTTGCAGGACTAGATGCGCAGCTCTGTGAATCGCTGCGCTGCCTCAGTCTCTGCTGTGGCATATACTACTAGATACATCTCTGAAAGCCATAAATTCTTCAAAGCGAGCAGCGAGAGCTCCTAAACCAACCACCGCTGCCTGTCTCCATTCGGTTATCCGCTTGGCAATACAACAAAAACAATAAAACGTAGCAACGGCAGTTGCCCCAACCAAGCCGCACCCCAGCCACAGCTAACCTGCCCACAAGTCAGGAGTTGCCATTGTTGTTGTTGCTGTTGTTGTTGTTGGTTCTTTTGCTTGGTTTCTCGCTGGCCGACAAAACAGCGAGCACACTGTACGCGCCATTTTCCGTGCTATTGCCAAATGTTAAGCGCAGCAGCAGCAGCAGCAACCACATCAACCACCCTCAGCGCACCACCCACGCTGGCCCGACCTTTGCGCTCGCCTGGCTTGGGCGTCCTTGCTTTCGGTTGTAGCTGCTCCCTCTGGACCAGAAAAAGAAATGTTTCGCATAAAATGTTATCGCAAAGATTTACGACCCGACTTTTGCGCATCACACGCCCGTTGCTTGGCGCCCTTACCCTGCCACGCCCCCCTCCCCACACCACACACACACACACAGCCACAAAAAATTGTAGTACTGTGCAGCTCCCGCTCTCTCGGGCGTCGCATCCAGCAACTTGTTTTATGATAATATACGAGCTTTCTCCGCTGAAATATAAATGTTGTGTGTATGAGCTGTCTCTGGCTCTGTGTGTGTGTGTGTGTGTGTGTGGCTCCTTTACGCCATTTTTGTTTGTTGGCTGCCTTGTCATCCTTTCAGGAGGCATCACATGGCTACGCTATCTATTTATCTGCGCATTTGTACATATTTATTTTAATGTTGAGCAGCAGCAGCAAGAGCAGCAACAGTCACAGCCACAGCCACAGCGGCAGCAGTTGCTACAATTGCTTTAGCTTCCACCTAAGAAGTAAATCTACAATAAAAATGGCTGGCGCTGTATCCATAAGATACATGCCACTGATTTTGGCAGCGCTTATCGCATAGCTAAAGCTGCGCCTAGCACACTTGATATGTTTGCCTCAGCCTCAGTCTCAGCCTCAGCCCTCGTCCTGTGTCTGAGAATCGTAAAATGAAGATTTTTCATGTGGATTGTTGAGGCGCATCCTTGTCGCTGTCATTGTTGTTGTTGCTGACTTCTTGGCTAATGCCAAAAGCTGCTGCTGCTGCTGCTACTGTTGCTGCCGCTGCCTTTGCTGCTGTCGTTTCCCCAACGGAAGTAATTTATGACTTTTCGTTTTGCAAATGTTTAAATCTAAACATAAATTTCCACGCTGTATGCCCCAGCTCGCTCTCGCATTGTATCTCTATCTCATGGCTGTCTCTCCCTCTGTGTGTGTGTGTGTGTGAAACATATGAGCTGCGTTTATATTTATTTCGTTTTGCGTTGCTTTTATTTGCACTGATAAATTGTGCAATATATATGATAGCCATAAAAACTCAACTCAAATTGGCTTAAAGCGTAACACAAACTTAAAGATATAATATTTTTTGTTGCTTTCTTGAACATCGAATGCTTGCATGACAAAACAATTTTGACTCGTGCCCACACACACACACACAGATAGACATATGGAGCCGTTACACACTTAATCAAATTATCTGATATGTCAACTTTATCCGCGTCAAAACAAACACGCAGCTAAGCCGACTACAAAAGCAACTGCTCAAGAAGCAGACAAATTAATGTTATTAAAGGCAAATATTGAAAAACTATATAAACTAGTTACACAACCCACACAGACAAAGAGGGAGAGAGAAAGAGAGAGTGTGTGTGTGTGCGAGCGAGAGAAGCCTTGAAATTAATGAACTTCCAACGATTATCCTTGCGACATCATCAGCGTCAATATCAATAATAACAAAACACAATTTCAATTACTTATGCCAAATAAGTCGAAATGGTTAAATCAACAAAACTACAGCCTAGCCACAGCCCACACAGACATGCCTCAGCGATAAGGTCGAACTGTAAGGCTATCGAGCAGAGACTGAGACAGAGCCAGAGCCAGAGACTGAGACAGAGACAAAGAGACAAACTGATCAAATATGCTTAATTATAATTTGATTTGATTTATGATGCTCGTCGATTTCATGTGACATTTGTAATTATTCTTGTCGCGCCCGAAACTACCTTCAGCCACGATCATCAAAATCACAACAGCAACAACAACAACAACAAGGAACAACATCATCATCATCACAGCAACAGCAACAGCAGCAGCAAGAATTGTTGTTGTTGTTGGGGCCACATGATCAACGATGTCGTCGATGACAACGACGAGGAGCAAGCGACAATCCTGAGCTGCATACGAAACTAGAATTGCTATAAGAACACACTCACACACACACACGCACACACACACACTTGTATAGACATGAATACATATAAAGTAGGTATACGTGTTTATAGCGATCTGTATTTGTAGCTGCATACTCGTTTGTATCGCTAATGTGCTTTAATGTGTAATATACGTTGATATTTATTTATTATGCCTGTGGATATATGGGCACAGTATGGGAAATCTGAGTAAAATATGAAGACTCTTTGGTATAACAGCTCAAACTGTTATACGCTACTACTGATCAGCAGGTTTTTGATAATGAGCTACATTAATTACTCGATATTCTACTTGGCATGATTTTTGTGTTGTTAAAAATTAAGCAAAAATATATTTTATATATTAAATTGAGGGATAACTTAAAGTTTTTATTTTTATATATTTTTAACAGAACATACAAATTTTTAATACATATTATGATACCAGAAAATTATATTTTTATTATTTTTTCTGTTCATTTTTTTAGAAAATGTTTTTAAATAAAATTGTTTAAAATTTCTACCTTTAATATTTGTATAAATTTTTAAATCTGCGTTTTATTTAAGCCAAAATTTTAAAAATTTCTGCCTTAAATATTTGTATAAATTTTGAAATTTGTGTTTTATTTAAGCCACATATAACACAAAACTAGAAATTAATTTTTAAAAAATAAAAAATATTGGATACAATTTTTGAAAATATATTCAAATATAAAATATTTAATTGTTTTATTTTATTTTTTTGTATATAATATTTTTATTTTATTATTAAAAGTTTATTTAAAATTAGAAATATTTAAAAAGAACGAAAAATATGCTATTATTCATATGTGAATGTACAATATTTATTTATATATTAGGATTTACAAATCTATATACACATATATTTATATCTAAATTAACTCCACATAAATTTAAAAAAAAAAATAAAATTCATATATTGAATAAAGTTTTTGACTATTTATAACCATTTTAAAATATTGTATTGTTTATATTTATAACAATATTGATATTAATTTCATATAATGTCATAAAATATTAAAATATTTGTAAGTCTTTATATAATTTTTTAGTTCAAGTAACTCATTTCTTTGACTTTGTTGAATTTATTTACTATTATAATCTATATAACAATCAATTTGTCAGAGCATTTGAAATTCGTGAAGCAGTTCTTAGTAAATTGCAAACCCATTTTTAATATGTAATAATAATTTTCATGGCATTGGCTGAGCCCTTGTTGACTTCTCGTTATTATGATGGCAAAGAGCACATACTTACAAGACATATACCTAGAGAGAGAGACTTGAGTCGGGCCTGCTGCAGTCTGAATGAAGTCTATGGGGAATAAATCAACACGCTGTGTGGCTTCGTCAACGATCCATCTTTATTTCTTTCTCTCATGCCTTCGTGCTATACTCTCATATGACTACGAGCTGTTTGCGGATCTTGTGGCGTGGCCTGCTGCCGTCGATCATTGCCTGTTGATCGGAAATTCTCGCCTACGAACGAGTGACAACGTACAGAAACACAAACAATACAACAACATACAAAGTATACATGATAAATATATATATGAGATCATATATATATATATACATGATATAGATATGTCTATGGATATGTAGGCAGGCTAGCCTGCGTTGCTTTTGATCAATGGATGGCAAAACAACGCCCCAGCGCCCGGTTGTCAAGCTCCATACACATTGAATGCTCTAACAATAAGTTGTTAAGCTGTTCTAGGTGCAAGTTGTGGATTGAAGAGCTTGCTTAGCTCTATATAAATTAAATAATAAATAATTTATTATTATATATATGTTTTCATAACATAAATCAAATTAAATTTATTTAATATTTTAGCTAAATATTTAAAATATAAAATTATAGATTTTCTTATTGAAGAGTATATTTCCATTTCATATACAACTCATTCTGCATTCAGTATCTGTGAGTGTGTATGTGTGTGTGTGTGTGTGCGTACAGATTATCGCGGCTCGATCACAAAGTTCGATCAGTTAAGGGCAGCGCACTTTTCTTCTCTTTTTTTCTTAGCTGGATAATAAGCCGAATAGGCGTATGACAATAAGCCATGTAATTAAGTGGATGGCATATCAAAAGCGGAGCTTGAACCTGGGGGATTACCGGGAAATGCGTGGGCCCAAAACCAAAAGCGGAGCAATTCCAAACCTATTTTTTCTCATTTTGTTGCTTTTGGGAATGTGCACGTAATTGTGGTTGACAAATTGCAGTCAAAATATGATAGATTGTCTCTTGTGAGCAAGTGAGATAGCTAGCCACCTGCTATTGTCTGTCTCGCTCTTGTCACTCCCTCTCAGAGTCTCTCTGTCGGCTGTTTGTGGTCTTTTAATTAGCATGTCATGTATGTCAGTCGGGCACTTCAGCCAGAGTCTCAGCTTCAGCTCCTGCCTGCGCCTTGACGTTGTGCCACGCCCCAGTTTTTAGCTGTGGCTGGGCTGGGCTGGGCGCGAAATGCATTTCGTTTCATGACTTGCACTAAATTCAATTTACTTTTTAAATATTTTTCCGTCTGTTGTTTTCATTTACGTATTTGCCCGACCTGGCTGGCTGCCACTCAAGCGGAGCCGCTCCTGCAATGATCGGCGATTTTTTTTCTTCTGCTTCTTGGGCCTCACCAGTTTACGCGGAATTGAGCTAATATCGATGACTCGTCCATTGAGTGGCCACTCGCCTGAGTGCAGACTGTTGGCTGACACGAACTTGGACCGCATTTATTAGCCCAAGCCACTTGAACCCGTCGTCTTCTGTGTTGGCTTTTGCGTTTTTAATAAGCGGTTGTCGTCTGTACCTTCGGTTTCCTGGGCCACTTTTCAATTAGCCCGGGTTTTTGGGCTATGCAACTGCCCAGGGGCATCAGTTGCGGTTAGCGTTCTCTCTCTCTCTCGCTCTCTGCACTTTAATTAATCGCCGTGTCTAACAAAATATGACAAGCGCCATAAATTAAAAGAGGGCTACTGCTTCGACTGCATGGCAGCTTCCAGGGCAGGCAGCTCTCAGCTTTGGGCAGGTGTGCGCCACAAAATTTGCGTGTGCGGACAGCTAAACTGCTACTGTGTCCGCTGCTGGCAGTCGCATATAAATGAGAGATGTTTAACTAGGCGACAGTGGCTCCAAATACAGCGTGCGCGTTGCATGCAACAAACCATTTGGTAGCGAATGCCATGAAACGTGGGCAGAAGCTGGGCTGGTAGGCTGGTAGGCTGTCCCACAGAGAGGTGGGCTCATTAAGGCAGTCAAGGTTTCTTCATTTGTGTTGCTAAAGAGTGCGCTGAAAAGATTTCATTTGAAAGATCGATAAGTCGATAACCATTTCGATAAGTTCGATAAGAAAAATATACATTAAATAGCAATCAATTCATATAAATTGTATAAATTGTGATCGATTTCTGTTACTAAAATCAATTAATACAACAAACATATATTGATTTATATATATACAAAGCGATAAATATTGATAAATAAGTCTATAAATATCGATCATTAGACACGAGTACATTAAACAATTTACTGCAAGAAAAGTTTGATGCTGGAGGGTAAGTTTTTTCGAGCTTTCTAAGTAAAAGTCCCACTACTCTTAGAATTCGCACTAACTTTCACGCCTTTCTAAAAATCATCCAACCCTATCATTCTACAGCCTATGTAGAAAATTCGCTTATACAAATTTCTGACTGCACTATATAATTCTATCTCTGCTTGGCAGCCGTAAAGTAATAGTATTACCATGATCTTTAGCCTTTGGCCATATAAATATTTGGCTCAATCTGTGCAATTGCAATGCAATTATCTCTAATAGAACTAAGGGAGAGCTAGAATAAGTTCCATTGCCATTTCCGTAGTTTGGCTTTTATTAAACTCGCATTCAAACCGTTTGTATTTCGTGCTCCTTTTATTTTATACAATTATATAATATAGCAATAAATTCGTTTACAGCCGTATATAAATTAAAAAACAAAAGGGTTTTCCACTTTCTACTTTCGCCCCCGCAGGGGGGTGTTAGTGTTGGGGGCGGGGGCACAGTTGGCGCCACAGAAGCCACAACCATGCACATAACTCAAGGAGTTTGTGACATTTTTATGGCATACTCTGGCTTATATATATATATATATACAAGGATATTTTATACGTAGATTTTGCGTCGCTTTTTGGGCATTACGCGTTCTCTGCTTTTTCTTATTTCTTCTGCTCTTCAATACAATTAAAAACAAAAAGGGACACATTAATCCTTTTTCACACAATATCCTGTATGCAGCGTGCAATGTGGGCGGCGCCGTGGATCAACAGCCATAGTCAGCGCAGCAGAGGGTGTGGGAACAGCAGTGGCAACAGGAGGGGACAGCATTGGGAGCAGGAGCTGGAAAGGCAGCGCGGGCTGCAGGCACAGCAACCGCATTTGGAGCCTGGTCGGCCATTTTCTTTTGCCAGCTGCCATTTTTATGCTCATGTTTTTGCGACTCTTTTTTTTGTGCTCTGCTGCTTTTAACTGTTGTTGTTATTGCTGTTGTTGCTTGGCATTAAAAATGTTTTATGTTGTGCGCGATTTTGCGCAACCTACTTTGCACATGCTTCAGCGCTGGCCCACAGAGAGACCGAGACGAATGTTAGCTTCGGTTTATTTTTGTTATAAAATATATAAAAATACCACTTAGCTTAGACAAAATGGGTATAACACATGCGACTGATAAGCATGAACATACTTTATAAAAAATGTAAATAAAAAAAATATTAATGCATACCCCCTACCCCCTTTCCCTACACTTGTCTGTTCTTACCTGCATGGTTATTGACTTAAAAAAATTAAACCAAAATTTATTTATATAATAATATAAATATAATTTCTCACCCAAACAGCCTAGGCGTTTGGGTACTGCAGCTCAAAGATCTGCTAGCCCCGCACTAAAACAGAATCTGGCCTAGTCTTAAAATCTATAAAATATGCTCGTTAGCTTTAGCTGTGATATGTATAACTATTTCTATATATAACTCTTTCTTACCATTATTTATGTATTTCGTGTGCGTTATCTTTCATAGCCTTAACAAATTTTTTGAATTATTTCTGTACGGGTTGAATTACCTAAAAAGTAACAGGACACTAATCTATTAATATTTTGTCAGATAAAAATAAAATTTTTTTATTAAATAATTTTCCATTAAATTTTTTTGTTTTTTTTTTTTTAAATGTTTTTATTTAATAATTTTTCATTACATTTTTTCTTTTGTTTTTTAATAAAAAAAATTTAAAGTAATTTTTTTGTATGACTAAATTTTGTGTAATTACAGTCGAGTCCCGATAATTCGAAATGGCAAGGGGATCAGTTTTTTTTCGATTTACACAGAAATTCAAATTATCGAGACTCGACTGTATTATCTACTTTTTGTTCTTATTTTTTAATTACACAATTTTAGTTAGAATATGTAAAAGCTAAAGATTTCATCTATACAGATCTAATCATATGACTTCAACATTGCTTGAACAATTTCAAATTATTTTGTTATTATAACATATTTTAAAAATATTTTTCTTAAATTTTTTTTAAGCGAAAATCTTAATAAAATCTTAATTTGCCTTCATTTATAAATACAAATTTAAATTTAATATTTCTAACATTCTTGAGTTAGTTAGGATTCTATAAAAAGACACTAAATGGTATCTGTAAGGCCAAACGAAACGTGTGAACCCATTTTTACGGGTCTATAAATAAATGTAAACGTCTATCTGTGCAGCGAGGATGTGAGCTCGCTTGTTTATGTAGAAAGGCTTAATTTGTACAGAGCACACACACACACACACACACACACATTTCTTTGTGTGTGTGTGTGGGTAGGTGTGCGTATGTGTGTGTGTGTGTTACTTTTGTCTTGGCTTTAACTGTTTTTATGGCGCATTGCGACTTTTTATGGCCTTGTCTTGTTTTCGCTTTGCCTATTCTAATGTGTAGCATAGTCCTCTGGCCGCAAGGCAGCGCCATGCCACACCCCCTCGTGTTGCCCACAAAGTAAAAGAGAAGGATAATAATAAAACTGGTCTTATCGCTGATGCCGATGTGAACGCCGCTCGCTGTGCGTTATAATAAAACAAATGGCAGGCCATTTAATTGCTGGCCATAAATGGGCGCCCTTTATCCTTTTGAAGGATGAAATGGATGGATGCTACCAAAAACGGGAGCTGTAGCTGTAGATGGAGCCAGAGCTGTAGCCGAAGCATGCGTGAGGTTCTCCTCGCCGTTTCATTTTTTTGTTTTTTTTTTTTTTGGCCAACTCGGCTTTTTATTATTATTAGTATTTAAATTTATTTGTTGCTTTATAGCGTGCACAGCAATGCGATAAATTTTAGTCGTTTCACATTTTTAATGGCCCCGGAACATAAAAAGGTAAGACCCCAAACCAAAATATTACATATAATACAATATAATTTCGAGCACACATAATCAAAGCAACTTAAAATTCCATTTAACAAACGCGATACGACATAATTGAGTGAATGCGATAAGAAAGAGAGAGAGAGAGAGAGAGAGAGAGAGAGAGGAGAACAATGAGAGGGGTAGCAAAAATTAACTTTGAATTGCAGCATATGCAGAGTCCATTTCAGAGGCAGGACAACCCGTGGCTATTTATGCAATTGTACAATTGTTATTTCCAAAACAATAAAAGCCACAAGCCACAAGCCACAAGCCACTTGCTGCAAGCCACAACAAGAAGAAACAACTTGTTTTTGGACAAGTTTCGTAACATTTGGCACATTTGTTTTTATGACTCAATTACGTAACTAATTCGTGGGGAGTTAACAAAATGTGCAATGTGCTGGATGCTGCAGCTAATAGCCAGAGATAGCAGCAAAGAGCCACCCTCCAGTGGCATGCCTCATTAATTGCGTCTGTTGCAACAATTGCATTTGTTATGTTACCTCAAGTATTCAGTTTGTATTTGATTTTATTTGATTTCAATTGCTGGCCCAGCGCTGATTAATGCAGTTGCCACACCTCCCCAACCCCTTTGCGTGTGGCATGATAAATGAACAGGCGACTGGGGCGACTGGCGCTCAGCGTTGTCTCTGTGCTCAGATGCTTATCCGTGGCATTCCTGCCGCCCAAAGTGTCATTGTTGTCGATCATTTTTATGCGGCTGTGGCTACATTTGATTGACATGCCAGCGAGAGAGTCAGCCAGCCAGTCAGTCAGCCAGCCAGTCAGCCAGCATATGTAGTCTGTGCATATCAGCGATCATCTTTCTCCATGTTTGGCTGTCTGTTTATGGGCAAACAGCTTTTGGTGTCGCCTTTTATGATCGCTCTGCGAGTGATTTTTATGAGCCAGCAGCATCCGAAAAGTTATTAACATAAAATGCGCATTTATCATTTTATGAGCTGCACATAATGAACTTAGCTGGTGGGCCCACTTAGTTAGTTGGCCCAGCCCCAAAACAAATTTCAGCTTGCCAAAGGGCGCCAAATTGCCAAAAAAAAAAAAAAGAGAAGAGAAGAGAAGTGCACTACATATATATAAGTTGGCAGCATAGATGGGTTTTCAGTTGGCAGTTGGCCTGGCTGAGTGGTTTTTAGCTCTTCTGGCTGACTAGCACTTAATCCTGGCGCACAACTATGCCGTTTGCATTGTTTCACGCACAATGGACACAAAGGACATGTTT
The DNA here is from genome assembly GCA_035045365.1 of Drosophila leonis. NCBI lineage: Eukaryota > Metazoa > Arthropoda > Insecta > Diptera > Drosophilidae > Drosophila > Drosophila leonis. The sequence goes on from JAWNPC010000996.1 coordinate 812,504, forward strand.
GCACTGATTATCAGATTAGGCCATTGTACGTACAAATTGATATTGTCATGTTTCAAGTGCCCAGCCGCGGATGGCACACACACACACACACACACACTCGCACACAGACACAGAAAACTCATTGAATGCTGTCGCCAGTGCCGATTAAGAGATTTTTTTTTCGCACTCCCAGCCAAACTGGGAAACAATGGTTAGCCGGCAGGCAGAGATTTGCAATATTTAGGCACACAAACACACACACAGAGAGAGAAGAAGATTTTTTGATGAAACAATCGGGCAGACAATGAGTATTTGAGTGGTTTTTGCATTGGTCTAGTTTCTGGTCGACACGATCATTAGCATAAAGCCACAACGGCGGCAGACACCCGAACTCCCAGCCAGCCAGCCAGCCAGTCCGTCTGTGCGGGGCGTTAGCCGAGCGTGAGCAGAAGGATTACGAGCACTCGGACCGAGACTCGATCTGCTGGAATGTGCATATCATTCTCGATCAGCGGCGTCATTCTCTGTACATTGAGTGGGAGAGCTACTCGGGCTGGCAGATCTCTGAGCTCTGATAGCGCGCGCAGTTGTAGATGGCCGATCAGACAAGTGCTTATCGCATCGGCAGAGGCGTTATGCGCCTTCGATCATATCTGTCTATCTCAGCCTGGGACGTTCGCTCGAAATATCACCTAAATCATATCAGATTTACGAGGAAATCGTTCGGTTCTTAATCGCAGGGATTTGCCTATCAATTGCATTGAATCAGTGCGAGAATTCTATTGACCATTATTCTATTGGCATTAGAGCAATGCCAGACAAATAGTCGGGCTCAAATCACAAGCAGATGCATACCAGGCTGGGTCACATGAGACATATACAAATTCTACTCCAGCTCTGATGTTTGATAAAGTAACAGCTCAATAACTGTTTTGAGATTGTGATAAAGTATATTGATTTATGAGTATTTTTATATCTATTTGTGTGAGAACTTTTTGAATTTGCTTCAAGTTTTAAGTCAATGTTGAAGCAAATATATAAAATTGGTTGATTAGAGATAATATAAATAAAAACATATAATTTATATACATATAATTGGAGTAAAAGAATAGTATAAGAAAGATATATATAATTCGTCTAAATATAGTATAAGTTATTAGTATAAGTTTGGATGTATTCATATTATGCATACTACTACCCATACTTATATTAGACTACTATTTCTACTACATCTACTACTACTACTACTACTCTTATACTATACTAGTCTTATACTAGTATGTAAATAGCATGAGTATATTATTATATACTATACTTATACTATTCTTATAGTTTAATTATACTAGTCTATAAGTAGTATAAGTATAAATATACTCTCTCCCTCTCTCTATACTATTCATACTTAAAAATATGTGTGTACTTATCAAAGTATAAGAATACAAGAAGTATAACATAAAAATATATGTACTTGTCCTATGCTATTCATACTCATATGAGAGGTACATATTATAAGTATTATATGTGTACTATATATTTTTCATACTTATATTACCACCGACTGTTATATTCTATAATATTCTTATAGTTTTTTGAGCTTAGTAACTGCTATATCTGTCTATGGTTTGTCTTTGCAGTATCGTGATAATCATTATATAGGCATTGTCTTATCATGTGATTCATGAGAAGATCTAATCTGCAATTATAAACAAGGCAAATCACACTCTGCAAGTCTTCATAGTTATTTCCTTTACTATTGTTGCAAATTGTATCGATTACTTTAATGCCTACTAAGTTTGATAAGCATATATTTCAAATTAAAGATATATTTGATGTCTTAAATATTACATTATTCTCTAGTTGAGTTTTTTCTAACATAAAAAAAAACCAATTTCTTATACAATATCATTTCGCTCGCACAATTTGTAAATCTTTAACAATATGCATTACTTTTTGAAACCCTCTCACCAATTTTATACATATTCATATATACATAATATATAACAAATACGTGTGTAGACTATTTTACAGCTTATCCCTTTGAAAGCCTGGCGCCAGTAGGCTATACTATTGTCGGATGTTAAGCCTCCGCACCGCCGATCACTGCATGAAATCGGCCATTCGAAATGCACTTGCCAAATGCCTTTCACAGCCGCCCTGTACGGGCAGTGTCCTAGCGCCGGGTCATAACTCTTAACGGCCGCTATTTGTATTTCATAAATTTGTGCTACAAGCGGCAATAAAAATATTGGCCTGCCTTTCGGCAAGTGCAAGAGCACAAAAGAATTGCACCATAAAATGCATACACAATACTTGAATATGGAGACGGCAGCGCGTTGAACAAAGCGCCGCGCGGCTAAAAACCTATAGCCTTTTGTCTCTAAGAACTCAAAACTAGTGCAACACTTTTGGCTTATAGACAAAGACAGCCAAACAGCCAGTCAACCGGCCAGCCAGCCAGCTAGTAAACTGCAACCTGCAACGTGCAAACTCGAACTCAACTGCAGACCTGCAACACAGACAGAGGCTGGGCCATTGTCTTCGCAGAAGTCGTTAGTGTGACAGGTTGGATTTGTTTTGTGTACGGTGCCTAAGTCTGTCATCATCATCAGCATAAGACTTGTCTGGCGCCAGCATTAGGGACAATATTTTCGACTAAATATTTCGTCACAGGCAGAGGCAGAGGCATAGGCATAGGCAGCATCGATAGGGCGTAGGCTCTGAGCCGTCGAACTCTGAACGCTGAGGTTCAAGGTCTAGTCAGCGCTGCGGGCGTTTATATTGCTCGTTTTCTACTGACCCCTTATGGTGTGTTGTTGTTGCTGTTATTGCTGTTGCTGCTGCTGTTGCATTCATGATTTATGCACATACTAGGATTACAGGTGCATTGGGTCAGGTAGGATCGATATCGTTATCTATAAAACAAAAATAGAGATTTCATTCAGCTGCAAGTTGACTTTAAAGTGTGTCTTCGATGGAAGCAGAAACAAATATCTGTGGAAAACTGAATTTATTTAATTTTTAAGTAAATATTATTTATTTTATTCTCTCTAGGCATATATCTACCTACCAACATATATTTAAATATATATCTGCATATCTTTCTACCTACAACTATCTAGATACCTATTAACTCGAATCTATTTGTTTATTTCTTTATCTTTCTAACTATTGATTTACATATCTTTAACTTATAAATATTTCTATGAAAATCTATGGTTTCACTCAAAGCTTAATCGTTACTTTTTAGCTATTAAATGTTTTACCTTAATTTATAATGAATTAATTTTTCTTTTTAGTTTCATAAATCTCTCTTTTGAATTTGAAGACTTATAAGTTTATACCAACCTACCCAAAGCTAACATTCCAAAACGAGCTAATGTTTTTGGCCTATATCTCTTTCCAAATTCTTAGAATATGTTGGTTCTCCTCAAGTTTACGTAGAATAATATAATAGTTTAGAGGCGTATCCATTCTTACGATTAACTTAGCTTTAATCTTTTTCGAATGCTTTCATATGCTAAGTGATTTCAATATTTTCAACAACAATTTAATATATTTTTATTAAATATGGGACGTAACCACATAACCAAGGATTACACAAATTATATTTAGAATTTTATTATATATTCAAAATTATTATATCTTTATTAAATATTGGGTAACAAGCCGAAGGCCTTAGCAGTCAGTGCTTTAGTAATAAGTTAGAATTTAATTTTAATTATAGCTAACTTTATAAAATTAAAATAAATAAATATATTGGGTAAATTTTACCCAAAACTTAAATCAATTTATAATTCAAAAAATATATTTATGATTTTGTAAATTTTTACTGCTGCCCTGTAAAGCTCCTATAACATGTTTAAGAAATTTTGTTTAGTCTGCGATTTCTTTTAAGAAAACTTGACGAAAAACCCTTCATTTTATGGTATTTATATTTTAATTAAATAGTTTCAGTTCTTAACAGCAGCTGCAGCCATATATATTCTCGTCTTTCTAATCATAAAATTATTCACAATTATTGCAATGACAGTTGTAATGCTATTTCTAAGGCACAAAGTTTAATGCGCTTGTAATTAAAATCGCTTGCCAACACGTATTAAATAAGGAAATATGCGAGCAGCACATGAGGCATCGATGTGGCTGGCATCCCTGTGCCAACTGATGCAATGGCATGTGCTGCTGCTCGAAGTTGCAACATATTGGGACACTTGAGGCGCCTGCCCTGCCCTGCCCTGCCCTGCACTGCCCGGGCAGAAGGTGTTCGTTGCCTGGGCACGCGCGTTGCAACACTTGAACTCAATAAGCACCAAGTGCTGCTGCAGGCCCTGGGGGAGGTCGGGGTAGCATGCCAAAGTTTTTAGCAGTTGCTTTTTTTTAGTTGGCAAAGAAAGCGTAGCACACTCTCCAAAGGAATGTGCACAATGAAAACACTTGAGTTTATTCTCTCTACAATCTTCTTTTTTTTTTGTTTTTGCTTTTGTGTCGAGACGTGTGGAGTAGCTGAAGAAGGGCTGGAGAGGCTTGAAGAGCTAACGGGGTGGTCTGAACTTTGTGGGTTGAAGAACAATGGTTCAAGAGCTGCTTGCAAAACAAAAAGCGTTTTAAGTTTTAATTACAGCAGGCACAAAAGGTTGCAGCCATTGAACAGGGCAGCGACACGTGGTGGTCCTGGCAATCGACAGTTTTGTGCTTGCAAAACTTAAGCCAAAAATTGACTAAAACTAATGAGATATATGTTATATACATACATATATATTTGAGGTATATATGCAGACGGCACTTGTGCTTGGCACCGCGCTTATCAACTAGCCCAAATCTACGGCCACCTTTCTAGCTGGTTTGAATGGGCCAACCACAATATAGCGGCTGGCATGACGTGCCATCTGAAACTATCTATCAAATACAGGCAGCCATAGCTTGTCAGTGATTAGATTTCCAAGCTCTCCAAGCAACCTCAGCCCAGTTCAAGAAAAAAAAAAACAGAAGAAACTTATAGAAAAAAAAAATTTCTCAATTGTGACTGATTAGACTTTGTTTTCAATTTGTTTTTCGACGGCGCACGGAAGGTGGCAGCAGAGGACAGGAGGACAGCGCTGACAGAGCGAAGACTGCCTCTTCGTAAAGTTTTTAATCAAAATTGTACAGGAAATCAAAAATCAGTTGAAAAATAAAAATCACAGTTTCTTATCGTGATGTTTTCTAACGCCTTACCTCAATTGCTATCCCCCCTGCCATCGCCGCGATATCAATACCCTGTAAATAGTTGGGAAATGGGTTGATAAGGGCATAGACAGGAAAAAGCGAATGAGACAGTAAGAGGAAATGTATTTCGAATCTTTTTCTTATCTTTTTTATATCCATCCATATATCTTTCTTATCTTATCTTACTTATCTTTTAAGCTGCATGTCTATCTATCTACATATGTTCATTTTCATATCTATCGATAGTTTTATCTATCTAACTTTTAGCGCGGATCTATCTATATTTTTATACCTATCTGCCTATCTGACTTCTATCTCTTTTTCAATTTGTTTTGAATATTGTCTTTATATCCCTCTTGACTATCTATTGATATATCAATCTTTTATCTATAATCTACATATCTTTCAATCTATCCAACTTTCTATCTGTCTGTCTATATATCTAATAACCCATTTATCTATATATCTGTCTATCTATCTATACATCTATATATCAATAATCTATCAGTTCATCTCTGCTTTTCATTCCTCATTCATTCATACTTCCCCTCATCTTATCTTTCCAACTCCTATCCATCAATTCATTTTTCCAGCTCTATCTTCATCATTGCTTAGTACAGGGTATATTTTAGTTTGGCTTTTAAAGACAGCTTTAATATTTGACTTTTTTTTTTGTTTTTGATTTTCTAGTTGTTGTTGTGCAGCCTTTTCTTCGACTGTCTAAACAATGGGCTGGCAGAGACTCCAGCGTGCCCTTTCCCGGCGTGTAATTTGAAGAACGCAACGCAGTAGCTATGAAATCAATTACGCGATAAAGATTTGACAGCACAAGCGCAGCAATGTGGCAGTCGATAATTAATTTTAACGCTTTATCGCATTGAGGTGCGCCCCGTCTGATAGTCGCTGATAGCTGATAGTCGATAGCTGCTGCTGCCAGCAACTACAACAACAACAACAAAATTGTTGTCCGATTTGATTGAAGTCTGTCTAAAGACGTTTCCATTTTTTTTTTTTAATCTGTGACACAATTGGAAAATTATGAGTATGCCGCATGCCTATGAATTTATTATGTATATCTGCTTTTTTTTTGGGTTTTCTTTAGGCTTCCTCTACTTTATGGCTGCGCTGAGATGTTTCCCATGATATGCAAACGAACTCAATTATTTATTTTATCACAAATGATTTTGCTTATCGAATCTAGAAATCGGCTCGTCTTCTTCAACCAGCAAACCTTTTCTCAGCTACCAACCCGAACTCCAACTCGAACTCAAAGCTGGAGTTCAGCTCAGCTCTCTCAGCCAACCAATTCCATCTCATCTCATCTGTTGTGTGTTTTATGTTGTACCCTCTTGAGTTTTTCTTACAATTGCTTGGGTCCAAGCGTTTCGTGGCTCTGTCCTGTTTCGTGGACGCCATTATTCAAGGAGCCAGCCAAACAGCCAACAGCTCGGAGATGGAGATGGAGTCGAAGACACACTCATTCGCAAGCGGTCGTCGCATCTTTTGGCGTTATCTTTGCGTTGAAATCTCACAGTTCATGTCAAATTTCTTGTGTTTTTATATATCATCGCCATGGCAGAGCCTTTCCTTGCTTTCCTTGTAAGTATGTAAATGTTGCGAGTTGCGAGTTGCCAAGTTGCAAGTTGCGCGGCTGCAGCTGCGTGTTTTTTGTTGCTGTCGTTTCTTTTTTTTTGTTTTTTTGCACTTCCCCCGCAGCTGTGACTGATTGTCGTGCGTTTATCTTTTGATGTGGCATAGCTTCTGTGGCCAGAAGGAGAGATACATCTCCCGGCAACTGAGCGCTGGCGTTTTGGTTAATTAAGTTTGAAGCAGGGGCACCGCCTGCTCGTCGCCAAAGTCAATTTTTAGCACCTATTGACATGCAAAGGCTCTGGCCACACAGGCTGCAATTGGCTCAGCAAATCAATCAATTCAGCACGCAATCAAAGTAGGCAACCAGACTGATAATTTCTCTATTTTGACTCGGGTCTGACAATAAATAATAACTCAATACAAATCCCAATTACAGTCGAGTGCCACCCGCCTAGTTGGGCCAACACGAAGAGACAGTTAAAGGCAAACCCTCACTCTCACTCCATCTCTCTCTCTCTGTCGTCCTGTGGCTTTGTGGAAATCCTTGCCAGCTACCAGGCAACCTTCTGATTGTCCTTTTTTTTGCTTCCCCCAAGGCATGTGTGTGTTCGTTTTATTTGATTCGATCAGCGGGGTTTCGCCTACGACGACGACGCCGTCTAGCGCCGGGTTTTTCGGTTTATCCAGCCCTCGCCCGCCACATAAATCGTTTGTTTTGGCCGGGGCCAGCCCCTGGGCTGGTTTGTGATTTGGCCTGGCTGTCAGTCTCCCTCAATGTCTGTGTGTGTGTGCGGGTCTCTTTTATTTAAATTTTCATTTAATTTGTTATTTGTTTACATGAAATACACCGATGTGCGACGACAACGGAGGCGACATATGACAACATTCTCAGCCGGCCACAATTGCCATTGTCTGCCTCTCAACGCGCCAATTCAGAAGCTGAGGTAGCATAGGACAGGGGGGCAAGCGATGGGTATATATGTTATATGACCACACACCTGGACAGTCGTAGCAGTTGGACAGTTGTAGTTGCTGTGGCCACTGTTTGGCAACTGTGTCTAATTGCGGCCTTGTTGCAGGCGCTATTCCTCGGAGAGCATCCGTGTGGCACGTTGAAACAATTCCGAGAATTTGCCGAAAGGGCTAAATGCGAATTAGATTTGTTTGTTGCAGAAAGATTATAAATGTTATCCTTGTGAAACTCTGGATAATATGTAGCTGTAGTAGATATGTATATAAAATATAATTTTGTATGTTTTAATTTATTTATATTTTTATTATTATATATACAAATCATTTTTAGAGTGTAAAATTGTATTAATAAAATATTTTATATTTTGATTCATTTAATCTGATGAAAGATGATATATTGTATATATTTTATATATATATTATACTGTATTAATATTAAATAGATATAAAATATTCAAAGGCTAAGTTAAATGTCAGAAAATCTGATACAAAATGAAATATAGATAAATTAAAGCAGATATATTTGAGAGATAAGCTAAGGTTAAGGATATCTGATGAAAAGTGATTTTAGATAAATTAAAGTAGATTGTAAATAAATATAGAGATAAATCAAGGATAAGACAAACTGATAAACAAAATTTATATTATTGTATATTTTTGGAAATCTGATAATAAATATTATTAATATGAAAATTTTTAAATTTAATTTTTTAGTTTATTAAAAATTTTATTTTTACATTAAAAATATATATTATAGGAACTCTGGCAAAAAATTAAATTTAGCTATATTAAATTAAATAATTTCTTTAGAGATAAATCAAGGTAACTAAAGATAAATTAAACGAGATAAATTCCTAAAAGATAAATCAAGGATAAGAAATATATCTAATAATATATATATATAAATTAAAGTATATATCTCTTAAAAGTAAGCCAAGCATTTAATTAAACTTAATTATAATAAATTAATGAAATACAAAAACATTTGTTAATTAACCCAAAATTGTGTTTACCTCTTCCATCATACCCGCACCGAATGTATCCATTTCAGTTTGAATACATATTTAAACACTCAACATTTGCAGTTAATTTTCTTAAACAGTTAACTGAGAGAAAGAGAGATGAAGTATTATATAAATTTGTTAATTTTAAGTGCTTTATAATTGCATTAATTAAATATATTTATCTAAACAGCTTTGCGAAATTCAACTCAATCTTAGCTGGCGGCCACACCTCTTATCAGTTAGTTATGCAAATGGCATGCTTTAATTTAATGCCTTCCACGGAAACATTAAATGCATTTTGTTTTTGGGGTTTCCAAACAAAAATGAAAAACAAATTCTTCTATGAGCAACAACGGGTCATAAATAGTTGTTGAGGTAAAAAAAAAGTTGAGGCTGAGAAACATTTGTAGCCGAGCAGGCTTTAAAATGCGGCAAATCTGAACAGCATCTTGAACAAATTAAGTGGACAACAATAAATCAACGACGGCTGACGACGAAATTCAAATGAAAAATCAATAAGCCTGAAGAAAAAAATCTATTGGCCAAGCACAAACCCAAAACCAGAGCCAAAGCCAGAGCCAGAGCCAGAGCCAGAGTCAGACTCTCAAACTCAGGTTAAGGTTGTAGTTGGGAACGAGCTGCGTGTTTAACAACAAACAATTAAGATGGCGACCAATTGATAAGCTGGCAGCCAAATCATCAGCAGCAACAACAACAACAACAACAATCACAGAAGTTGTGGCCAATGGGTTTGATGAAAGAAATGGCTATAATGAAATAATTATGGTTGCGCCTGAGGGCTGACCATTTATATTGTATGTTGGCCAACAAGACGCACGCTCCGTTACAGCCAGCTGAGACCTAAAACGCATGTTAATCAAACATTGATTGCAACAGCAACAACAACAATGACACTTTATCGCAACAATATATCGACTTGCTTTTTGCCAGGACTTCTCTCCCTCTCTCTGTCTCTCAAGCAGGATGCTTGGCAATGTGTGGCAGGCTTTGCTTATCGACTTTGTGGCATCTGCCAGTTGCCAGTTTTGATGGCTTTGATTGCTGCTTTTGGCCATGCGTGATATTTATTTGTTATTTGACACAAAACGCCAAGCCGAGCGGCTGTCTGTCTGGCTGAGCTCTGTGTGCCACCTTGTGGCATGCGACGCGTCGCCCGGCCGCAATTGAGTGACCAACAACATGAAAAATGAAACGCAGCTCGGGCCCAGCACCAACTCAAGCTGACA